>JARKIE010001389.1:0-10469 GCA_029378255.1 Mycena rosella | reverse complement strand
GGGAAAGCGAAGGGCAAAAATGGCGGGAAGAAGAATGCTAACAAGGATGAGCGCTGTTCCAACTGCGACATCAAAGGTCACACAAAGGCTGGATGCTTCGCAGACGGTGATAAGCCGGCCCTGTGACCAGCGTGAAATCTTTCGATTTTGCTGTTCTAAGCAGGAGCTTCGTATATAGAATAAAGGCTATATCACTCACTATGAGCTAGGATGAGGTCCGAGTTGCTAGCTAAGGATGAAGCATGTGCAAGTAGCTCTATTGCTTACTTGGGGATGACGGCCACCACAATGGGTCAGATTTGCCAAGTCAAGTACTAGTCTATTAGCTAAAGGTGTTCTTACCATCCTTAACCAAGGGATTGGGAACGGCCCGCATGTATCCTATCAAGGACATACCAATGCACTCCATTCAGACTATGGGACTTACCAGGGGCACGTACGAGGGATCAATAAGGTTGCGGACGGTTCTAGATAATAGAACCGTGCGCGCTCAATAATCCGAACAATTCCGAAGATCCGATGATGATCACGGAGATCACCGATCTGAGCACGGAACAGAGATCCGATGTCGGAGATAGTACCGAGCCCTTGGCCCGTGATGCCAGGACTCGCTTTGACCAGGGCTGAAGGGTTGACTAATTGGGACTTAAGGGTTGATGGACCAGGGCTCGGTGGAGCTGGCACATGGATTGATGCCCAGGGCACATACGTGCTATGGCGCAATTCCCCTTCCAATCTCCCAGATTATCTACCAAAATATACCATTTAATCGGAACTAATTACCAACAGGGTTATTTCTTGAGCTAATACTGCTCATCACCCCGATATATCCGTGTTCCGTTTATCTTTGTACTAAAAGTCGGTTTCAGAATCATTTCCTTATTTAGAACGCCAGTTTGTATAAATACCCGTAGAAAACAGTAGATCCTACCCTTCCTCTTCAGTGAGCACGAGCGTGAGCTTGAGCACACAGGGGACGTCTAGCATCTATTCGGAACACCTTCAGAAAGCTTATAAAGTTTCCTTTTGTTGTTTCTGTTGCAATATATAAAGTGTTGGATATTTGTGGAGTGATATAAGACAGGACCAGACCAGACCAGACCAGACAGGACAGGACAGGACAGGACTTGCTTCGTTAAAAATCACATAAACATTTGAAGGCGCTCGGCTTTGTGCAGTAGTCAACTACCAAACTCTAGCTGATACATTGGTTGTCGGAAATATATTGTTGGAATAAAACTCTCGATCTACGGATCACCCCTTGGGCTTAGTTCCAAGTCTTGCACATAAAACCCAACTTTCCTTACCTTCTAAGGTCGTGTAAAGCGCCTAGAACGGTTTCGATCGTCTCGAAGTCACCTTTAGCTATAAGCTACTGCACTTGCCTGTAAAACCCAAATTGCCACTGCCTAATACCTGGTAGGAACCCCGAACCTCGCACGTTTGATAGTTGGATTTGTTGGTTGTTCATTTAAGTGTTCATCTTGCACACTTAATTTCACCAGTGGTTCTATAGTCAGTGTTTCAATGGCAGCAGGAAGGAAAAGGACAGGTCCGCTTGGTATCTCAAACACCTCGAGGCCAAGAAGGGAAAGGGAAAAGAGAAGGCGGTGGCAGCAGAAGCTCCCGAAAACATTGCATTATTCATTGGTCTACCAGACAATGATGACTATGAAAATGTAGTGTTGACCACGGTTATAATCGGACTCCTGGATGATAACGTCCAGGAGACCGTTGCGTTGAACATCTCATCAGACTTCCGCGATGAAACCGGTGAGACCGAAGCTAATGCTGCAACTCCGACCATTGGCTGCGACATGATCATCGATGGCGGTGCCTCTCCTCACTTCTCTCCTGACTGGGAAAACTTCTCCAATTATAGGGAAACCCCACCAGTACCTTATCCATGCTGCAGACGGCCAAAGCTTCGACGCGATCGGCAAAGGTTTAGGTGACTATAATACCTATTTCCCAATGGGTGTCAACCAAAAGCCGACACGCGCGAGGTTAACCAACACTTACTACTCTCCAAATATGGCCTACACCCTCATTTCCGTCAGCACGCTTGACCGTGCAGGCTATTCCGTTCACGTCGAGGACGCGATCTGCACGATCATGACCCCCAAACCAACGCACAAACCAATCGAAAAGTTCCTGATGGTTCGCGGCCTCTATCGCTCAACCCGATCAGAAAAGATTGCACAAATCGGCGAAACCGCTTACCTCGCATCGCACCAACTCACCTTCTTCCAATTCCATCAGCTGATGGGCCACGCAGACCAAAACGCATTAATATGGGCAGTTAGAGAGGGCACGATAACGGGCATCAAGCTCGACATGTCTTCTAAACCCCAATTTTGCGAGGTTTTTGTGCAAGCGAAGGCGGCGTGATTGCCGATCCCGCGGCTCGCGACAAGCGAGCAGCCGACCGAGTACGGCGGCAAAGTGGTAGTTGACCTAAAAGGCCCGATGTCAGTACAATCCATCAGCGGCGCCCGCTACGCGATGACACCCATGAATTTATCCACGCACGAAGGAAAAGCCTATTTCTCAAACTAAAATCCGAAGCGTTGGAAAAAATACAAGAAATATGAAGCCTAGGTGAAAGTACAGTGCGGGGGAAGCATTTTCAAAGTGCTGGGATCAAATGGAGGGGGAGAATTCACCTCGAAAGAGTTCTCTGACCATTTGGAGAAATGGGGAGCAGTCCACCACCTAACAGTCCACGACATGCCCAGCAAGAACAGTATCACGGAACGAGCACAGCGAACGCACGTCGAACATGTTCGTGCAATGATGATCCAATCCGGGATGCCGAAATATTTGTGGGCCGAAGGCTGGCTGCACTCCACATGGCTTCGCAATCGGTCGCCGACATCTGCGCTACCCAATCATATCACTCCCAAGGAGGCAGCAACGAAAAAGAAAACCCAATTTATCGAGGCTGTTGACCTGGGGAACTCCGATTTGGGTCAAAATCAAAGGCGCGAAAGATTTCGCAGTGCAAGCGACCGAAGTGCGATTCATGGGCTACGACAAACAAGCAAAGGGTCTCCGAGTCTACTGGCCCGGTAAGCGAAGGGTAACGGTTGAGAGGGACATGTATTTCGACAAGAAAGCAGCCACGGAGCCCGGCACTGCCTCGATCGAGGGGGAGTGGGATGATGACAATGATCTCACAACTCCCGAGACTCCGAGTGCTCCAAACGCGTCGAAAACATCGCCTAAAGGCGACGAAGGAACGGGTAATCAACAAACAGAGGGACTCACCGATACCGTCGAGCCTCCAGTCCCCGAAAACCTTCGCCAATCGCCCTCTCCCGAACCTAACCCCGCACCAACACAAGAGGCTCACGAGCCTGTCGTGCCCGCACCACCACCTCCACACGCCCGTAAACCATGGAGTGACGGCCTGATTGAGCCCGAGCCGAATACGGGGCGTGGCCAACGAACCGCTGCCAGAAGACCGCCCGGATTCTACCACAAGCTCAATGAGGGAAAAGCCGGTGCGGCGGAACTTGTCACAGAGGATGTGGCACTACTATTTGAGATTCTTGAGGTGGAGGATAGCGACTGCGATCTCGAGCTGGATGTCAAGGTGACGGCGTTTTGCAGCCAGGTCGTGGAGTTTGCGATGGTTACGGAGAACGTGCCGATGAGTTTACACGAAGCGCTCAAACTTGAAGGGGATGATGCCCAACACTGGCTGCCGGCGGCTCAAGCCGAGTTCACTCAGCTTAAAAACTCGACACCTGGGACGTTGTTGTAGCTCCGCCTGAGGCCAATATCATCCGGTGCCATTACGTCCTTACTATCAAGCGCGACGCTTTCAACGAATTTTTAAAACACAAAGTCCGACTCGTCGTGAATGGGAAAACCCAAGTATAAGGCATAAATTTCACCGATACTTATGCGCCGTCGTACGGCACGCCAATTTACGAGTTCTTCTCCCCATCGCCGCTACCAATAACTGGGAAATCCATCAAGCCGACGTCAAAAATGCGTACCTCAATGCGCCGTTTGACGAAACAATTTATATAGCGATCCCAGAATTCTACGCTAAATTCAGCTCCAAACCCCTCCCTTCCGTCTGACCTGGACAACAACTCGTCTGTAAGCTCAAGAAGAGCTTGTACGGCACCAAAAAAGGCTGCAGAAGCTGGTATATTAAGCTGCGCGAGATGTTCATCTCGCTCGGCTACTCAGTTCTCCAAGCCGACCAAGCCGTGTTCATCAGCCGAGACAAGTCCACCATCGTCGCGTCCGCTACCGATGACTTCACCATCATTGGCAAGACAGTCGCAGATGTCAGCCGTATCAAAAAACAGCTCAACGAACATTTTGAGACCGTTGATCTTGGGGAAATTAATTGGTTACTTGGTATTCACATCCGGCGCAACCGGAAATCCAAAACCATTACCCTGAGCCAGACTGCATATGTCGAGCAAATTCTAGCTCATTTGTGCATGTCTGACGCGGCTCCCTGCTTAATCCCGATGGAGCCCGGTGTTGATCTGACCTATGATTCACCCACGGTTTCATCACAAATTCTCACAAGCTCTGAGACGGCTGAATACTGCAAGGGCGTTGGCTTCCTGATGTGTGCGACCATCACCCGTCCCGAGATCACATATCATGTCTCGAATCTTTCTCAATATATGCATGCACCTCGTACTACGCATATAAAGGTTCTCCGACGTGTTTTCAAGTATCTCTGAGTACGCGCCATCATAGCCTCGTCCTCGGCGGATCGGATCTGGCGCTGACCGGATATTCGGATGATGCACTCAGACCGTCACTCTGTTTCTGGTTATACATTCTTTCTTGGAAACAGCCTCATCGATTGGAGCTCCAAAAAGCAGGCCTTGGTCACACTTTCTAGCACAGAATTCGAATATGTTGCGCTCACGCATGCAGCCAAAAATCTCCTATGGCTTCGAAAGCTTCACACCGAGCTTTCCATCCCAATTTTGCGTCCAACAACTCTTTTCTGTGACAGTCAATCTTCCATTACTCTGACCAAGGACGGTGCTTTCCACGCTCGCACCAAGCATATCGACAACCGTTTTCATTTCATCCGTCAGACTGTAGCCAACCATGACGCGACGATCATCTATTGCAACACCAATGACATGATTGCCGACATATTCACGAAGGAGTCGCTATCACGTCCAAAGTTCACGCGTTTCCGCGAGCTACTCGGTGTTCTCGAGCACCCCGCGTCGGCGTGAGGGGGAGTGTTGAGATCCAGAGAGTCAGGTGAACATGTTCTGATGTACCTATTTATTCTAAAGTTTCCGGCGTACTAATACTGGCCATTGTCCAAATATTTGGGTCTCAGTTTTGCTCTTATGCACTTCTGAGATCGTGAGTCTTCATACCTAGCTAGTCCATTCTTATTCACTGTAGATTAGTTCCGATTCTTCTAGGTACTTCAATATGAGTTTTGCTCTTATGCACTTCTAAGATCTTCCGATTCTCTTAGTCCATACTCAAATCTCGTACCTGGTCCCATTCGAATCTTCACAACACGGAGTCATTCCCCATGGAAACAAAAGAAGGAATTCCGACTGCGCCAACCCATGTCTTCGGGTGTGTTCGAACCACCGACTCTCCGGTGCCGACATGAAAGCTCCCATCGGGCTGAAGAGAGTCCTTACTCCACGAAGATGTTCTGGGTCCTCTACTTTGGTGAAGAAGTGGCTCAGAAATGAACTCGTTATCCCAGCCGTGAATGTCATCACGGCCTGGAAACTCGAAGCCTGCTCACTGCCAGCTGTCGAACCCCAAATATGTATTCTGGGAATAGTACCACTGGCGCTCTCGACGCGGCATTATGCTACTACTCTATTCTACTAACCCAGGGCGAAGAAGGTGAAACTGTAACTGCAACAACTGTGTGAAAGCGTACGGCTTTTCACGTACGGTTTCGGAGTGATATCAGAAAGATACGAGAAGGTGTTCGTAGTTGGGTCAGTGACGGGACTGAACCATCAAACCGGGACTGCGCAGTGCGCACCGCAAGAGAGTGTGTTTATTTAGATGACGCCTTCCAGAGTGGAACTTGCACACGGTCTCCGAATTAAATCAGAACGCGGTTGAGGATTCGTATCCTATCAAGCTTTATATCCCCAGACCCTAGCTAAGCACCTGCAAATGAGGATCTGAAAATGTGGCGAAGACTCGGCTTACTCCCCGGAAAACCGACATAGACACGAGCAGGGAAAAAAGGTGGTCATTCAATCATCTTATATGTCCTCGGGTGGAGTCCAACCACCGACTCTCCCAGGCAATACAAAACCCTTCACTGAAGCAGAGTGAGTTCCGTACTCGACGAGGATGTCCCCGCTCCTCCCTGGTTACTGAATAAACGGTGGAATTCAATGAAGAACAAATTCAAGCTACGCGCTAAGAAAAAGCAGCTCGCTATGTCTTCAGGTGGTGTTGAACCACTGAGTCTCCCGGACATGGATGTCGACGACAAGCAAAAGGGAGGGAGTACCGTCCGGAGGAGCGAGGAAAATAATTGAAGTGCGCACGGGATGGAACAAATAGCGCTGTGTTCGCACGAAGCGGGCACATCGAAAATGATGAGTCCTGATTCGCGGGACAAGAGTTGGGCACGCGCCATTTAAAGCGCGGATCGCGACGTCCTCCTGATGGGGCAGGACACGCGGGTGTTGCATGGAGGGAGAGGCCTGAGGCCTGAGGTGCGGGGTGTTTGAGTCGGGGCGACGACTTGAGGAGCGCGCTGCTCTCTGCGCCTGCACCGAATGCGTTCCACGCCAAGGCCGCACCTAAGCGACCTCCGGCGCCATTATGTATGACCCTATTTTTGGGGTTATTTCATGTTAGTGAAAACCCCCTAAAAGGGCCGTCGGAGGTGCGGAGGTGCCTGAGGTGCGGGGCTTATTAGGTACATTTCCATTTGGGGTGATGGCCGTGGCACGGCCCGGCAAACTCGTACTTATGTACTTTTTTTTTTTGTGTTTACACCTGAGTGTTGTGCAACATGGCTGCATAGCCGCCAACACTATTTATAGACAATGCTTAGGAAGCCAGAGGCCCAGACGAACAGCCAACATTCGGCATCAAGTGCCGCTGATCCATGCCCTATCACGGAGATTGCCGTAGTTTATGTGTTCGCAGAGTGAGGAAAATTTTGTGTAAAGGGGCACCAATGTTTCCTCAGTCAATGGTACACATGCCCCACTAATTAACAGCTCACGAAATGACTGGATGAATTTGTAGATGTAGGTAACAGGGTATATTTATGCGTAGGTAGGAGAACAGTAGCGGTGCACAGCACTAATGATCATAAATTGGAATGTAAAGTGGAACAGAAATTCTGGCTTACTGTGCTCAAGCCATTTGTCGACACAGTGATTGACTGGGTGAGCAGAAATTCTTGGTGCATGTAAAACCTTTATGTTAAAGTCCGGCCAGCACCATCCGCATCCAGAGACCGTGTTCATCTCATACTGAATTTCGACTTCCTCTGAAAATCCTTCGAGCAGAATAGCAGTGTCTTGCGAGTGCAGGTTGCCCTCGGAAGGACAGCACATCAAGACTAGTTGGGGTGTGGAACATCCGCTGGCTAACAGGTAGCTCTTGAAGGTTTTCAGGTTTCTAGAGGCTGGTGAGTATGTTGATGCAAAGCGGAAATGCTTACGACATCACAGAGGGCAGTAATTCAGAAGAATATTGAAGTCACTGAGAACCCAGGAGTTTGTGAATCACCATGTATGTTGGGAGTCTGGTTTGTTCGTAAATTATCCGCGGTTCGTCATATTTATATATTGGACTAGTTTGCGATGTGTGTGAACCAGCAGATTGAGAATAATAATACTGACATATGTATGTTAAGTAGATGGTTGAATAATTTCAGGCTCACAGAAGTGGTGGTGGCAGCGAGGCACCGAATTTAATTCCCAGCAGCGCACGTGAACATCTGATGGGAAATAAAAGACATTGATTGCACGGAAACGGGGTAGTCCGTGTCCTAAATAATAATTACGACAACATACATATGTTAGGTAGATGCTTGAATAATTTCAGGCTCAAAGGAGTGGTGGTGGCAGCAAGGTGCCGAATTCAATTCCCAGCAGCGCACATGAGGATCTGATGGGGGATCAAACACATCGAATGCACAGAACGGGGAAATCACTGTTCCAAGAATAATAATACTGACAACATATAGATGCTCAGTAGATGCCTGAGTATTTCCAAGTCCTTAGAGCGGTGGTGACAGCAAGGCGCTGCCATTATATTGCCAGCAGTGCACGTGAGTGTGCAACAAAGATGTCGAAGGCACGGAACAGTGGGGCATAAATAATAATTCCTACAACACATAGACATTAGGTAGATGCCTGAAAATTTTCAGGTTCACAGGATTGGTGGTGGCAGCAAGGTGCTGCATTAGATTCTGTCTGATGGGCGAAAAGAGGAGATTGAAGCCATCATGTCAACATGTATGCCCCAAAGAATAAGTATCGCAACAGTCGCCTGCCAAAGCAATCTTATCCATGGTAACCCGAACTAATGCTAGTGATTGCTGGACAGACCCGCCATCAAGCTCCTCACACAGGTGCAACAAGAAATGAGTGACACCTGCGAGAATCGAACACAGGCGAAGATTGCTCACTGACTATAAAATACAAAGCACAGCCACTAATTGCTCACAAAATATGAACAGGTAGGTAGGTAGGTAGCATTACACGGCACGGTCCCGCTTAGGAGCACCGGTTTTGGGAAGTATCCCGGAGTAGTACAGGCAATTTATGTACTCCATCGTCCCCGACCTCCAAATACCTCCCGAGCCGAGCTCACATACCCAGTCTCCTGTCACGTGGTAGAACTCAGTCGATATTTAGAAGCAAACATGTTAACTCAACATTGTCACCTTTGTTCAAACAACCGGCCGAAACACAGGGTAGCATAGAACACTTCAAGAACTTCATACACAAATTTAGCCACAAGAGCAATTGTTGATCTTTCATAAATCATGGATTTAAAGAACTCAATCAAGTCAGAATTTAAGGGACAGCCACTAAATGTGCTTCAACACAGCCAAAAAATATACTAGCACAGCCCCTAGATTTGTTACAAACTTGATAACGGGACTCAATTCACCGAGACCTTGAAAACCTTATTTCCAGCTGATTAATAAAACGATTACATAAGTACCCATAATTGCTCGGGCGCGACTATGAACAGTACATTTCACCCACGTTCAGTTGGACTGTTGTTTATCGTGGCACGGTGCCCAAGAGAAAACTCGCGGAGGCTTTTCCAGAGCACGTTGGGCTAGAGGGCCCGAAACTAGTGAGGCTTGCACTTAACTGAACCATCGCTTCATTGCTAAAAACACGGTCAGTGGTGTGGAAAGAACATGGCAAGTCGTAATCCAAGGCATGTTGAATTTTGCTCACATCGCTTAGCACGTCATCTCCCATCCCATCGGACCCAACATCGGATTGAACTGTTTTCACTCCTGCCCTGAAATGGAAGGAGGACCACGCGAAGGACCTATGGTCACAGATGCGGCCACCCAAGACGTGTGTCGTCTGTTCAACAACTGGGAACCCGATTTTCTGGCCATGATTAGGGTGGGCACGGCACCGCCGACAGAAATTTACGATCTCATCACTTTGCAGAACGCCGAGTCGTACACTGCATGGGCAATCCACGTTGTTAACCCTCATCGTGTTATGCGTCTGGTTTTATGGTTTTGGTTGGGCATGCAGTAAGTTTCAGGGCCAATTGGGGGGATAAAACGGGGAGTAAAGAACACTCGGGGCTGGGTGAAAAGCTGGTTTTGATTTTTCAATGATCGTACTTGCCTGATATGCTTCACTTCGTAGCCTTCAATTTCATGTGTCTATGTGGAATGCATTCAATTCTTTTTTAGCACATTCAGTTTGAATGAGAGGGTCGATTCTGAGATCTAGATGTATGCGCTCAATGTATAGTCTTTCTATCGCTAATATCCAACAAAGGATGTTCCATTGATCACCGTAGAGCAAGGTGAGTGTTCGATTCCATGGACGATTTTTCAACTACTTCACCGGTAGTGCAATATACTCGAGCTAGTGTGGGAAATGCAACATCACTTGTGCAGGTGGGGAGGTATATTGGAGAAACGCAACAACGCAACAACTTGCAAATCAAGTTATAAATAATCGAAGGCAGGCTTAACAACGCGTACATCTAAACCAATTTAACTAAAAATAATTCCAAAAACTACATAGATGAACAACTATCGTTTTCCCAGGCATCCTCGCCGCCCTTTACGTTTTTATAAACGGCGACATACTGCACCCTCATCGAAGCGTCGTACCCACTGACGGTCTGCGAAGTCGGGTACCCCGGATAGTCCCCGCCGATCGCCACATTGAGAATAATGTAGTAGGATTTGTACGCCAATTGTTCCCACTGAGTGAACGTCCCAATCATGGCGCCTGTGACAT
>JARKIE010001388.1:0-10472 GCA_029378255.1 Mycena rosella | reverse complement strand
AGAAGTAGCTCTGCCAGTGCCACCCGTTCAACCCGCTCGGCCAGGCCGCCAGAGAGGAAGCACAGATCAAAACATCGCGAAAGAAATAAGGGAAAGCCCATCTGCTTAATTAGCGTCCGTCGAAATAGACAGGGATCTTGAATGCGCGCGGGCATAACCACGGCTGAGCGTTTATTTCTGAGTTCTCAAAAACTCGAAATGTTTTTCCATTGCTTCCGTGTATTTATTCGTACATCGCTTCCTGGCGCGTTATTCACCCTTCCCTTACAACCTCCTCCACCGCCTCCTTGAATACTCCGCGCCCTTCGCGAGGTCCGCTGCCGCAATATTCAGCGGCGGGATGAAGCGCACCACCTCGTACACGCTCGTCGTCAGGATCAGCATCCCGCGCTCGACGCACTTCTTTGCCACGCGCGCCGCGACC
This sequence comes from Mycena rosella, assembly GCA_029378255.1. Lineage (NCBI taxonomy): Eukaryota > Fungi > Basidiomycota > Agaricomycetes > Agaricales > Mycenaceae > Mycena > Mycena rosella. The sequence continues at coordinate 10,048 of JARKIE010001388.1, read as the reverse complement.
CCTGCGCCCGTGAACTCGACGGCGACCATGAGCCCGCGCCCGCGCACGTCGATCACGTGGGAGGGGTGCGCGGCTTTGACGGCCTCGAGCGCGCGAAGAGCTCCGCGGAGCGCGCGTTCACGTTGCGAGGATGTTCTCCTCGTGCATCGCGTCGGCGACCGCGCACGCCGCGGCGCACGACACGGCGTTGCCCGCGTACGTCCCGCCCTGCGAACCGATCAGCACCTTCGCGAGTATGTAGTCAACGCAGACGAAACGTACCATCGACCCCGGGGGAAGCTTGTCCGTCAGCTCCTTGCGGCTCACCACCCCGCTCAATGGGAACCCGTTCGCCAGGCCCTGCCACACGTTGTAATGAATCCTAATGAATGAGCGGAAGAAGGCCCACCTTGGCGATGACCATGACATCCGGCCTCACCCCGCTTTCCTCGATCGCGAAGAACCGGCCCGTCCGCGCGAACCCACTCTGCACCTCGTCCGCGATGAGAAGCATCCCGTGCTTATCGCACACCGCGCGCAGCCCCGCGAGGAAAGCGGGGGGCGCGGGGACGTACCCACCCTCACCAAGCACGGGCTCGACGATAATCGCCGCCGTGTCTGCGGGGCCGTCTGCTGCGTGAGCAGGAGGTCTAGCTGGTAAAGACACTGCTCAACGAGCGCGGGGGTGGAAGCGCTCGGCTCGAGACCGAGCTGATGCCAGAAGGGGAACGGCGTCGTAAAGACGCCTGGCTGCGAACGGAACATATCATTTGATAGGGCTCATGCGATGGGCTTGCAAACTTACCATGAGCGGCGCGACGCCCGCAGAGTAGATGGTCTTGCTCCGCGTGACGGCCATCGCACCGAACGTGCGCCCGTGGTACGCGCCTGTACCTCCTCAGCGACCGCCAGGTCCAGTTACAAGGCAAACACACCCTGCATGCAAATGATATTCTGGCGGCCCGTCGCGATCCTTGCGAGCTTCAGGGCAGCCTCTACCGCCTCGCTGCCCGAGTTCCAGAAAAAGAACGAGTCGAGCGAGGGGTGCGGCATCATCGCAGCAGCCTCTGCACGAGCCCCAGGTACGGCGCGTGAACGCGATGCTGCACTGCCCGTGTACGAGCTGCATGCACTGCTCGGCGGCGGCGGCGCTGACCTTGGGGTGACAGTGGCCTTGGGCATCTCAGCGAATGAATCAAAGACAAAGGAAGGAAACACACCCAAGCTAGTGACGCCGATCCCGCAGGTAAAATCGAGCATTTTGCGGCCGTCCGCGTACGTGACGTACGAGCCCGAGCCTCGCGCCATGATGCCCTCTGTGATGCGCCCGAGCCCATGGGTGACATTCGGCGCGTACGCGAGGAGGTCTGCAGCTGCGGTTGCGTTTGGATTCAAAGACATCTTGCGGTGGGAGAGCGGGAGGTGCCTGATGAGAAGCTGGGAAGGTGGATAAAAGGATGAGCGCATGATGCTGGTCGAGTGACGACGACATACGTACACGGTAGCACGGCGGGGAACGCTCAGTCTTGCGCGGGGGAGCATTGTAGCACCGCGCGCAACTCTGTAATTACTCTGAGATTTCACCAAGGAGGCTGAAAGCAAGAGAGGTCTTTATCGCGCGGTGGCATGACTCCACTTACGTTTGCTCCACCAATTATCCTTGATCGGTTCGTTCATCTGTTCATTTATCGAGCACACTCATTGAGCTAGCCCAGGCCGAGTCTGACGAAGACGAAGATATTTCTATTCCACTCACCGTTCCGTCGACCTCTCTAACGCCCCCACCGACCGCAGCTGAAACTGTATCCAACCCGGGGTCGTGTCCCGGCGTACAAGAAAATTAAGCTCGCTGATTTGTTCAACTATCCGACGGCGGATTCCCCGGCAGAGGTGTTCGAGTTCTTCTGGCAAGGTGGGAAGGCTGCATTGGATGCGGAGGGCAGCTGGAAAGCGGAGTTTGAAATTTACTATCCCCTATAATGGAGCTCTTTGGCCTCTCTCGAGTCCCTCGTCCAACGCCTCTCTACACCACGCAGTCAAGTCGCTCAGCTCGTTTTTGATCTTTCGAACTCATACACCAGTCTGTCCCTTAGTTCTTTATGATTATCCCATACTAACCATCTCGTTTTCCCTCTCTTCGTTCAGTGCTTTCTGCCGAAGTTGTCGAGCATTGCATTCTCTTTGCTAGGAGTTACTAGGAGCCCCACCGCGTCGACCTTCTCTCTGGGCCTTGGCGGCGATGCCGCGTCCAGCGCTACTTCCTACACTCCTGATGCGCGCGCTGTCTCCAAGGCGGAGGCTCAATCCTACTATGCAGGCCTTCATTCTGAGCCCACGTTGCTTTACCGCACGGGCAAGGAGTGGTCCCCGCCCAGCGGACCTGAGGCCCAGCGCCGTTTGAAGGAGCTGCGCGAAGTCTTCAACCATCCGATTACGAAGGTCTGGAACCACGACTTGGGCTGGAGAGTTGTCAAAGTTATGGACGCTCACACGGTCAGTTAATAGGTATCCGTCCTATCGTAGAATTTGCTAACCGGGATTTCTAGGTCCGCTTTACGACGATAGACGTCGTTCGTTTCAAGATGGTCGAGGTCGACGAAGCGCCCGAGGACGAAGAAGACGCCGATGAAGAACGGTAGAGGCTAAGAAACCAGTCGTCGGTCCCATCACTATTTGAATTGGCGTCTTCCCCGAGTCTATCTCCGCCACGGCTGCCCACGACGCGGCTCAGGATGTCCTAGCCCTTCTCAAGGACTACCAGATCACCGACGTCGACGTCGACTTCCGCGAGTCCTTCTACACGCGCGAGGCCGGTCCTCGGCTTCTCGAACCCGTCGGTGACCTGGACCCACTCGTCGACGTCGTTAGTCCCCTCACTTCCGCCCTCGGCCTCCGTATTTCTACCAAGGCCAGGCCCGACGTTCAGGAACGATGGCCCTCTACCTCGCCGAGGGTGGCGGCAGCGATAACCTCTTGGGCCTTTCGTGCCGTCACGTCCTCATCGGATCCAAGGAAGCCAATGTCGACTACGTTCGCCACCCCAGTAGGCCTTCTAAAGACGTCCTCCTGCTCGGCAAGAGAGCCTCACCAACCTCGTCGATTCGATCAAACTCAGGATCGGACGACACGGCATCACGGCTAAGCGCTGGAGGAAGCAGATTGAAGGGTTCGAGGAGAGGGAAAAGGGCACCAACGCTGTCCACGTTGAGAAGGCCAAGGCGGCCCGGATTGAGACTGAGGGGTTGCTGGACAAGGCGGGAAGGCGATGGAGGGCACTTGGAGCGTTGCTCGATCAGGTCAACAAGGACTGGAAGAAACTCGACAACCGCGTCCTTGGCCACATCCTCCGTCCCCAGCCATCAGTCTCGGCGTCGGGAGCAACGTTTCACGGAGGACTGGGGAATTTTCCAGGTCAATCGGGCCAAGCTCGGTGACGGCTTCCAGGGCAATAAGATGGACCTCGGTGCGTTTTGACTATCCGACTAAGACCGTCTACTAACCTAAATTTTATTTATATCTAGGAACGAAGCGAACGCCCGACGAGTTCACGGTCAAATGTTTCCCCGCGGAGACGCCAACTGGGATTCGAATATCCGAAGATCGTCTGCTTCCACTTATGGGCACCATTACGACGACTTGATGCGCAACCCCGACATGTGGACTTGGACGGCAAACCGTGCTTGTTGGTCGTCAAGGCGGCAATGCCACTAACACCACCATCGGCCGCGCGAACGGCGTCTTCTCTATCGTTCGCGACTACTTCCAAGACATGTCCATCAACCAAACCTCCATGGAGTGGGGGATAATCAACTACGACAGCAAGTCGGAAGTCTTTTCGAACCAGGCGATTCGGGCTCCAGTAACCGCCGACATCCGTGGCCGCATTGGTGGATGCTTACCGGCGGTTTCTGGTAAGACGAAGTCTTCCGATATAACCTATGCCACGCCGTTCTGGTGGCTCCTCGAGCGTATCAAGGCCAACGGGTTCCCCGACGCGCACCTCGGCGTCGTCGCCTAGGCATCTCGAAGACCGTTTTTTTTTCTGCGGACTTCCTCTCTTTCTTCTACGCTCCTTATCTAGTGCTTGGTTGTTAGTGCAGATGAGTGCTTTGACCGCCGGTGGATCGCTGTTTAGGTTCGTCTTTATTTTCCGTCTCGTCTTTTCGTACTTACAGCTAACGACCTTGACGTCTAGTGCTTGGACTAGTGGACTCGTCATTTAAGTTTGTCTCGTTTCTTTACTCTCCTTCTTTCGCGCAACTGATGGCCTTGATGTCCAGGTTCCATACGACTTGACTGGTTCATGGAAGGAATTTGAAAATCTTTGTATCAATATGGCAGAAAGGGCTGCTGAAAGAACTGCTTTTGACATGGTTTTCATAACTCACTGACAATAAATAAATCTCTTGGTTTCAAAGGAGCTGCTGATTGTGGTTCTTTCCATTTCACTTTCCAGAGAATATTTTTTTTATAAGTTGAGATTTGGCTATGAAATTGGATAATTCTATTTGGCAGCCCCCCTTCTTTGGCAGCCCCACTTTTTGAGGAGGGCTGCTAAATAGCTACTTTGGCAGCCCCCATACGAGCAAACCTCGATAAGATAACCGAAGACCATGACTTCCTGGGTGTAAGTTTGGGAGTAAATCAACGCGCACTTCTCGCGCTGATGAACCCACCGGAATATTAAGAGGCTTTGAACGGGAGCTATAATATTAAATTTATGTTACACAAAAAACGGAATGAAGACGGAAAACGGCGGCGGGAGCAGGCGGCCTACAGACATCAGATCAATTCAACACCACCATTTGCCATTTGCCCAAATACTAGTGTTCACCTCCGATTTGCTGCATTTTTTTCCCTGTGTTTCTTTGGAATTATTTTTATATGTATCATAGATGCTCTCGGAAGACCTCAGAGAAATTTCTGTGGCAGAACAGGAGTCCTGGTGAATTGTGATGTAAATGACACCCATCAAGTGGCTTGATTTGCTCGGAGGAGCATTTCACTTCATCCATTGTTTTACCGAAGTCTTTTTATATTCATCAAGATAGAAGGCATCGGTTGCATTTGCGCCAGATCCGAAGGCAATCCAACGAAAACTGATCAGGAAATAACAATGTTTGATCTTCAAGATCAGTTTGCTCAATCGCACATCATTCTGACGGCGAAAGATAAGATTACGTCGGGGGCTGCTAAATAGAACAATGTTATTTGGCAACCCCCGAAACCGCTGGCAGGGGGGCTGCTAAATAGAATTATCCACCCCTGTTCCAGGCAGAAGTAGGTTTCCATATAGAACTTTGCTATATGGCAACCCCCCTGCCCGATAAGATAAGATACAAACCTGCTCAAAGGCCGTTTCTCGCTGTGCCTCAACTTCAGATAATGCGTGATTCGGATGCGATGCACCCCGACGTTTGTAGGAGCCACTTGCGACCAGCCCCATTTTTTACCGCTTTTTTGGCGACTTTTCCTGTGTTTCCATCTTCTCGGTTCAACCTTTGATAGGATGAAATTCACTCGAAACTAGGAAAGGAAAAATGACGGTTATGGTATACTAGATTTTTTTCACAAATATTGAACATCTTTTGCGGCGGCGGGAGCCCTCGAACCCTTTCCGCCCCATTCCGCCATCCCCGCCATCAGCCGCCATGAAGTGCTATCTTACAAATCATGGGGTTGCCATTTAGTCACAACCCCCGTGCTCGTGGCAAGAGGGGTTGCCAAATAGATTTATCCAATATTTTCCAGTGCTGCGCCATGTTTACATTGTTAATACGCCTCGAGCCCCAGTTCAGTATTCCGATTCAAAAGGCGACCTTGAATATTTATGAGTTTCACCTGTAATTCAACTCGAAGCAGGATACAGACCTTCCATTCCACCTTCGACCATCAAAACCTGGCCCGTTATATGGCCGGACAAACTTGGGGAAGATAGGACCACAATTTGCGCGGCGATGTCCCATGGTTCTGCAACTTTCTTCAGCGGGGTTCTGGTTGCACTTCGGTTAGGATACCAAATGAAGGACGAAATTAAGGCCATACGTTGCGAGTACCCGATAGACGAAAGCACGGTCCTTCAGCGTCTCTGTCGCCATGGGTGTATTAACCCATCCAGGTGCCACGGCGTTCACTCGTCCTCGCGGCGCGATCTTGACGATTTCGTTCTTGAGCGAGAGCGTCAATCCGTACATGAGAGCTAATACAGTGTGGGTTAACATTGATTTAAGCAGTTCAAGGTTGAGAGGCTACCGCTTTTACTTGCAGCATAGTCGGCGTGCCCGGCCTCGCCATACTTCCCGGCGGTCGACCCGATGAACAATATAGACGCTTTCGCTTTCACCGCGTCCGAAGCAGGCTCGAGTTGCCTGAGAAATTCCCGCGCGACCAGGAAGGATGAGGTGAGGTTGGTGTCGAGCGTCGTGCGCCACCGATCAAGAGACATCGTCGCCACGGATTCGTCCGCGGTGGGCCAGATGCCGTGGTTAATTATAGCGATCTGCACGGGCCCTAGTATCTCGCTGGCCCTAAATAATCGCACGACATCGTCCTCGACGGCCAGATTCGCCTGCGCAGCGACGACTCTGTCGGCTCCAAATTCGGTGATTAATGTATTCAGCGAGGACGCGTTGGTGTTATAGTGTGCAGTCACTTTAGCGCCTTGTTCTTAGGTGGGGTAGTCGGTGGCTGTGGATCGAATGACTTCGTGTGGGACTCACTGAGGAATAAGCGCGCGGTTTCGGACCCGATTCCGCCGCTGGCGCCTGGGATTCAAGTTAGTAGCCCCGCTGCAGAATAGTACCGCAACAACCAGTAACGACAACATGAACGTCTTGTAATTCGAAATCCATTAATGGAGTTTGGACTCTGGATTAATGGAGTAGAGAGCAAGCTGCTTGTAGGGCTACCGTGATCCTATTGATACCCCAACGGGTGGAAGGAAACGGACTTAAAACGAAGGGTGTTGCCAAGTTCAAAGTACGAAGAGAGATTCCGGATCGATTAGATCGGATTGAGATCAAACATCCTGATATTGGCCCATTTGGGAATGCAACCCCTATTCCAGCTAATTTACAAAACTCCATTGTTTCATAATAAGATCTCTAGGGTGCCTAATCCAACGCAACTTTTCCTCCGACCTCCCGCGAATTCTTTAGGTCTGGCACAGACCCTCGATGCGTCCCTCGTTCGTTCCACGGCAAGGTTCTCTACTGTAGTAAAGCCTAACTTCTCGTCTACAATGGTCTGGAGAGGTCGATCAAGAATATGTGCGCTCCCCGCGGATTAATTCAAACTTGCCACCGGGGACTTCTGGTCCAGGCGCGGCCTCGACGTTCAGCCTTGTACTCCCCGATTCTTCTCATGTACATATGGCCACTCCGGCGGAATTTCCCTAGAGCCACAGCTTGGTTGCTCGAGTTATATTCTTAGGGGTATGCTTCACACAAAGATATATAGGACTGGAAGTATCCCGTTAACAAACCACTGGCAGTTCCATGTCGCCCACCGATTTCCCAACCAGCCTCGCCCCTTACGGGCGCGGTCGGCGACGTGTATCTGCTGCTGCACCGGTTCATAGTGCACTCACCGTCGAATAATGCGACCCAGATCCCGCAAGTGCCAATTGACACGAACCCCCCCCCCCCCCCGTGACGCTGAAGGCCCCGTTTAAACTCGACAGTGCCAGCGGAGACTTTTGTCTGGTGGAGAATAAGACGCTTCGAAAGCTGGGATTCTCTGCGGGGCTGGAGGGATATAGAATCGAGGGCGAAAGGGAGATGTCAGTGCCAACAAGAGTCGTCATCCAGGAGGAGATGAAAGGAAGCAAGCGAGGATCGCAACGGAAGGCAGCTGAACTATGCGATTTATCGCTATTTCTGAAGCGAAGTTCTCGTAGTTGTATTCCAATTTTACTTCGTTTGAATTTTTAGCAAGTGTGTAACTCACCGCGAATGGGACCACAACATATTCTATGAACACATCAACCGCGATTTTGGCGACGGTCGGCTTGCGGCCTGGTCAATACGACGTTTTCCATGGTCCGCACGCAGCTCCGAGGTTGTATTTGGGATCGATATCGGTTCTCCTACGCTTGCACTGGCGGCTACTTGGGCAGCAGATCAAGGGGGCCAAGAAGTTGAAATTTTAGAACGGCGGCAGTACGGCGCCGAGAAGATCAATATCGGCAATGGCGTTGCCAGATCCAGGGCTAGGGCAGGAAGCGAGAAAAGACCAAGTATTGGAGAAACCTTGGGGTGTTGAATTTGAAGGAGTACATCCAAGGAACTCGATCCATGTAAATAGTCTGGCTTGCTCTTGCAGCCATTTCTAGATGGCTCGATATGGGCCCAGTCGGGTCGTCAAGGAGCCTGGATGCGCGCAGACTTGATTCCAGTTGACATCGCGGTGGATAAAAAAGTAAATGTCCGGCGCGTAGTCTCTTCAACCGGAAGACGAGAGTGGTTTCATGGGATCATCCGAGATTTTCAGCGACAGTGCCAGCCGGGTCCCCGGCGCAGAGAAAAATAAATTTCCGGGCGACCCGGGGTTGGTGAGTGCGCGGGCGTGCGGATGTTATTATTACACGCGCGTCGCGAATTCAGTCAATTTCAGCATGATGGCGGTCCTACATGCGCTCACGTCGACATTATGCGAGTCGTCAACGAGTCGTCATTGCGAGACCGACGCAAAAAAAGCTCCAAGCCGCAGCTCCAACGCCAAGAAACCAATAAGAAACAGTCCGCCCGCGATGTCGCAAGAGGGATGGCAAGGGAACTAGGCGGGATGGAAGGTCAACGAACAGATCCAAGAAAATTCATGCGAGTGTGGACTGTTAATGGATGGACAACTGCCTGTAAAAGAATGATTCGGGAGTGACCAAAGGGGCCACGGGCAAGAGGGAAGATCGACGAGGTACCATCACGACGGAAAGGTCGGCGGCTAAAACAAGTCGCTACAATCACGAACTTCTCTCTTAACCTTGTCTTAGCTTTCTCCATGACCTGTTCCTCTGGGTAAGAAACACGATAGACCCCGGAAACATGGCCGATACCCCAGACCACCACGACGACCTCACTCAATGGACCCTATCTCTGGAGCAGTACACCCAGGATCATCAACCTCCGCCAGCCTCTTGGCCAGAACTGAGCTCGGCAAAATCCTCACCCTCTCTTTTGTACGCCCCGGGCGAAGTACGCGATCCCCACCAGCAGAGGTTGATGTTCTAACACCGTTTAGATCTCAGCCGCAAGCGCACGCACCATCGAAGAGTTCTACGACCTGTATGGTTTTTTGCCCCCGCCAAGGGCAGACGAAGAGACAGTGCGGTTACAAACCATACAGGAGTACAAGTACGGTTGCTCCTGCTGCCCTCCAAATTATCTCCTAATTTATTTTCACTCCAGTCTGTTCCGGCAGGATCAGATAGAGAATTTCCACAGATGCTCTTCGCTCGTGAACACCTTCTTCCACTTCGCGCCCGTATGCACCATCAGCCTGTTCCACAACGATGTGCATTCCGTCGTGAGCAAGGCTGGAGAATTCCCCGTGCAAATAGGTCCGTCGAGGCGCGGTCTTTCAACTGCCCCATCTTACGACGACATCCAGATGGGGAGGGGCTTCCTACGGGCAAGATCGTACGCGAACCCGTCGTCTTGAACAAGAAGGAAATCACCGAGCTCAGCGAACTGCCTGGTGATTGGTGCGTCCAACGATTTATTTTCTGCCACAGCGCTAAATTTCTATGCAGGCGTTTCGCGGGGAACCCGCTATCAGTCAACTCCACGGGTGGTGGGCATCAACCTTTTTGTACATTTTATATGTCTAACACTCCGGCAGTCAAAGGTTATGTTGGTGTTCCGTTCACTTTGGAGATCGACCCATCCAACCCGCACGACTCGGAGCGCGTCACGGTCGGGGTCGTGGCCGTCATGTCGAACCGCCCGCTGCCCAAGTTGACGGACACGCAGCGCAAGGTGCTGGACGACCTTTCCACGATGCTTTCGGTGCAGTTACGTTCCACTTGGGAGGGCTGGCGTCGCGGCAAGGAGACGCGCCTGCGCAACGCCGT
>JARKIE010001387.1:0-2500 GCA_029378255.1 Mycena rosella | reverse complement strand
TCCTTACCATGCATCTAGTTCAGGGCCGGGTTCCCATAGACCTTGGCTTCGATGGGTGCATGCTTTGAAAGAGCTGGTTTAGGGGTAGTCTGAGAGGCAGATGTGCAAAGGAGTGATATATAGTCAGCCATAGTGTTAGGCAACTGTTGAGTTTCATTAGATCTGAAGAGCCTTCTGAAAAGGTGGTAATAAAACGAGCATTTGAACAGTACTGTTATCCACGGCCATAGGACTTCGAAAGCACCGCATCCCGTCCGATCTGCGCAGTTAACCGGAGTGCCGCCTAGTTAGTACCACGGTGGGGGACCACGCGGGAATCCTGGGTGCTGTGGTTTTTTCCTTCTTTTTGGAATTAACTTGTGGCACGTTTGAGTGCGATTAGTGGACACCCGTTTTCACACCTTTGGGCGTTGGGAGCACATGTGAGCCTTGGAGGCTGGGTTTCCTACTGTAAGGGGAAGCAGAACTGAGTAACATGGATAAATGAGTGTTGGTTCGTGGCGTAGTCTACCTTTGGGTTACGTTTCAGTGTGTTATAGTGGGCTTGCAAGTGCTTATACGTCATAATAAGTTCATTGCAAGGTCACGGCCTTAGAAGTCCTTATAAATTTGCAGGGACTCGGGGTTTTCAAGGGTGGGCCGCTGAGGCTCTTTGCTTCGGATCTAGGGCTTGCGAAAGCAGGCTTTAGATTCTGCGCAAGGGGCTGACTGGGCAAGGGAGAGAGTTTAGGGCAGGCCTTGGAAAGGAGAAGGGGGTGGGCAGGCAGGATTTCTTTTGAAGTCTTTTTTTTTTTCCATGTGAAATAAGTAATGAATGAAACCTTGTCAACCATTCAAAGTGGGCCGCTTATTAAGGAACTGTTTAGGGCAGCCACCAGTAAGTAGAAAGTCACTAAAGTGATGTTTTGTGTCTGGCTGCTTGTTTAGGGCAGGTAGGTGGCCAAGTTGTGTTCTGACTTGTCTGTTTGTTTTTCCCCCAGCCAGTCCTTTGGAGACCATCGTTCGGGTGGGGTACCCCCCTGAAGTGTATTTTTGAGCCCGATCGATCGGTTCAACTTTCAAGAGGATCGGCCCAGCGGTTCAAAAGATATTCCCTAGTCAGTGTGTAGTCAGCCTTTAGGCCCAGAGGCAATGCAGGTGTCTCACCTGTCCAAAATTTACCACCATTTGGGTTAGGTATGCCCTTGGAGCGTCTTTCCGAGCCCGATCGATTGGTCCAGGTTTCGTGAGCATCGGCCCAGCGGTTCAGAAGATATTCACTAGTCAGCCTCTAGTCAGCCAGCCTTGAGACAACCCCTTTCTTTTTCCTCTGCCAGTATTCCACTCACCATCCTTTGTGTAGGGGTGCTCCTGACGTGCCCTTTCATTGCCAATCGATTGGTTAAGGTTTCAGGACGATTAGTCAAGGCCGTTCAAAAAGATATTCACTGGTCAGCCTTTAGTCAGCCTCTTGCAATAACCCTTTCCTGTTTCCTGGGGGAGTTCCTCATGAATCATGCTTCGATTGGGGCACCCTCCCGAAGCGGATTCCTGAGCCCGATCGATTGGTCGAGGTTTCGAAGGGATCGGACAGGCGGTTCAAGAGATATTCACTGGTCAGTGTTTAGTCACCCTCCAGGCCGAAATGTAATACAGCTGTCTCAGGCCCCCGGACCTTCCCTTCCCCTCAGGTAAGATGCCCACCCAGTGCGCCTTTCAGAGGCCAATCGAATGGTCCAACTTCCAAGAGAATCGGACCAGCAGTTCAAGAGATACTCATTGGTCAGTGTTAGTCAGCCCCCTTGAGACACCCCTTTCCTTGGTCTCATTGGTTTTCCTGGGACCAAGCTTCGAGTAGGGGACCTCCCTGAAGCGTTTTCACGAGATGAATCGATTGGTCCAAGGTTTCGTGAGGATCGGAGCAACAGTTGAAGAGTTATCCACTGGTCAGCGTCTAGTCAGCCTCAGCCCCAATGCAATGCAGCTGTCTCACCTCCCAGGATTTCCCCACCCATGGGAGGAGGACCTCCCTGAAGCGCTTTCGCGAGCCCAATCGATTGGACATGGTTTCGAGAGATTGGACAAGTGGCTCAAGAGTTATCACCTAGTCTGTCCCTAGTCAGCCAGCCTGAGACACCCCTTTCTGTTGTTTCAGCCAGTGTTTTCCTCACTGGCTTCAAGTGGGGCACCCTCCAGACGTGTTTTCATGGGCCCGATCGATTGGTCAAGGTTTCAGGACGATCGACCTAGCGGTTCAAGAGCTCCTCGCTAGTTCAGTGTCTAGTCAGCCATCTTGAGACACCCCTTTCTTTTTATTCTGCCAGCCTTCCTTGCACCACCCTTGAGGTGGGTACTCGTCTGGAGCGGTTTTTTGAGCCCGATCGACTGGTCTAACTTTTAAGAGGATCGGCCCAGCGGTTCCAGAGATATATCCTAGTCAGCTGCTAGTCAGCCACTTAAATGCAATTTTCAAATGTCTCACAAGTCTGCCCCTGTGTTCCAGGACCCACTGCCCTTCATC
>JARKIE010001386.1:0-10503 GCA_029378255.1 Mycena rosella | reverse complement strand
CCACAGTGTCAGATGATGAAGAAATAATTGAGTTGGATCCGATTGTGGAGGCTGTATTGGGTGGTTTTTAGTTGCTGGATCCATTCCATACATATGCTATGTAATTTTTGTATCCGAGAATATATTTAAGTGGTGCTATGGTGGGTTCTATTTGTCACTTGCTGGCCAGTCAGACTTCTTTCCCAATTGGGCTGTTGGGTCACCAAGTCATGCCGGTTTAGTGACATGAGTGACCTGACTATACCAACTTTGTGACTAGTCACTGACATGCATACCACTGATGTGGAGAAGGAATAGGCTGTGGATCACATTTTAGCGCATGCAGAATCAAAGGACGACTCAAGTTTCGGTGAAATGGAGGTCCAGGATATCACCTGGATTCTGTACTATCAGATCGAGAAATTACCGTACTACCAGCATGCCTCGATGTACTGGGATCAAAGACATATCTGCGCTACTGTTGGGTAAAGGAAGCCACCTGTAGGGGTGGCTGAGACTTGGGAGTGGCGGCCTTAGATGAGCCCATCCTGTCTTTCTAGGAGGAATGATGTTCCTGGTGGAGACCTAGGAGGCTTAAATAGCGTCGAGGATGGCGGTGAGAATGATCAACTCACGATGTTGAACACCACATCTACCCCTGCACCCGCTGGCTCTACCATTCCTACCATAGTCACCACTATGGCTGTTTGCGAATGGAAGATGAACACCCAGCTTCAGTTCTTCCATTGACTTAACTTGAGCACTATTCTCATGACGGATGACCAGGATCAGAGCAGACACAGCACCTTCCTGCACCACTTACCCACTCTGCTGTCATGGTCAATCCCGACGCTTACAGTAACAATAATGAAAAATCATCATCATCATCATCACCAGGTATTAGGTAGTGGCAATTTGGGTTTTACAGGCAAGTGCAGTAGCTTTAAGCTAAAAGTGACTTTGAGATAATCAAATTGTGTTAGGTGCTTAATATGGCCTTAGAGATAAGGATAGTTTGGGCTTTATGTGCAAGACTTGGAACTAGGTCCAAGGGGTGATCCACGGATTGAGAGGTGTGTTCCAACAATTGTATTTCCGTCAACCAATGTATCAGCCAAAGTTTGGTAATTTGACTACTGCACAAAGCCAAGCACCTTCAATTGTCTGTCACCTGCTCAGCCTCGCTCGAGCCAACATCGTTCCAACAGGTGAAATGGATCGATCCGGATCATCTGGGCTACTGTACAGCATATGTATCTACTATGCTTATTCCCAGCCTCGAGCCGCTTGAGCAGCTGTTCTGCCTCGAGATGATTGAGCAACTGGGTCCACTCGAGCTGCTCGACCCATGAGTCAGCTCAAGTTGCTCAAGTCAGACCAGCAGGATCCTATAGCTCGCACTAGCCAATTGTTACCACAGAAGTTTGGACAACTGGAATTAGAATAAAACCAACGTAGCTGAAGGCATAAAGGTAAGCTATGAGTGTATTTTTCAGCTAGACCAAAGGAAAAAAATGGAGGATGACTATACATGTGCCCTATACATCCCACTTCCTGCTCTTGAGCGCTGCAGGCAAAGAAATATTGCGCCCCAGACCATGGGTAACTCCAACAGTTTGAATGGAGTGAAAACACACCAATGCAGGCCATATATTTTGGCTGCCCAGAGCTACTTTTGTCTCTGAACAGATACTTGAATAAATCTGTGAGGCAAATGCTGCGCTGGTGATAGGTTGGCCCTGAGACCAGGTGTGAAGTCTTTCAATTTTGCATCTGTTGTTACTCACTAGGGCCATATAAGCCAATAGATCATGCTCCAGAGAGCTAGTGTGGGGTCCGAACATGTCACAGTCAAGGCTTGCGTCCAACTCTACAAGAGAGTGGATTGGGAGGTGCAAGTGATCTCGAAAAGATGATTGAATAAAAGACTAAAGAACTACAAGTGAATAGCTACTCTACTTATACTGTTTGTCGAACCGTGTGAACTTAAGTAGCTAAGTATATAATACAATGAGGTTACCAGGCAAATCGTGATCGGAGACGTCAAGTGTCAAGTGTCAATACTAAATATAGTTCATGGAAATGACTATTGTGTTCTGTTGCCGTGTGATCTTTAGCCAGCAAAGTCCTCCCACGTTATGCCATCGGCGTGAAGCGCTCGTGCAACAAGCGCTGGGGTCACGTGCTCATTGATCGGTGTTGGAGCGATTAGATTGGGGTCAAATCGTGACAGAACATCTAGCTAAGGATATACTACGTGTGCTATCTGTAGGCACTTGGTTGTGATGACGGTACCACTATGGGCCAGATTCCCAAGCAGCTATACTACCTTTAGTAAAAGGTCATCCATCCGTTCTGTGAGGAACTGGGACTTGCCTGCACGTTCCTACCAAAGATATAGTTATGGCATGCCATCTAGTGTAATGAGGGTGGAGGTTATCTTAACAGAGCACCCGAGTTAAACTGGCACAAGATCTATTGGATAGAACTCAGGAGTGTAACGGTAGGTGGTAGTCAGATGACTACCAGCAAACCACACACTCCACTATATACTGCACAGTGGATCACATGGTATGTAATGAAGAGATGTAAGTAAATAGATGCTGTCCTCGGACCGGCATCGTAATAGGAGTATGCTGTAACCCTGTTACACCCCTCCCCTCAGGACGAGCCTGTGCATCCGAAAAAAATTAGTTGTCAATTCATCCCATACACAGAAGGTATTGGAGATGGCAGGTGCACAGAAGAGGCTGCTGGACGTTACGGGAATATCGATTCCAGGCCCGGACGGAGAGGTGGGAATTGTAGCTCAGCCCATGGAATGATTGATGCTTTGTCCAGGGATTCAACACATTTGATGCCAGTTGGATAATCAGCCCACGAGGTATTCTGTGGCTGCTGTAGTGGTTGGTTGCGCCAAGAGCACGCAAATGCCTCCACGGCTGCTCTGTCCGGGGTTCCAACGGCAATGCCGTGCACACTACACCAGCAGGCAGCGTGAGCCCACAACGAGTTGGATGTACCAAAATTAGAATGTTCGGGCCTGGCAGTGCCGAAAGGGTAGCAGCCCTCGCGAATGTACATGGCATACATTCCCTGGCAAGAGAACAATGTTCCGGCAAACTCCTCGTTCACGAGGCGTCCCAGTGCACTCCCGTCGTCTTCTGGCATCCAGATTAGCAGTGTCAGGGTGGTGTGAACATCATCCTCCAGGGGCTGGCCATGCACCGTGGTGGGATACTCCTTGTTGACGTTCCGCATGCTGTAGAACCAATGGCTTGTCGGAGTTGTGGCCCAATACACAGTTGCAGTGTCAACTGTGGAACGGGAGTTTATGAGGCCCTCATCCAGACTGGGTGGTGCAGCCCCACAATATGCCGGGAGAAATGCCGCTATGGGGGATGGAGCCGGGGGCACTTCGAGCATCTTGATGTCCACGGAGGTGGCGATGGAGTTGATTGCCATAGATGCTGGTGGCGCCAAGTCTGCTGCGTCCACGGGTTGCTGCTTCTGAGATGGCGGTGATAAGCCGGCCCTGTGACCAGCGGTGAAATCTTTCGATTTTGCTGTTCTAAGCAGGAGCTTCGTATAGAATAAAGGCTATATCACTCACTATGAGCTAGGATGAGGTCCGAGTTGCTAGCTAAGGATGAACACATGTGCAAGTAGCTCTATTACTTACTTGGGGATGACGGCCACCACAATGGGTCAGATTTGTCAAGTCAAGTACTAGTCTATTAGCTAAAGGTGTTCTTACCATCCTTAACCAAGGGATTGGGAACGGCCTGCATGTACCCTATCAAGGACATACCAATGCACTCCATTCAGACTATGGGACTTACCAGGGGCATGTACGAGGGATCAAGTAAGGTTGCAGGACGGTTCTAGATAATAGAACCATGCGCGGTCCAATAATCCGAACAATTCCGAAGATCCGATGATGCCGATCACAGAGATCACCGATCTGAGCACGGAACAGAGATCCGATGTCGGAGATAGTACCGAGCCCTTGGCCCATGATGCCAGGACTTGCTTTGACCAGGGCTGAAGGGTTGACTAATTGGGCGACTTAAGGGTTGATGGACCAGGGCTCGGTGGAGCTGGCATATGGATTGATTACCCACGGTACATACGTGCTATGGCGCAATTCCCCTTCCAATCTCCCAGATTATCTACCAAAATATACCATTTAATCGGAACTAATTACCAACAGGGTTATTTCTTGAGCTAATACTGCTCATCACCCCGATATATCCGTGTTCTGTTCATCCGTTTGTACTAAAAGTCGGTTTCAGAATCATTTCCTTATTTAGAACGCCAGTTTGTATAAATACCCGTAGAAACAGAGGGAATGCCAGTAGATCCTACCCTTCCTCTTCAGTGAGCACGAGCGTGAGCTTGAGCACACAGGGGATGTCTAGCATCTATTCGGAACACCCTCAGAAAGCTTATAAAGTTTCCTTTTGTTGTTTCTGTTGCAATATATAAAGTGTCGGATATTTGTGGAGTGATATAAGACAGGACCAGACCAGACCAGACCGGACCAGACCAGACAGGACAGGACAGGACAGGACAGGACAGGGCTTGCTTCGTTAAAAATCACATAAACATTTGAAGGCGCTCGGCTTTGTGCAGTAGTCAACCTACCAAACTCTAGCTGATACATTGGTTGTCGGAAATATATTGTTGGCATAAAAACTCTTGATCTACGGATCACCCCTTGGGCTTAGTTCCAAGTCTTGCGCATAAAACCCAACTTTCCTTACCTTCTAAGGTTGTGTAAAGCGCCTAGAACGGTTTCAATTGTCTCGAAGTCACCTTTAGCTATAAGCGACTGCATTTGTCTGTAAAACCCAAATTGCCACTGCCTAATACCTGGTAGGAACCCCGAACCTCGCACGTTTGATAGTTGGATTTTTTGGTTGTTGTTGGTGTTGTTGGTTGTTCACTTAAGTGTTCATCTTGCACACTTAATTTCACCAGTGGTCCTATAGTCAGCGTTTCAGCGGGATGGTTCCTGTGGTTGCACAGTAGTATCTGCGACGAGTTTCCTCCTGCACACTAAGCCGACACCTTTGCTGCGCTGGAGCATCGGCAATAGGCCATACCACTGCTGCATGTGCGTGACCTTTGCGAATGCGTAAGGGCAGCCGCTCTGGGCCCACTGGAGCAGGTTCTCCGCCTCCATGCATGGCCTGATCTTAAGGTTGTCCCAGATCCCGACCAAGATGGGATCAGCGGTGGTAAGATTCTGCGTCCACAGGTTGACGTCCTTGCGTGCAGCCTTGTGGATGCGCTCCGTGTCCTTTAGTACCCAGCCAGTGCGGTGGTTGGGGCCGCCGTCCGTCTTGTCCAACCCGACGTAGTCACTGATGTCGTCAGGGAGGGAGAACTGCGGGTGTCTGTTGGCGCTGAGGGGCGCCACCCCGTGAGCCCAGGATAACGTGTTACATACATATAGGCTGAGGCCCAAAATTGTAAACCTTTTTTTTTTTTTTTTTACGGGTATCCTTTTGCGGTACTACGGGGGCCATGGCGGCATCTGTAGGGCCCTCGGTATGACAGCCCACAGCTGATACCGTGGTACTGCTGTCCGTCGGCTAGTCTCAGAGTGATCTACCATCGTTGATCGCATCCCATTTTGGACCAACATCAGTACGTATTTGATTGAAACTAAATACAGCGCCCCACCCGGACGTGACGAGGCACATATACCCTCTGCGTGCCCATTGTTCTATGTGCCCATCGCGTCTGGGGGGGGCGCATTCCCTCCCCCGAATGATGCTCCGCAGACTCAGCAACGGTGTCGAGTTCTTTCAAGAGCTGGGTGACGGTCGGGACCGCATCTGGGTTGACTTCCTCGGTCCGTGCGGTTGACAGGGACGCAGATGCGGCCTGTTTTGGGGTGGACGCAGAATGGCGCTTTGAGGAGATGGGTTGCGCTCCTTGGAGACACTCTCGCTGAGGCGCGGGTATGTGTATTGGAGGGCGATGTGCTGGATGACCGGCGCCTGCTCGCACTGCCGCAAGTACACCACCTTGAGCAGCCGCCGGTTGCGCTCTCCATGGTGCTGTTATATCCTGTGCCAATGAAGGGGGCTATCACCGAAGGTCTCCGGTTGGAAGATCGGAGGTCAGAGGTCGGAGGTCAGAGACCAGAGGCCAGAGGTCGGAGATATCAAAGATGAGCGCAAACACCACAAGAAGGTCAGGGTGTGCGTACTATCCTAGGCCGATGGAGAAGACAGAGGTAGACGGGGTCCGAAGGGACACCGGAGGAAGACTCGGAAGCAAAGCAAGAGAGCAAAGCAATGTTTATAATCAAACTGAAGTACATGAGGATATTAAAGCATATTTATACTAAGTCCGCTATTGTTAACCCAAATATGGTAGATCAAAACATAACAATAAACGAGAGTCCAAATTTGGATGAAGAAGTTAGCTGACTAAGCAAAACAATAAACGAGAAGTTGAGAAGGAACGGAAAAACGGATAAACAGGAAATGCTCAGTAATCCTTCATTGCGTAAAAACCCGATGATTTTCCGTCTCCAACCTCCGAACGTTCAGAGGTTGGAGGTTGGAGGTTGGAGATCGGAGACGGACCGAAGTCTGTGTGCACAAATATAACAGTATCCCCCTCTTGCGTTCCTTGCCCTCAAGGAACACAAGGGAGCCCTGCCAGTGTGCAACAAATAAAGGTCAGCGAGTACGCACAACATGGGGCCGGGTTCACAGCACAATGTGCTCAACTGCCAGCTGTCCTATTGGAATTGGCTGAAGCTAATCGGAATTGGTACGTGGCACGCCTGCTCATCTTCATTTGGTTGGAGGCTGATTTGGCGTGGACAGTTGAGTCGCTGCGGCGGTGGATGGACCGGGCGAGGGAGGAGCTGAAGGAATGAATGGTTGTGTCCGAGCTGTTCAGCCACGAGCAGCAGGAGCGCGTGCTAGCATGGAAGAAGGTGGTGCTGGACTACGAGCTGGCGCTGGAGGGAAAGAAGAGCCCTTACGAGGTTGTGGTGCAGGGTGAGTTCTGCCCGTGCACTTGCATCACCATCGCTGATCCTCCGCTATAGGATTAAGCGAGGAAGACGTCTGCCTGCAGTTTGCAGACAAAGAGGCGGCGGAGCTGCTGTGCGGAGTCCCCGCACTGCATGACGTGACACCCAGCTCCTTCATCTCCGCGGGTCTGGATCTGGAGGCGGAGCAGTAAGTTCCGATGTGCAGCCACGCATGTCGTTCGTCAGCTGACACCGATTTACATTACAGGCGGTGCATTTGTGTTCACACAGAGCTGAAGAAGGCGGGGACAACTGCGATGAAGATCAGCATGAAGCGCCTGCGTATGAAGCTCAACTGGGCAATAATCTGCTTCCGAAAACTGCAAAAGACGTACATGCCGGCGGCATTCCAGGCCTTGGAGAAGAAGAACCTTGCCCCCAATACCCTGGCGGAGGATGTTCCCTTGCTGCTACCCTCGGCACTGACGGAGGTCGAGCGCGCGGTATGTGGCGGGTCGGCTGCACATCGAGGCTCTGCTGCGGGATGCCCAGGGTTGGACGGGGCTGGTGGGATTGTGGAACAAGCTGCATATCAAGTCACAGCTCCTCGTCTATAAGAAATACCAGACGCGACACCAGGGGCTGAACACGAGGGCCAGAACAATCGTGACACGCAATGAGAGCAAGATTCGGCTTAGCTCTGAGAAGTACCAGTGCGCCTGGGAGGCGATGCACCTCCTGGGGGATGGCAGCGCTGCAGGCGTTGGATGGTGGGTGCTGCAGCGAGCTGTTATATCTGTGCACTTGGGCTTGGATACCCCTGGTCACACTTTGGTCACACTCCGCTTCCGGTCCTCCGAGACCTTCGGAGTTCTGTTACATCTCGGGTTTTCACGCAATGAAGGATTACTGAGTGTTTCCTGTCTATTGCTTCATCTTCTGTCCTCCCCTTCCATCCTCCGGATTTCGGACCTTCAGACCGGTCCGGAGCTAGCTCGGATGGTCTCGGACCATCAAGCCTATTACTCTATCCCATATCACTAAGTTTTTTCACTTATCCGTTTATCTGATCTTCCCAGCTTCTCGTTTATTGTCTTACAGCTAACTTCTTTGTCCATATATGGACTCACTTATTGTTATGTTTTTGGTCACGTTACATTACCTTATTTAGATTAACAATAATGGACTTGGTATAAATACACTTCAATATCCTCATGTACTTCAGCTGTAAAATTAATGTTGTTTCCACATTTCCTCTCATGGACTGAGACCACTTCACCATCTTGTCTTTGGCTCGACTCCGGAGTTGCACCAAACCTCTGGACGTCCTCTTCATCCTCTGTCTTGACTTCCGCTCCATCTCCGACCTCCGACCTCCGGACCTCCGGTTCCCACGCTCCTCCGATCCTCATCCATCTTCCACTGGATTGTATCTGTGGACCTTCCATTTGCTTCCGGAGTTCTTCCGGGAGCAGGGCTCTGACCGGGTTGCCATTTTCGGAGTAGCCCCTGTTGGCTTGGCTATATGCCATGGAGTATCTGTCCCTCTGTTTGTCTTGGCTTGGATGCCAGACTGTCGCACACCCTTCTGAGCTGTGGTGCTTGCGAGAATAGCTGATATCTTTGGACTCCGATCCCGTTCTAGTCTCCAGTTTCCGGACTTGTGCCGGACTGGACCCCTGCGGGCTCCGGGTCCTTCCTCCCTCTGGTTCAGGATATAACACAAGCCGATATCCGGTGCATGCAGGACGAGGAGGACTTGAGGAGGAAGGCAAAGCAGCAACACGCACAGGCAGTGCGGTGTCACAAGCACATGGAGGAGCTGCGTGGAGCAGGGATACTGCCAACAGAGGAGGACGGAGACATGGGATGGGAGGATGATGACGGCGACAAGGGGCCTCGCATACCAGAGAACGAACACCAGGTGTCTGTTATATTTGTGCACACGGACTTCGGTCCGTCTTTGATCTCCAGCCGCTGGCCTCCGACCTCCAAATTTTCGGAGGTCAGAGACGGAAGATAGTCGGGTTTTTACACAATGAAGGTTTACTGAGTGTTTCCTGTTTATCTGTTTTTCTGTTCCTTCTCAACTTCTCGTTTATTGTTTTGCTTACTCAGGTAACTTCTTCATCCAAATTTGGACTCTCGTTTATTGTTATGTTTTGATCTACCGTATTTGGGTTAACAATAACGGACTTAGTATAAATACAGTTTAATATCCTCATGTGCTTCAGTTTGATTATAAATGTTGCTTTGCTCCTTGCTTTGCTTCCGAGTCTTCCTCTGGTGTCCCTTTGGACTCCGTCTACCTCTGTCTTGTCCATTGGCCTGGGATAGTACGCACACCCTGACCTTCCTGTGGTGTTTGCACTCACCTTCAATGTCTCCAACCTCTGATCTCCGATCTTTCAACCGGAGACCTTTGGCGATAGCCCTTCAACGGCACGGGATATAACAGTGTCCTGGATCTGGGCACAGACGGGGACGACATGGACGGATGAAGACCTGGAGGACGGTATGTTTTAGATGCACCGTTCATCGCTTGTGCTGACTCGTCTTTGTGCCAGTAGGGCTGTGGGTGGAATGGTCGAAGGTGTTTGCGAGGGTTCGCCAATGGACGGAGGAGCTGCAGCTCCTCGAGGTGGAGCGGGTGGGCCTGTTGTTCAACCACAACGCGGCCGCGTGGGAGGCGTGGGCAGCAGCGGTTCCGATAGGGGTGCTGCCACGCGCGGAAGTAGAGGGTGCGTGCACGTACACCCTGCGGCACACCAAGCTGTACCACAACCTGAAGGCGCGGGGCGAGACAACTTGGAGCACGTCGAAGGCTGCAAGGGGCAAGAAGAAGGTGCAGCACGTCCCCAGCGCAGTGGCCGCAATGCTGGCAGAGGACAGGCACGAGGAGCGGCGAGAGGAGGAGTGGTGGGACACGGAAGATGGCTGGCTGGACGTAGAGGACGACGACAAGGAGCAGCAGGCCGAGGAGGACTTCAGGTACATTGGAAGCGACGACGAAGAGATTATAATGGGTGGCGAGGCCTACGACGATTAGAGGCGGGTGCGCGGATGGGTTAGTACATCAATCCCATATCATTTTTACCCTTGTCTGAGTTAAATACGCAGATTGGGAGTGCACGTCGCTCAAGCCGTACGTCGACATGCTGGACAAGCACAACCCAGCGAGAGGCGCCGCCGTGGCATAAGTCCCGCCTACGCCCGTCTCGAACGCTGTCCCTCCGCTCGCTCACGACTTGGAAGCGCTGCATCGAAACACGGCCCGTCGTTCCCGAGGTCGCTCTCGCGCCGTCATGCTACATAGCACTTATGATTTGGCCGCAGACTGGTGCGTCGCCCTGCTTTCCTCCTGTGCATATTCTTCAGCACAACACTAACAATGAACAGATACATGCATATCACGGGCTTCACGGTGGAGCACCTCCACAGCGAGCAGCGCTTCAACGACTCAAGGAGCTGCAGGGCGCGCACTGCGGTACGAAGACACCACCGTGGCTACATTGTCCCAT
>JARKIE010001385.1:0-10513 GCA_029378255.1 Mycena rosella | reverse complement strand
AGACTAAGCAAAGGCATTTGTTGGGTGACCTGCACCCAAGAAACTGCCGTGTACCGTCAGCGCGGCATTTATTGAGCGACCTGAGGCATTTCAAAAAAAAAAAACGCCAGCAGTTGACGCCGGGTCAAGCGACCTGAGGCTAGCAAAGGCATTTGTTGGGTGACCTGCACCCAAGAAACGCGGCGGGAGGTAGCGTCAGCGCGGCATTCATTGAGCGACCTGAGACATTTGTTGGGTGACCTGCGCCCAAGAAACTGCCGCAAGCGCTGCATAAAAGCGGGTCCATAAGGTTTGTTTTTGCGACCTTGCACTCGAGAAACGCGCGTCAAAGGTTGACCCTACGCGGCGGGGTAGGTCAAGAGGTACGTCGGCGCGGCATTTCTTGGGCCCAAGAAACGGCTGTGAGCCCTGGATAAGGATTAGGTGAGGAAGGCGATTGTTGGGCGACGTGCACCCAAGAAACGCCCCCCTCGACCATGGTGGTCAGAGGCAGAGTTCGACTTGCGAAATTGAAATCACCGCGACACGTGATCCGCGACCCGTGACCCTGATCAGTCCCAATTCACCAAGTCGACCACCACCACCCTCTGCCCTCGGTGTAAATCACCGAGCGCAGGAGGCGGCCAACCTCCCCTCAGTGTAAATCACTGAGCGGATGTGTCCCCTCGGCGTAGATCGCTGAGCGGACGCACGGTTCCCTCACAAATCGCTGAGCGCATGCGCCGCCTAACCCAGTCTATATCGCTCGGCGCGAGTCCCACTCGCTTCTCAAGCTGCCAAATCCATCCCGCTGGCCTCCCAAACCTCGGCTAGTCGCGCGCTCGTCGCGCCACTGACTTACGCTCAGACCTTTGACCTTGACTTCGACCCTCCCCGAATGTAAATCACTCAGCGGGCGTCTCAGCCTCTTTTCGAACTCGCAAACCGAAGCCGTTGCTCCGCGTCCGCCCTGTGCTGCGAGAGATTCTCTGAGGTAAAATTTTTTACGACCCTATTAGCACCTCTTGACCCTCCCTCCGCTTCCAGTTCTATCAACTCTGATCAGAGGGACTCAAGGCTCTCGGGAGCGGGGTATAACAACCATCGCATGCTTTTGTAAGTCCCCTGAAGCTCTCGGCCACTGCAAACCGAGCCGATGCTTGCATTTTCAGTTTCTCATAATATGGGTCATTTTGTCGAATTTCGCGGCGCCAGGCCGTTAATTGAGCGTCGACGATGACCAAATCGTTTACCGCCTTTGTCCTGAGCTGCGTGAAACTGCCTGAGGTTAGTTTTTTCATCACCCGATTTTGACCCTTTTTGACCCTCCGCATCCAGTTCTATCAACTCTTATCAGCGCGACTCAAGGCTCTAGGGTGCGATGTCCACATCTATCCCAAGCTTCTGGTAAGTCACCTTCGCCTCCCGCCGCCACAAACCGACCTTATGCTCCCGTTCTCAGTTTCTCATAATATTTGTCATTTTGTCAAAGTCCGGCGCCAGGCCATTAATGAGGCTTGATGATGACGAAATCGCTCTCCGCGTATGTCCTGAGCTGCGCGAGACTGCCCGAGGTCGGTTTTTTCATGACTCGATTTCACCGCTTTTTCGACCCATTATCTTCAGCTCCACCAACTCTCATCAGAGCGGCTCAAGGCTCTAGGATGCAATGTCTAGCATCCATCTCAAGCTTTCTGTAAGTTCCCTGAAGCTCTCGCCCGCTGCAAACCGACCTGATGCTCGCATTTTCAGTTTCTCGTAATATTTTGTCATTTGTCCAAGTCCGCGGCGCCCGGCCGTCAATTGAGGCTCGATGATGACCGAATTGCTCTCCGCGTCCTTCCTGAGCCGCGCGAGACTGCCCAAGGTCACTTTTTTCATGACCCAATTTTGCCGCTTTTGACCCTCCGCATCCAGTTTTATCAACTCTTATCAGAGCAACTCAGGGCTCTAGGGATGCAATGTCTAACATCTATCTCAAGCTTTTAGTAAGTCACTTTCGCCTCCCGCCCGCTGCAAACCGACCTGATACTCGGATTCCAGTTTCGCCGGCCTTAGTCTGCATCTCGGCGGGAATAAATTGTTCTATCTGCAGAGGGTTATGCGCAATATCTTTTTTGTTATAGTAGACAACATGGTTGATTGAGCCGAACGATGTGCACGTATTGTAAGATTTTCAGCGCGAGGGTATGTTTTTATTTTTTTTTTTTACTTGGCCAAATCGAAATCGCCGCGACACGTGACCCGTGACCCGAGTCTCAATCACCAAGTCGACCACCGCCACGTCCTTGCCCTCGGTGTAAATCACCGAGCGTAGGAGGCGGCCAGCGTCCCCTCAGTGTAAATCACTGAGCGGACGTTCATGTGTCCCCTCAGTGTAGATCACTGAGCGGACGCGCGGTTCCCTCAACGCAAATCGCCGAGCGCATGCGCCGCCCAGAAATTGGCGGTCAGAAATTGGCGGCCAGTATCTTCTGGAGCGCATACCTCCGGTGCAAATCGAGGTAAGCACATTGGCCAGCGCTTGCTGTCAACTGCCTGTACCTTCAAGACCACTGCGGATATCCCCTTGTCCAGGGTATCCCTTGTCCATATATAGAAGAAGGGATCTCGTCTCATAAAAGCTGCATCCGCCAACCGAATCCCCTACCTCTTGTGCCCGAAGCAATAGGTGTAAATCACCTACTGCCCTCGCGTCTCGCGACTTGGTGTATATCGCCGACTGTGCGTGAAGATCCCCGACCCTTCTTCCGCCAAGGAACCCCATGTCCCGCGCCAGGGGACGTGCAATGGGCCGGCTTTGCAGCTGCCCCCACCGCAAACACACTCATAGAGTCCAAGACGAGGATGCACACCGCCAAGAACTCGCCACTTTTGTACGTCTTTTCATTTGAGCTCAAACCTATAACTGACAAGTCAACGAAGAACAGGAACAGAGATCTTTCGAATGCGGCCCAGAACTCAGACACAGCTGTGGTATGTCCTCTTTAATATGCTCTTCTCGACATGTACCTGACTCGAGTCTATAGAGCGAAATCGCCGAAAGGGTAGCGCGTCTCGCCCTCGACCCTCTTGTGGCTCAACCCGGGATCTCGGGTACTCCGAGCGTATTCCCTCCCTCGGATCCATCCCAAGCTTCCGCTCCGCACATCATTGTCGCTGAGGTGGAGAAGAGCGTGAGGGCAGTGCTTTCTGAAGCACCCCACGTTTGTACGAAACAGTCCACCCGGCAGGAAACAATCTACGGCAGTGCTGGACGCCCTGTCATTGAAAATCCGCACCGCGATCGCAAGCCTTCATAGCGCTAACCGCATGTCAGAGGCGCCAGACTCGCTGTGGGAGAAGGTGGATCATGCGAAGCGTGAGCTTGCAACTGTCGCCAGCTCCTTGAAACCTTTCAAGGAGACCCCGGAGAAAACAAGTGTCGTTGATGAGATGCGCGAGCTCGAACGCCAATTGAAGCCATTTACAATCACGCTTCCGAAAGATACGCGGGATTACGACTCAGGTAAGGACCATCAGGTTTTCGCCATTATTCTAAGCGCTAACTTGTACTTAGCATACACGCTGAACAATCCCATCCAACACCTTATGTTATGGCCCAGATCATGATTCTACTTGGACTCGTCTGCAACGTCATCCTCGGTCTCTCTATCGGCCATAAAAAACTTCATTTACGGCACTGTTACGCTCCTGATCAAGTTAGCGATGTCCGTGCATCCAAATCAGAAAGCGGATGGCAGTTACTCCTACGATGCTCTGCAGGAGAGGTGCTGAAGATCTACCTTCCAGTCTCTATACCGCCATGCAGCGTCTAAATTTGGACGGCAAAACTGTTTTATACGCAGCCTGTCCATCCTGCCATCACATCCACGCCCCCACCCTTTCCCCATCTAACATACAAACATGGCTGACGAATGTGAAAACGAGATCGTCGGACAAGATGGTCGATCCAAATGTGCGACAGCCTTGCTGGTTGACAGTGCAAGTCACCGGTGTCCCATCAGACCCTTCCTCTCTCATTCGTTCCTCGACTATCTTGCCCGCCTGCTATCCACTCCTGAGATCGAGAGGCAGATGGACCGAACTTGCGACGAGGCGCTGTCCTGGAAGAGACAGGTGGGCGGAGTCCGTGGACAACGTATTTCACGGCATACTTATACAAGAGTTCGAAGGGCCCGACGGCAATCTCTTCATTGATCGAGGGAAAAATAAGAGAATGCGGCTCCTCTTCGGCTTTAGCTTGGACTTCTTTCCGCCCCACGGCAGTAGAAGCGTTCGAGTTCTGCTTCCATTGGCGTGCTCTCCGTTTATTGTCTCAATTTAACGCTTTCGGACCGCCACAAGCCTCAAAATTTGTATGTCAGCATCATCACCGGCCCCAAGGCGCCCCACCAAGAGCACTTGAACCCGTATCTTCGACATGTGGTCGATATTGGGGTTGTCGGTGGGAACGCGGCATCCACCTCTCAAACACCGGGCTAGTCCGCAAAGTGGGCGGATCATGGATCTCGGCTTCAATGATCTGCCCGCGTCCCGCGACGTTGTAGGCGCGGCTCAGCATAACTCGCATATCTTATGCACCGTTTGCGAATGTCGTGGACGCAAACACGCGTACAGGACTGACTGTGAGAACTGGAAGCGAAGAGATGTGGATCATATGCGTGCCCAAGCTGAAGCTTGGCGGGATGCCGAGACCAGTGCTCAGCGCGCGAAAATCTACGCTGACGACGGACTTCGCGATTCTGAGTTTTGGAGACTTCCGTACTGGAACCCAACTCGCATGGTCACCGGTGAACCCATGCACTGCATTTACGAAGGACTAGTGGCCTTCCATTCCCGTCACGTCCTCAAGCTCAATGCTCACGATGCAAAAGCGGCTGAAAAGCCTCCGCCCGCTTTCAGCTTCGACTTTCTCGAGTTTGACCCGGAAACCACGAAAGCTCCACGCAAATGCAAACCCTACAATGTGAAAGAGGAAAAACAAGTTACATATCTCCAGCGTCTTCTTGTCCATCCGTTTGCCGAACCGGAGAACGACAACAGCGACAGCGAAGACAACGACAGCGACAGCGAGGGCGGTAGCAACGGCGACCGCCACGGCGCAGCGAGGATGATTTCACCGAAGCAACGTTGCGCAAGAGAGCGATGGGACCAAATAAACGCGCTCTTCTATACGTCTGTTGGTCCCTCGGGCTCCGTGGAACGAGGGCCGACCTTTCGCACGAAGAAGACTTGGCGAGACTGGATAAAAAAGGCCTGGTGCAGCTTCTAGTGACCTGGGTGAGTCGGGGTTTGTGAACCATGTAGCCTCATGACTGACTCGTATGCCGCTAGCGTTTGACCCAACCACTCCGGGACCCCAACTACTCTCCTCGCCCAAAGACAATCTCCACGGATGACCTCCGCTTCATCCAAAATGTCATTGCGAATACCACCACCCCTGCGTGGGTTCATCATGTCCCCAAAAACTTCGGAGAGAAGGGAGCTGGTTCCATCAAGGCGGATGAATGGCGTCTTTTCGCAACCATCTACTTGCCCATCGCTCTAGTCATTCTATGGGGAGAGCAAGTAGGAAACAACGCTGCTCATTTTAGCCAGCTCCTCCAACATAGCATGGCACTGTTTCAAGCCACAACAATTATATCCCGTTACACCACCTCGAGCGCACGCGCCACGGGGTACCGGGACTTCATCAAGTATTGGCTTGGAAACCTTCGACCCCTATATCCTCATACGGATACTCCCAGAACCAGGACAAACCCTCACGTCGCGATGCATCTATACGATTTCCTTCTCCTTTTGGACCAGCATTGTCCTGGTGGGCCTTCCCCGTGAGCGCCTTATCGGTGTATTAGGCAAGATAAACACCAATGACCATCTCGGCGGTAGGTGCTTTCCTTGCAGTTGCAACAGATGCTCATGGAAATTCTCTTCCAGGCCAACACGAAGCCACGCTCCTCAATACTTGGATCTGCGGTGCAAATCTTCGTCGGTGGATCAGCCGCCCCGATTGTCCCGCCGTCCTCCTTGAATTCTATCACCTCTTTTCTCTCCACCTCGGCATCAACCTTGGAGATAAATCGGAGCCGGGGAAGTCCAGTATCAAGACGGCCGAATCCCGACCCGCGCATTATGAGCACGACGGGGTGCACTACTCCAGGGCCGCCACACATCTTGGGAATAGTCTCGTGATGTATATCGAGCCAGGTTCTGGAAAAACCTATCCGGGGAGCATTGAGGAGATCGTAGTTGGCAAGCGAAAAGCAGAGTTCAAAGTTCGACGCCAAGCCCCTCTTCCTCCAGGCGAGAACGATCCCTTCAGGATCTTCCCCCATTTTCCTGCGCAAACGTACTCGTCGGAAATGTCGGCCGACGTTGACACCGTTGAACCTGGATCTATCATCGGCCACTGTGCGCGCTTCAACTTCTCTGATGGGCGAGCAGTGATTCTGAATCTGTCACGGGTATGTATTCTCGTCTCCTTGCTGTCAGATTAGCATTGACCGTTTTGCCAGGGTTAAATTGATAATTGGAGTCTGCATCTCGGCGGGAATAAAATTTGTCTTTTTTTTCTATCTACAGAGGGTTCTTCGCAATACCATAGTTGTTATAGTAGACAACATGATTGATTGAGCTGAACGATGTGCCCGTATTGTAAGAACATCAGCGCGAGGGTATGTTTTTTTATTTCACTTTGCCCTTCAGACATCTGCAGACGTCTCACCAACACTTTTACTTTCTTCACCGTGGACGGACTGGTAGTCGTAGCATTGTTTCTTGCGTGCGACAAGAAATTGAAGAAATTCCCGTTCGAGGCAGTTTATTGATTTTTATTTATATCGGGTCACAAGGTCACAGTATAACAGCTTCCGTGTATGTTCTTGACCTCCTTGCCCTCGGTGTGAATCACCGAGCGCAGGAGGCAACCAGCGTCCCCTCAGCGTAAATCGCTGAGCGAATGTGTCCCCTCGGCGTAGATCGCTGAGCGGACGCACGGTTCCCTCGGTGTAGATCGCTGAGCGGACGCACGGTTCCCTCACAAATCGCTGAGCGCATGCGCCGCCTAACCCAGTCTAAATCGCTCGGCGCGAGTCCCACTTGCTTCTCAAGCTGCGAAATCCATCCCGCTGGCCTCCCAAACCTCCGGCTAGTCGCGCGCTCGGTAAAGAGAAAGAGAAGGAAAGGCACCCGGCCGATGCCCGTCCGCAATCCGGTCCAGATTCTTGCACGCGTCGTACCAATTCAGCCCTACACAAAATTCAGTCCCGCTCCTTGGCAGTCGCGAGTACGAAAAACGCACATATCGTATCCAAATCATTCGTCGCCACATACGAAAAAATCAGCGGGATCCCATAAAATTCGGCTTCAAGGTCGGCCTCGGGCTCTTCCAGGAGCAGGAATTCTGTGTAGTAGAGGAAGGGCAGCGAGTGTGCATTGTGCGGTTCGTTCCAATAATTATGCGACACGAGCAACCCGTCTGGATTCAGGGAATCAGAATGCTCATATGGCCTCACAAGACCCAAGATTTGCGTTTCACGTTCCTCCACGATGGCCCATTAATACACGGATACACGGACGAGCAAACTCGGAGGGTGCGCGCATGTTATTAGGTTGCGGATATGCGCGTACATAAGAGGATGCTTCGGCTTCAAGCGCGACCTCCAATACACGGGGTGGTTTCGCAAGCGTACAGACGGGGGACCGAGACGTGTCGAAGCTGGACAGGTGGAGCCGTCCCCCGCCCCGCGCGCGCCTCCGGGACGATGCCGCCCTCCCCGCCATGCACTCCACCGATCCCCGCGCGCCTCCGAGTATGTACCAGGCACGCAGATACTGCGCAGCTCACATCTGCACCTCCACGCTCAACACCCGCGAATGACACCAGCACCTGGCCTGTCCGGTACCAGTGCCCCGCACTCCGTCCTCCACTCCACCCACCCCGTCCGCACCCCTTGACGATTCTCGCCCCGCGCGCCCACCTCCGTACTCCCACGGGCGCACCTATCACTCCGCCGTCGCGTCCCCTTCACACCCGCGGACGCCGCCCCATCCATACCCGCGGACGCCGCCCCATCCATACCCGCGAACGCCAGCGGTACCAGCACTACCAGCGTCCGCATCCCGCCCTCCACGGCGCGCGCACCCCGCCCCGCAGCCCGCGGATGCGACCGAAGTCGTCCATGTTCCGCATCCGCACCCCCGCACTAACAGCAGCAGCCGCGTCGTATCCAGCGCACCGCGGCTGCTCCGCCCCGCACCCCCGTCCGCACCCACAAACGACAGCATCAGCACCCCGCACCTTGTTCCGCGCACCGCGCTGCGCCCATGGACGCACCCTCTACACCGCCCAACATGCCGCAGGGTAACACGCGCCATGACCTCGAGCCCGATCAGCTACCAGTCCCGCGCGGCGAAACGAAGACAATATTTGTTTTACGCGGGGGATTTATTGTACCCGCGGCACACCGACCCTCCTTCCCCGCGTCCCAACCACATAGAGGAGAGGGGAGGCGCATGGGATACGCAGCTTGTCGTGCGCGCGCAGCATCCCCGACGACGCGCGTCCCGCGTCCCGCATCCTGCAAATCCGCAAATACGTCGCCGGCAGCGGGGCATGGATCCCCACGCGCGCGCCCCCACTGCGCCGGGACTAGCCTGCGCATCGGCCCAATCCCGATGAGCCATGGATACGGAGGGAGCGCACTCTAGCGCAGATATGTACGCAGATGCGAGGAGCGCGTAGGCAGCGGGCGTCGCTGAGACCTGCAGTGTCCCGGGAGAACAGACGCGTGCGCCCGCCACGGGCGGCGCGGATATGCAGATGCAGATGGAGGCGAGGAGAGGGAGCGAAGCGTGGGTCGTTGAGATCTGGTATGCACATCAGGTGCAGGGCCACCAGGGGCGGGCAGGACGCACCCCCGACAAGGACAGCTCGCTTCAGTGCGCAATCCGATACACTGCGATAGGATCGACAGTATGGAACGAGGCCGCACTTGATGGGGCGATGTGCGTGGGTTTGGGATGGGGTGGTCACGGCGAAGGGCGACTGGAGGCTACGGGTATGTGTACCACTCGGACGCGATGGATATCGGCCGTGTGTTCCTGTGTTGCGGCCCTCGCGCCGAATATCTCGCGATCAGTCGAAAACGCGAGCGAGGGCGTGGGCGGACGCACCTAGAGTATCTCGGATCAAGACACGCACCCTCAGGTCGGGGAGCGTGCAAAGAACGCTTTTGCGTCTACGCGATGAACGGCGCGGGGCGCCGGCACGCGAGACTGGCGGCGGCGCGAGCATCGAGCCGGGCGATTGCGGCTGCACTGTGAGAGGGATAAGGACGAGGATTCGGCAATGAAGCACATTGAACGTACGGGAATCGACCTTGGCGTCGTTATCCTGCCCGGCAAACTCGACGTCAACAAAGTCGACCTTGAGCTTCTTGTCGGTCTTGACGCCGATGAGCAGCGGGGAGCCGCGGTGGCAGGACAACCTCGTTGGGTAGTGGATGGACTTGAACAGGTGGCGGTGAACGCGGCCTTCCCGCCGTAGAGGGAGACACCGATGCCGAGAGGACGACACGCGGAAGAGGCGGGAGTGTATCGGACAGCACAGCCACTTGCCGCAGCAGCGCCGCCATCCAAGACATCCAGCGCTTGCGCCGTCCAGCAGCCTTCCTCGCCGCTCCTTCTCATCCACCGCCGTGCTTATACAAAGAGGGCCGCGCTGACCGCAGCCTCTCTCTCTTGACTTCTAACCACCACCACCACGCCCAATTTCAGGTATTTTGTGTTGTTGATTCGATTCTTCTGCTAAGGGTTCCTGTATTCTGAACTCGTGATTACTCAGTACGTCGTCCTACGGCTGTTGTTAGAGCTGAGTCCGCAGTCTTTACCATGAACGCAGCGATCAACTCACGATGGACGCGCCATCGAAGCTATCCTTACTCCACCCGCTCTCTGGCGGCCCGAGGCGTCTATACTTCAGATCGCGCCCAACCAGCTCCACCTTCTTCCCCGACTGAGGCGAAGCCAAAATTGGTTTCTGGCATCCCCCCGGCGTAGCGCGAATGGATGCGCCAATGCCTCCCCAACAGCAGGAATGCGATTCTATTACCATGTCCCAACGCACGGCATTCAGTGAGTTTATTTCATCGCAACGACGTCGCTAACTTTTCCTTGCAGAGCTCTCATTCACCTCCACTTCCGACTTCACGGCGCCTGGATTCCGCCCAAGCGCTGCGAGTTCTGCGGCGTGCGCCACCAAGAAAAATTCAGCCTCGCGCGTTGTGGTGAAATGGACGGTATCATCGCAGTTTTCGAGTATTATCTGTGGCGCCTCAATTGGCTCAGCATTAGGCAAGTGAATTTTAGTGAAGTTCTTGCATCTCGACTGATTATTTTCGCCCAGACACGAAATGTAATTAAATAATACGGACTGTAACACGGGTTGGGCTTAGCGTGGTTCAGGTCTGGAACCGAGAAAATAATGTATGTTAATCCTTAAACACCGATTGTATGTTAGGAGGCGCTGACG
>JARKIE010001384.1:0-10521 GCA_029378255.1 Mycena rosella | reverse complement strand
CGGGGTGAGATGGTAGTGGCGCAGGAAGTGCGCGAGGGATGACAATGGGATTTAGGGGAGCGGGGTGTCTGGGGTTGCGATAAACTCGCGGCGAGTCAATGTGTAACGGCGTCGAATGGAACGGGTTGGGTGAGCGGAGCGAAGGCGGGAGTCGGGGTAGGTCGTATAGCGAAGTAGTCGCTGGTGGTGGTGGGGATGGGCTGGGTGAGCCCGAGGGTGCGCGAAACGTCGCGGCTTGGTCGATTCCGCACGAGGCGGGTGGTGGGGTTCGAAGCGGTCTCTTGCGAATAGAACTATCCCGGGTCTTCTACGACACCCCCGGTGATAGCGAGGTAGTCCTCCCCGAAGGTTGAACTAGCACTCCTGCGACTGTCTTAGTGCTGGGACGGACTCAACGTTTCCCGTAGCACGACGTCTGTCTATTTTAAATGGACCGCGCACGAGGGGCGCTGCAATTGTTTTACGTCGGTGTGGACGACGTGAATGGTGGGGAGGGGAGTGTGGAACTTCAGATACGAGAGAACCAAGTAGAGGTAAGAAATGACGACTGCGAAGTGCAGTGTCGAGTGGGTAGAGGTTTTTGCGCAAGGAGTGCACGGGGATGGTGAGGAAAGGAGGTCGGGGTGGGGCGGTACGAGGGTAAGAAGGTGAGTCTTTTATTATGTCACAGTCAAGGCTTGCGTCCAACTCTACAAGAGAGTGGATTGGGAGGTGCAAGTGATCTCGAAAAGATGATCGAATAAAAGACTAAAGAACTACAAGTGAATAGCTACTCTACTTATACTGTTTGTCGAACCGTGTGAACTTAAGTAGCTAAGTATATAATACAATGAGGTTACCAGGCAAATCGTGATCGGAGACGTCAAGTGTCAAGTGTCAATACTAAATATAGTTCATGGAAACGACTATTGTGTTCCGACTATTGTGTTCCGTTGCCGTGTGATCTTTAGCCAGCAAAGTCCTCCCACGTTATGCCATCGGCGTGAAGCGCTCGTGCAACAAGCGCTGGGGTCACGTGCTCATCGATCGGTGTTGGAGCGATTAGATTGGGGTCAAATCGTGACAAATGAAGTTTTGTACCCAGTCAAGGTAAGCCATTGAGATTCTGACGATTGATTCGTCGAAATCCATCGGGAAAATCATTGGATTCCATTGATCTGCTTATTCAGTGGCAGCCCATGAATCACCTGTCAAAATCTTCAGAATAAATCATTGGATTTCAATGGGCATCAAATCCTATCAAATTCGGATGACGACCGGGATTGCCGTGTAGTTAGCCAAGAAGGGAAGGTGGCTGTGTGACGTGTGTGTGCGTGTGTGAGTGTGTAGGTAAGCCGGCAGGATTACAACAGCTTGATCGCGGCATGTCCTCTTGTTCCTCTGCTGGCTTGAGTTGCGTCGGAAATTCAAAGCACCAATGTATGCAAAACGGACTCGCATGCAAACCCACTGAAGGCTCTGAGGCTTTTTGGAGTCGCTCGACTTGCTTGTGGACCCAGCAGGCGCCTATGCAAACCAGCACCACGGATTCTTGAATTGGATCTTGGCGCTACAGATGCATTATGTACTCTAGAGCTGTCTAGCTTTTTTTTTAACTTTCGGGAGAAGCAATGTCGGTAGTATTTCGCGGCCACGTCGGGGCAATGATTTGATTATGGCTCAAATTGAACATGAGAATCGAGATTATTGCACTATTTTTCTCGAAGACGAAACGGTAGAACTATTACACTTGGTAGCACTTGTGTGTCTTGAGCTCAGAGGTCATGAAACAAGTGCCCAGAATCAATCGACAAGTTCTGAAAAACAGAAACCGCTGTGAGAAACAATCCTCCGATCGAGACAGAGTGAATTTGAGCGAGAAATACTCAACGCACCTCGTCTACGAAGGACAGAAAACATGCAGCCCGCGTCAAAGAAATACATTACATCGCAAGAGGTTCTGTCCATCCGTGACATTATTGGTACGTTTAAATATTCCACAATCGTATACCGAGGGAAAGACGAAAAATCTAGTCGTCCTCAGAGCCGGAGCCGGAGCCGGAGCCTGCGTCACCCTCGTCGTCTGTAGTTTCAAGTCAGTGGCAAGACATCGAGGGAAGAGTCAAGGCGCACCGCTGGCTACGTCGTCTTGCGAGACGCTCGCCTGAGCTTGCGCCTTGCGGATGAGGGTGCGGATTTCGGTATCATCCGCGGACTCGGATAGAAAGTCTAGTACGATATTACCATTCTTGTCCTTTATCCTAGGTTTCGCAGTGTCAGTCCCACAATCCATGAGGGTTTGGAACCGGATGCACCTCGTATCGGCCCCGGCATCTAACAGGCTCTCTACAATGTGTTTCCGCAGCTCTAGATCTTCGAGACGTACTGCGAGGTGCAAGGGTGTAGCTTTCTCGGTGCGGTTTATTGGGTCAACGTCGCATTCCTCATGCGACAGAATGTGCTCCAAGACATCGGTGGATCCGTGCGACACTCTGCCCAAGAATTAGAATCCATTTGAAAGCACCGTGGACCTACTCACGCGTTGTGGAGAGCTGAGATGGTCGGTTAACCGAGCGCGCTAAGGACAACCTGTAACACACCTGTATTGCCTAAACTGAAGTCGGCGTTATTTCCCTCGTTTAAAGCATATTGAGGTCTGCACTGACCCATCTTGAAAGTTGATGTCGAACCCGCCCTGTTCGAAGACTTCTAGGAGCATTTCTTCGTTGTCTGCTCGTGCCGCAGCAAGTAATCGTTCATCTGTTCAGAGTAAATCTTTGGAAATAGTCCCCGATACATCGACGAGGACACACTGTTGCTCGCGCCCCGGTCGGATTCCATCGAGAGTGCTATAAGACGAGAGGACGTGGTCGAAGGATATAAGGCAGTGATGGTTGTTTACCTGCTTGTCCTGTGACCATCTCCGAGCGTAATCCCTCAATGAAGTCCGATGGCACTGTGCACGACTTGGTGAATATACGGTCCTTAACAGGCACCCAGCAGCTCTGAATGTGGCCTTAGACGGACGATCGCTACCAACTCATGGAGGAAGGGCCTGCGTCGACCGTTTCGCGGACTTGGACTGCTTTCGAAGGGCGCGAGGCGCAATGGATTGTTGCAAAAATCTGCCACAGGCGGAAAAGTTCTCCAAAGAGCCTCATGATATCCTCAAGGAGCTCAGAATACTCTAAAACTTTCGCATATAAATGTGAGTCGCGTTTCTTTCGTGGACGCCCAGTGACGGGAAACAATGCACGTATGGAACCGGGATACGGGCGTTGTGGTATCCCGTCCTTGAGCCGTAATTATTGTGCATACAGTGTCAATATTACAGGCTCGGATCGCACTTCCGATCCTTCAGCACAAAGAGCGCAATGGACTCCCTTATTGGCCCACTTGGCCGCCGCTGTGCGGCCTTGACCGTGTTCTTTCAAGAGCCGTACAGGCTCAGGTTGCACTTGCGGATTGCGCAAGGGGCGCAATCGACTCGCCCACTTGGCCACTGCGTCTTTGACCGTGTTCTTTCTACCATTGGGACCGCTGCGACCTTAAACGTGTTCCTTCAAGAGCCGTAATTATTGTGCATACAATGCCAGCCTTTCAGGTTCGGATCGCACTTGCGGGCCTTCTGTGCAACCGGCGCAATGGACTTTCCAGTTGGCCCATTTGGCACCGCTGCGGCCTTGACTGTGTGTTCTTTCAAGAGCCGTAATTATTGTGCATCCAGTGCCGATGTTACAGGCTCGGGTCGCACTTGCGGTCCGAATGGACTCGCCCACTTGACCATTGCGGTCTTGACCGTGTTCTTTCAAGAGCCGCAATTATTGTGCATCCAGCGCGGCTCGGATCGCACTTGCAGTCCGCGCAAAGGGCGCACTGGACTCTCCCTTTGGCCACTTGGCCACCGCTGCAGCCTTGACCGTGTTATGTCAAGAGCTCGTCGCCCTGTCTCTCCTTAATCATCTTGTCCTGACCGCGCATACTCAATATTGACCACTGTGAAAAGATAATTTCTGTTCTTTCACATTTCAAGGATGCGACTGCTTCCATGTTAACAATCTACCTCCCATACATCCCCTGCTCCCTCGCGCAACTTCTGTCGTCCCCCTCCTTCTCCCCGTTCCCTTCTACCTCATTCTCATCGCCGCCCGTCTCCGACTCTGTCCAAACAACCGAGATGACTGTCCTCGCCAAATCAATCGCCTTCCAGGTCCTCCGCGCTCTGGAATACCTCCACGACCCTGCCCGCGGGATCGCCCATCGCGACATTAAACCCGCCAACATCCTCCTCACGCCGCAGGGGCGCGTCATGCTCATCGACTTTGGCATCGCATGGGACAGCTCGGGCGACACCCACGGCGACTTGTGGCCAGAGGACCCCGGGAATATGTACTTCGAAATATCCACAGGGTAGCCGGTCATCCGCCCCCTTCGTGTCCCGCGCTGACTGTGCGCAACAGCGCATATCGTGCACCGGAGCTCCTATTTGGGACGCGCGCATACGACGCCGCGGCGATTGACATGTGGAGCGTCGGAACCGTGCTGGCGGAGATGTTTTCTGCGCTGCGGCTTTGCTGCGAGGAGGACGACGGCGAGGAGGAGCCTGTGTACAGTGCACGGGCTGGAGACGCCCCATTTGTCGTCCCGCCCAGGCTGAGGGTGGACGATCCCGAGACCGAGTGGTGCAGAGACACGCTGTTCAACGGCCGCCGGGGCGAGATCGGGCTCGCGTGGAGCATCTTCAAGATTCGTGGCACGCCGACGGAAGAGACCTGGCCTGTAAGTCTTTCCGAGCACCTGCACGAATCGTTTTGACGCTCGTGCCAGACGTTCCGCGACCTTCCGGGCGCGTCAAGCGTCGAGTTCACCGTCGTCCCGCCGGTGCTGTTGGCATCGTTCCTGCCAAATCTCCCTTCAGATTCTGCCACGGTGCTTGATCTTATTGAGGCTTTCCTAGCATATCCACCGTATCAGCGCCTCCGGGCCTGTGATGCACTAAATCATGCGTGGTTCAGACATGTACTGCTGCCGCGTGGGTATTCCGACGATGACGAGCGAATAGTGTTTGAGCTCGATGGCCAAGAGCTGGGGGACTTGATGGGTCGGCTGCTATAGGACGAATCTTCGTCAATAATCTGGCGAGTTCCACGTTCGCAGTCTGAATTTGAAACACGCGAGGTACGAGTTTCAAACTGGTGTCTGTCTAGGAGAGACTAGTCTGAAATCTGGCTGTTTAGTGTGTCACGAACAATTTTATTCGTTTCCTGCGTCCATCCGAATGAATTTCCTTGATTTGCTTCCACAACGACATACGAAAATAACCGATCAGGAGCTCCTCCCCAAGACTAAACCCGACCTCATTTCCATTGCCGCCAACAGGCATGCGGTGGTCCGTTAGACTCGTCCCCACTCGGTTGACGCGGCTGACAATCCGATCGCGAGGAGGAAGTGGACAAATGCGGACAGAAACCAAACACATGCAACATCAAATTTCACAAGTTAGCACGCGGTGAGAAGAGGATTTCGAAGGAGGGAACGAGTAAGGGAATTAAATAGGACCGCTGCGCGGTCGATTTAATTCAGATGGTCTATGCAGAACGTACGACAAGCGGTCTATGAGTTTCGAGGTGTTTGGGGGGGGGGGGGGGGCTCGCTCGTCCCGATTTGTAGGTTTCCGGAGGCCGCGCGGGGCATCGGGGAAAGCCGAGTCGGATAGCGGCGTCCGGGTACGACCGAACCCGTACACAAGGGCAACTCATTGTTACTCAAGGGCGATGAACGAACCCAAGAGTTACCCAACTGAGCGCAGCTCCAAGAGCCGCAGGCTCGTGCGAGGGGAAGTGAAACGGGCCGAGGGCCCAAATAGAACGCAGCGAAGATCAAATTAAAATTGTCTCGATTAAAGATGAACGAGTGAACAAATTACAAGTCAAAAACCAGGTCGCCGCCCGAAGAATAACCGTGCGCGGCAGCAAACTCCGCGATGCGCGCGTCCCACGCGCGGGTAATCGCCAACGGGAGAACCTTCTCCAAACGACGCCAATAAACAAGAAAACACAACGAAGACCAACCCCCAAGCTTCATAATGATCTCAGGTGCGCCACCCGCCGCGAGCAGCGCCAGGGAGCCGCCAATGCGGTAGCTGTGCCCGAAGATGAGCTCGAGGGCACCCGTCTTGAAAACCGCCGTCGAATAGCGAATGAAAACTTCCTTGGTGAGCACGTCCCAACCCGACGGTGAGCGGTACGCAAAGAGCGGCGTGTTGGCGGGGGGGCGAGCGGTTAACGCGGAGGTGGTTGGCGAACGCAAACACAGGACAGAGGTCGGCGTCAGGCCCGACGATCTCGGTGAGTAGGCACTCGCCGCCCGCGATGGTGGTCGTCTTCGTCCACACCAAGTGAATAGCGCACACCTCGCGCCCGTTCGCGCGCGAATGCGAAACACGTGTGCTGCGGCAAGTATCGTGCAGTACCGAGAACTTGGACTTGCTGCAGATAAGGAGTTCACCCAAGCGACGGCAGCCGCGGTACGCAGAAGACGCCGCGGCCCAAACCGCAGCGCCGAACGGAGAGTGGAGGTCGAGCGAGGAACGGAGCGCGCGCATGTGCTCATCGGTGACTGGGCTGCGCGGAGGACGTTTGAATGAGACGCCGCCCTTGTCGGTGGTTCTAGAGCGCAGGCAGCCATCCCTCGTCGCCGTGCCACGGCGCGTCATTGAATTGGTGCCAGAGACGCAGGCCTTTGAGCCAATTTCGGATGGTGCCGCCGCTGCACGAGCCGATGGCGTCGGCGACGAAGGCGGAGAGAAGGTAGCGATCCGCGGGCATGCGCGCGGACTCGGGAATGCCCTCGCGATCACAGACCTGGAGGAATCAGAGGAGGCCCGAGCCGTACGACTCGCGCGTCTCCGCGACCTGCGTCTGGAGGAGGCCTTCGAAAATACGGCGCTGCAACTTCAAGCTGATGCCAGCCGCCTCCAGCACCTTGTGGGACGCCAAAGAATATGGCGACGTCCACAGGAGCACGCGCCGATCCGCGGGTACGTGGGGGCGGAAAGGTGAAGGTGCGAGCTCCCTCCCCTTCGCAGCGCGGCGGGCGCGTTTCGCAGGCAACGATGCGGCAGCGACAACGCGGACGTCGTAGAGCGCCACTTGTGGGTCTGCGGCTCGCGAGGAGAATGAGACGCGGTCGGGGTTAGCGTCGCCGGCGACAGCGAGCGCGCGGCGGCGCGGTGGGGACGCGGAGCGCGCACGCGACGATCGCGGGGGTTGGCGAGGAGGCGCGGGGCGGAGAATGGCCTCAGCCAGCGCGCTGAAGGGGTCAAGTAGGGCCGAAATATCAGAAAGACAAAAGCTAGAAGGAAATCTTGGTCAGTACAAACCCCATCCCGAGCGCGAACACGCACGGAACGGGGACACAACAATGA
The DNA here is from genome assembly GCA_029378255.1 of Mycena rosella. Lineage (NCBI taxonomy): Eukaryota > Fungi > Basidiomycota > Agaricomycetes > Agaricales > Mycenaceae > Mycena > Mycena rosella. Next base: position 3,116 of record JARKIE010001384.1, on the reverse strand, counting down.
TGGCCAGAAGGCAACGAGGACGGAACGTGTAACGAGTCAGCTAAAGAGCTGCACGGCGCGTCAGCAAAAGCGACGCGCAGAGTCGACGGTAACGCACAAATTTCCCAAGAAATCGTGCAACGGTCCCACGGCGGGCTGAGTAGACGAAACGAGTGTGGGCGAGGATAGAGTGGATGAAAAAGGTTGAATGTCGAACAGATGTCTAAACACCGTGCCAGGTAATAGAGCGGGCCGATAACGCGGCCACGTACGCATTTCCCAAAAACTCGTGCGGTGAGAACGGGACGGAGCGGGTAACCAGCGGGGCGGGAACGAGCGTAGACGGAACGGCAGAACGATAGAGAGCGCGGACGAGCGCGGACGACGGGGGGGGCGGCGAGAAACCGTCGAGCGTGCGCAGGTGCGCCCCATCAAATGAAAACATTTTCGAGCTCGGCGGGCAGCTCGAAATTGCAGGAGAGGCGGTCGGCGAGGCGCAGGTGGGAGGGTAAGCCGCGGGAAGGTTTGTCGGCGAGGTTGTCGGCAGAGGGAACGTAAACAATGTTAGGGGTGATCAACAAACCCGCCGCGATCACAAAGGTCCGACGCGCGCATAGGTTGATGTCGTCGTTTGGGGAGCGACCCTTCTTGTGCGCGCCAATCGCGCCCTTGTTGTCCGACCGGATAAGCAGATGAATTTCCCGGAAATTCAGTTGGTCCAAAAACATGGATAACAGCTCAATCCGCGACGACTCGAGCCAGCAATATCCACGCCCGGGCGCTTCCAGTCCGGCGTCAGCTGCCATGCGTACCAACGCGTCCCAATGACAATCGCGACGCCCCAGGACGTGCTCGCGTCGACGTAAATGTCGAAGTCGCGCAGCTCCCCGAGCGGACGCAGTGGCGGGTAGATTGAAGTGTCAGCGAGCTTGGTTCCTACCACCGCAGAGTCTTCAGGCGGTGCGCGAGATCTTGCGCTTCGGAAAGCGGTTGCCGTCGAAACCCGCCATCGCGTTCGAGAAGACGGCGAGGCGCGAAGAACCCTCCGTGATCACGAATACCAAGTGGCACAACGACCGTCGAGTTCCTCCAACTCAACGAGCGAGAAACCGCGCGATGACTTGATAGATTGGATTGCTTCGCGGACGCGCGCCAGGAACTTGCGGCGTTTGGCGTCCGGGAGCGAAACGCGGCGGACGACAAAGTCCCAGGTGAAACCCAAATAAACCACCACCTCGAGGAAGCGATTTCCCGTCTTGACAGGGTGCCACGGCGAGCCTACGCTGTCAATGGGAGCGACGACGGAAGCGCGGTCGAAACGGTAACGATACTGGGCCTCGACGAACGGCCCTAACGTGTTCGGCTTGCGGATGACGCACGAGTCGTCCTCGTACAGGACCCCGTCGCTATCTTCGCCCATCTCCGCGCGCCAAATCTCCATGATCGCACGGGAAATCTGCCCCGTTGCTGCTGGCGAACGCGGCGCCGAACGGGAAACAGTGGTCGAGGTAGGATTTTCCGTCGAAATGGGCAACCAGGAACGGTTTGTGGGCTGGGAGAACTGGACAGGTGCGGTGAATGATTTGATATCAAAGGCGCATCCTTGCGATCCGGAGGTAACGTCGCGACCTGGGTAACAAGACGTAAGTCATTGCAGATCGAGCGCAATGACCCGGTGAACGGAGAGAGATCTCAACGAAAAGCGGGTGTACGGTGCGCGGAGACCAAGCGCGCGGTGCGCTGTGTGGAAAGCGTGGAACGGCTGATGCGCGGGCGTAGCATAAAACGAACGACGCCCGGCGCGTGGTGCGGAACGACCGACGCACGGTGCGCGGTATGGAACGGCGGACACGTGAAACGCCGCAAAGAACGGCCAACGCACGAGCGTGGCAAAGAACGGCAGACACGCGATGCGTTGCATGGAACGACCGGCGCACGGTGCGCGGTATGGGACGGCGGACACGTGAACGCCGCAATAACGGCCAAAGCACGAGCGTGGCAAAAGAACGGCTAACGCACGGCGCGCAGCGGGAACGACCGGCGCGTGGTGCGCGGTATGGAACGGCAGACGCGTGAAGCGCAGCAAGAACGGCTAACGCACAGCGCGCAGCGGGAACGACCGAACGCGCGATGCGTGGTAAAGAACGGCAAGTGCAGATGCATTGCCTGAGCGACTAGCGAACAGCGCCTGGTAAAGAACGACCAGCGCACGGTGCGCGGTATGAAACGAACGGCCCGCCGCCGGAGCTTTGGCATAAAAGAGGAGAAGGACCACGTAGCCCGATAGAAAGGGAAAAGAGATAGGTAAAGGAGCGCTCACCAATCAGCCATCTTTGAAGGCATATCGAACGCGTCGGGAAATCCTAATCTCGAGCGCGCCCGCGGTCCAATAGGCCGGACAAATCGTCGGGCGGGCCAGGCAGGCGCGGCTGCACAAAAGGAGAGGCGCGCTGACACGGCGCCCTGATGGGATCTCCACGGACGACTTCTATCTTCAACATGTCCGTTTGGATGTCGCTCCCCGTCGAAACCTGGCTCGAAATCTCGCATCTCGTTCGGTCTTCGAGCCTCCAGGATCTCGCAGACCTTTGCCTCACTTGCTCTCAGCTCATGTGCATCGCCCGTCCAATCCTGTACTGCGATGTGACGCTCATGTCAACGGCCGAAGTTGAGCCTAACCTCGCCGCCGCAGCCACCTTTTCTCTGCTCGCTCGAGATGAGGATTTAGCGCGCAGTGTTAGAAAGTTGACTCTGGATGCAGCGGAGGACCAAGAGTTGGACATCAACCAGACTCCTATCCTGGTGCACATTGCGTCGCTCAAGAACATGACGCAATTGAAGAGCTTGACTGCCACCGGGGCGATATTTCGCTATGCGGACGAAGATCTGAAGGCGGAGTTCATTGAAACATTGAGTGGTTTGCCCCTTGAGGAGATTAATTTTCCTTGCCCAGGCGACTGCTTCTACCACTTCTCGGAAGATCAGTTCGCGAAAATTGCCAACCTGAAGAGCATTGCATGTTATTCCGAGAACGATGAACATGGCGAGTCTTCCGGTCGTTGCATTGCCCCTGCCACCTAACTCTCCTCTAGAGTATTTCGGACCCCGATGCTTGCGTTTACTCTCCATGTCTACAT
>JARKIE010001383.1:0-10549 GCA_029378255.1 Mycena rosella | reverse complement strand
CATCGAGCTCGGTTGAGGTTCAGATTAGGGCTTAGATGATGGGATCAAATTCACTGTTTCCTCCTTCGGAGGCTCGCAGTCCTTCCCAACCACCACCCAGCAGATTCGATGGAGCCACCTCAATTTCCTGATTGCCTATTATAACTTATTACGCGCGAGGTCGACGGCGGTCAAGCCAAAAAAAAAAAGCGAAGGGAGGCAAAGACTAAAGTCGAAGCCCAAGAAGTACCGCTCTTCACTGTTTCTCTTGTACCTTCAAAGGCGACATGGTTTACTGCACGCATCGACCCTTTTGAAGAGAGATCTCTGACGCTGGAGTTGCAAGGGTTTTGCTGTCACACCCGTTCTTTAAACTGGGTATGCGTCCCGCGCGACGGAAAAACGCACGAATTTCAGGATTCCAACCAGGTTACGAACCGGCCTTCGGTTTCAAGCGAACCGTCGCTAATATTTCTGCGAGAGTAACGCGGCCAATGTCAAGTCAACCCCTAACTTTGTTTTTACGTAATACGCGTGGCTCTCCTACTGCTTTCTCAAAATGCCATTGCGGGGACAAGTTCTCTGCCCGACGTTTTCAGCCTCGATGGCCAGGCTACATACCCTAAAACCTTTGCACTGCTGAAGCAATGCCATATTGCATTGGCGAGCAAGACCGCGGTCCCTTCATACCAATCGACCCTGATCGACATCCTCTCTCGCCGGTATCGCCTGCAGACGGTGGACTCCCCCGAGCTCCCCCCGGACATCCTAGCAGAGGAAGTTCGCAATCGCCTCAGCGAGAGCCGATCGGTCTCACTCGTACATGGTCTACAAGACGAAGGAGGCCTGCGCCTATGGGGCTGCGTTGCAAAAGCCCCCGAGGACATTTCACGCTTTGGATCCGGCATCTGCATCAACGCAGATATCACCCTGGCCCTTGAAAGTACAGAAACCGACTATACCGAGGCAGTCTGCAGATTGCTCCTCTGCGCCACGTTCGCCGACGAGACAATGCATCTCCTAAACCACACCTTTTTCCCAACATATCTACTCGAAAACACCCCGCCAGGGTTTTTTGACCTCCCTGGAGAGTCCGGGTGGGAACTCGAGCAAAAGTTATTCGGAGGGAGGGTCGGAGTTACCTGGAAATCGGACACATCGGTTGGCAGCCTTGAGGATGTAGTCTTGGTTTGGTTAAGAGGGGGAAGTAGTGGCCAGCAGAATGATTACCTGATGATTAGTACGCGACGTTCATCCAGCCTTCCTGCCTCTGCTGATACTCCGAGCAGCGGGCGAGAACATCAATACATTTCTTTTTCGGTCTCTCGCGCGGCAAGATTCTTGTTATCTCCCAACATCGCTACCAAAACCATGGAGCTACCTCCTTATCCCATGGTCAACACTCGAGCCCAGAGATCCGATACGAGTCTCAGGCCGGGGCTGGGCCTTCCTTGGAAGCCAGGGTTATGTTTATGTCTTTGGTCGGAGCGGACAAGGTCCGCGCGCAATTAGCATATTGCGTCCCCGACTCGCTCAAGGACGAACATAAGACTGCCAAAGAGGACGACGAGGACGACCCTGAGGTCGAGCGCGTCGACCCGGACGAGAACGAGCCCCAACTCAAGAAAGCGTAAGACGACTACGAGGACTGGTGCGTCGGCACTCATGAGTTTTCTCCCGAATACGGTCTCATGATGGTTTGTTGAGAATTTAAAAGTGTTTGGTTTCGATTTGGGGTTGCCGAGCGGAAGAGACTCAGGGTTGAGGGCGCTGCGCCCGCGAACGGTGACCTCGACTTGACCTTCGCATGTAGCTCATCTTTAGGGGTCGCACGAGTTATCACCATGATTGCTCGCCTTCCGGGAATTTTTCTCGCAAGTTTGTTGCAAGTTGCTCGTTCTCTCCCAATTTTACCGGGAAAAATAGTGTTCTTATATCCTCCGACTCCTGACTTCATTGCTGCCAGTGGTATATTCATGTAAATGTGCATACTCAATTTCCTTGCAGTATTTTCCAACGCCGTACTTGCAAGGTGCGCAGATCGAGCACACGCCTTGTTATTGCACTAATTCACATCAGCCTCAATTCACGCGTAACCCTTCGTGCGATGACCCGTTCAGTAATCACGGTCGGAGGCACCTCCAACTCAAATTGTGCGATAGCGGTGAGTGTTTATTTATTAGCCTTCTAGACAATGACACAGAAGTAAATGTTCCAACAGTTCAGACCCACCAAGCGATGTTGAGCAAAATGTCTCCAGTATAAAAGGATGTACTTGAGACCGACGATGTTATTCTTATCATTGGTCTTGGACACGGCTTCGGAAACGACAGAGACCATCTGCGACCTGTCCTCGCTGGCAGAGTGCCTCTGAGAACAAATGAGCGAACCGCATAGCAAACAGTCCTAGATCGCCAACAGTTTTGTTCTTGCACCCTTTCACGTGCCTTCAGTTCAAAGTGTCGTCAGACGAAGTCTACATAGCTGGGCTGTGTGGCATGACATGCTCCACATTGACTCCGCATTGACGCCTCCCAGTGAAAAGTTAAATTCCAACTCCCGCGACACTAATGCCCTGATGTGAGCGCTGAGAGGAATACCATTTTATGTCGTCACCTTGAATGGCCACCATCAGAATCTTGTAGAAAGGGTTCCTAACATAACACTGTCAGCGGACGCCTAATTGAATATTTACCTTCGTGCTCACAAGTTCCCAGTGTACTCGGTCATGGGGAAGGGGTCCACCTATATCGCTCAGCAAATTCGGCGATGGAGCAAGTCGCCGAGGACCCAAATCATGAAGAGGTAAGTTGATCTATAGTTTCTTTGTTGATACAAGCGGAACCGTAGATATATAGATAGTGGCATCCAGATGTAAGGCGCGCCGGGGTCATGTTAATGTGGCGAGGGGGGTGGCGGCACAGTAGTCGTGGGTCGTTAAGTTATGCGGAGGGACAATGCGGGGTGGGTACAGATTGGAAATAGGGTAATAACGGGAGGGTGCACGAATATCGAAACAACAGTAAGGAACGTTATGCGTCGGAACAAAGTGGGGGGCAGCCAGAGTGGTGATGGTGGTGGTGGTGGTGGGTGGCCAGGCGGCGGTGGGAGTGCCAGGCAGTGGAGGAAGGCGGGAGTACGTCGAACCGATACGGGAGGCCGTGAAAGTCGTCCACGACGATGGGTTCGGGGTACTATGAGACATGATGTTGTGTTACTTGAATCCGATACTGTAGCGAGATGAATGTAGAGTACAGTTGGTTGGGGAGGGGAATTGTAATAATAACACAGGCGCTGTCCGGGGAAGGGAATCCAGGCCGAGGGATAAGCAAGACAGCGATTACACATGTAGTGCGCGCTCATATCTCATTCGCGATGATCAACGAAAAGTACGGGTGGTTGAGCGCTTCTCGCACAGTCACCCGTTGGGCCGGATCGAACGCCAGAAGCTTCTGAACTAGGTTCAGGAAGTGCCGGTTGACGAGATCATGCGGTGGTATAACATCCTAAAGGAACGAAAAGCACACCCAAAGCAGTTAGAGCCGTCGATCAATAGCCGCGAACAGGAAGTCGACTAACCGACAAGGGACGTGTGGCACGCACTTCCTTCTTGCTCTGGCGGGAAGCCTTGGCTTTCGGCCAGTCAAGCCGGACGTTGTCTTTGAAGAACTCGGGCTTGGACCGTGCGCCTGCGCGCGCAAAGCGGTCCGGCATCTTACCCATGACCATTTCCATCATCGCAAGGTGCTCCAGATTGTCATGCGTTTGGAACAAGGCGATTCCCGTGAAGAATTCGACCAGGATGCACCCTAGCGAATACGCATCACAAGGATAGGACCAGCCCAAACCTGGACGACATCAGTCAGGGCACGTCAGAAAAGCCGCGACAAGACAGGCTGACCTAGAATGATTTCTGGAGCACGGTAATGCCGCGTACAAACAACGGTAGAGTGGTATTCGTTCTCGAAAGTTGCTGAGCCGAAATCGATGAGTCGGATGTCCGTGGAGTGCAATATCCGCTTGGCTTTCGGTGGCGCATTTCGCTGAGAGGCGGGGAATGGTCAGCATGCGTAGTGGTGGCAAATGGGAGAGGCTACCTTTCCCGGCACAGGGACATGAACCGTCTTGTAATCATTATGGACCAGGAGTATATTTTCGGTTTCAGGTCGGTGTGAATCAAGTGTAAATCATGTAAGACTACGAAAAATAAATGGTCAGAACGGACGAGTGAATAGAGGGCAAGATGAATGCTTACAAGCGACACTCCCGAGGAGCTGGCGAGCAAAGGACTGAATATGCTGCCGCGGAAAAGGCGCAAACTCGTTGTCCTTGAGGAAATCGTATAGGCACATCCCGAGAAGTTCAGAGACGAGGCATATATGATTGCGATGGTCAAACCAATGCAATAAGTGTATGCATTTACTGACAGACGCATATCAGAGAGGATTGTATAATCTGCTGCGAGGATACATACTGCCGATTGAGGGGATCGCGCTCTTTGAGCTTGTTGAGCACGCGGACCTCGATCTTGCTTGCGTCGCGATATTTCGGAATGGCTCGAATGATTTTGATAGCCACCTTGGTATCGGTCTGAGTATCCACGGCTTCGACGACTTTCCCGAATGTTCCCTGGCCCAACAATCTGACTGTCCGGTCTGCGCCACTATGAGCAAATCGGGCAGTTAAAGAAAAATACTGGACATACAACGGCGATAGATCATGTCGTCCGGGACGATTATGTAGTGACCCTCCTTGTCGTCGCATGACACGGGACCCTTGGAAGTCTGCGAAAAAAAAGGAAATAAATATGGGGAGAAAGAAGCGAGAGAGCGAGAAAGCGAGGTACTTCGTCTGTGGCAGCAGCACTTCTGCTGTCCCATGACTTTGTCGGGGCGATGACGTGCGACTGCTGGCTGCTGGGGGCGGCCCTCTTTGGCGCTGGCGCACGGACCTCCTCGGCCGGCTCCCGTTTGCGTTTCTTGGCCGGGGGAGCGACGATGGCGGACGAGGAGCTCGCTGACAAGGCCTGGGCTTCTGCGGCGGCCCTCGCCCTCGTTCTTATCGGTGCAGAGTACAAGGGGGGCTGATAAGAGGCAGAAAAGGCGTTGTTGGTGATTGAAGGAGACATTGTCGTCGGGGGCGGGGGCGTGTCCTCAATCACGATGACTTCTCGGAGGCGGCCATCGCTGTCGACCTCCTGGACCTCGCTGTAGCTGACCGTGTACTGGTGGGCGCGCTTGCGCTTGCGTGTCGCCACCGGCGGGGTTGGGAGGACCTGTGGGCCAGCTGCGTTGAGATGATATTGCGAGAGCATCGCGGGCATGTGGCCCACGACCTGCATTGTCTGGGTAGCGGTGAAGGACGTGGTGACGGCTGGCGACGAGAGGTCAACTGCAAAATGCTTGCCCAACCCGTTTTGTGACGTTTGATCCCTCTCCACTGGCGCCGTCACATATATTTTTGCTAAGTCAACTCGTGTTAACTACATACTGTACCCATTCTGATATTCTGCCGCTATTTCCCGCTCCATCCGTTGCATCTCTCCCGGTCGACCCCATTTTTCCGGCCTTTTCTCCTCTTCCCCCACGAAATGTCTACACCCACCCTGAAGGCCAGACAATGACTGATATGTTCCTGCCGGCCTGGATCAACGTGCTGCGTGCTGCAGGGGCGCATGGAGGTAAGCGGACAGACGCTCAGCCCCAAGGAACCCCGAACGGAGGCCCTCGCTGCCGGAAACCACAGCCTGAGAAACTGATGCCCGTATTTAAATAAAATGCGGAATTCACATACCTTGGGGACATGTTGCCATTCGCGAGCCATTGTCCGCAGGCAGATGATCGAATCACCGGTCGGACGTAATCAGACCCAGCCGCTCTCAGTTGAATGAACCGTTGGGACCGGGGCAGTAACCGCTTGGGATCGGGGCAGTTTCAGGAAAAACACGGTGATACGGCGATGGCGGCGAGTCCATCTCGTCGATTGGTCTCACCGGTTGCCATCCGAGTCAGCTATACATCGATAAATCAACAGATACTTGCCCTGGATGCGATTCGCCGCGCACACAATAGTGCTTTTGTAGCCAGATGGCGCGGTTCAGCGGGGGATCGGCCGCCTCTGCATGGAACGAAACCTAGTAAACATCACCGCCGTACGAAACGACAATTGGAGCATAAGTGAGCCTGGGCCTTTGCATAAGCTAATAGAATCGATGCCGTAAAGGATCAACCAGTCCAAGTGTGTCCTAATGCCTGGTAGATCCGATACAGGAGGCGAGAGAATGCAGAGGATAGCAGATTCCGGTGATCTGCGAGAGAAGCGTGGACTCGTCGGCGCTGCGGCCAACAGTGGCGTGAAGAAAAAGTTCAGGTCAAGCCGTCACACGATCACGTGGCTGCAGGCTAACAGCCTCCGCGCGTTTTCCGGCGAAATCAAGCCACGGCCACGAACAACAGAGTCGCAAAAGAATGGCATATGCAAGACCCACGTTAATTTTCTGACGGGTTGACTGTCGAGGCGACAGAACATGCAAGGAAGCGTCTGCCTGCCAGTAGCAGTCGAGTCCGAGTCGTGTTTCAGAACTTCGTATATTGTACACATGAGTTTGTTCTTTCCGATTAATCTGCACATTGGTTTCATGCCTGGACCTTCTTCAAGCTACTGACGCTCGAGATATCTACGGTAAGCGGGTCCTATATCGCAATTACTGGTTAGCAAAACACACGAATGTGTTGGCACGATGCCGCACCTTGCCTGCCCTCAATTCTTCCGGCGAAGGCATGAGCCCAAGCCGGAGAAGCTCCGACGAACAGCTGACGACCGGGTCGTTTTGCATGCTTTATAAGACGTTAAATATGGACCATCCTGACAAGCAGACCGATGCTCACGTAGCGACAGCGACGACCTTGCCGCCCTTGATGTAATACGCAATAAACTACAAGTTGGCTTAGCTTAGGGTTCGTGAAGAAGTGGTGTAGATTTACCTTCAGCTCCTCGGCATTGCCCTTGATAAAGATATCGTCGTAACCGGAGCCAATTCCGCAGTAGCGGATATTTTGGCCCTCTGACGGCAAGACCTTGAGTGAGTAATGCGAAGGGACAGGCGAAAAAAAGGCGCACGGGCACTCCAGAAAATCGGCACTTTGAGGAACGGCTGCGGGTGTCCAGCGATAGTCTTTCCTACTGCACGTCCTTGATTCCCAGCGACCTGAATGGAACAATGAGATTTATGCTCTGAGAAAAAATGGGAAACACTCGCATTCCAGTGTTCTATCCTCCTAAATTCGCCAGTCTCGACTTGCGGGTAGTGTGCGATATCACCTGCACGCGTGTCAGTTTGGAGGGGCGGACGAGTTCGAGGAAGACGACATACCGACGGCGTACACGTCGTTATAGCCCGGGACCTTCATGTTTTCGTCCACCTTGACCGCCGCCGTCCTTCTCCAACGGCATCCCGCTGTCCTTCAAGAACTGCGTCGCGGGGGCAACGCCAACGCCCATGATAACCAGATCACAGGGGAGGGTCTCGCCATTGACAACGACACCACCGGCAAGCGCCTCATTTCCCTCCTGCGGGACAATCTTCTCCACCTTGCTCGACATGTGAAACTTGACGCCCTGGGACTCGTGATACTATCGATAGGCATTAGTAAAGAGAAACAGATACATCTAAGAGTGCCGATTACCTTTTGCAACGCCTTCCCGACTTCCTTGCCCAGCACGAGCTCGAATGGGTGTTCTTCCATCCGATGACGTCAATGGAGGCGAGTTTTCTTTTCGCCACAGCCGCGACGATTTCCATGCTAATGAAAGAAGATCCAATAACCACGAGTTTCTTCCCCTCCTGGGCGGCTGAAAGATGGATATTAACGGGGTAGAATAGATGGTGTGCTAAGGGAGTTTACCAGCATCCACCTTCTTGGTGCTCTCGACGCCTCTGAGGGTGTAGACATTTTCCAGGTCGGCGCCCGGAACGGGAAGCTTGCGTGGGGTCCCTCCCGGAGCAAGAATGAGTTTATCGTAGACCACTTTCCCGCCGTCCAAGATGACTTCCTTTTTCGCGAAGTCTACAGAGGTGACAGTCTTGCACGCGAGAAATGGTCAGCGACCAGAGAAATCCGGAAAGGTATGACATACGACGTTTACGCGAATGTTCGTGGAGTACTTGATTTTGAGATCTGAGGCGCTCCGGTATTCGATCTTGGAGGGATCAGTGATCAGTGCCTTGCTTAGTTTCGTGCTAGGTAGGAGTTAGACGTTGAATCACCCAGGGAAGATGAAAGAATCCCACCGGTCAACAGGGGTGTGAGCCTCCTGCGTAAGAATTGTAATGGGTCCCTTGTATCCGTGCTAAAACCCACAATCAACTGATGGACATGCAAAGTTGGACAGAGACGCGACAGACCTCTCTTAAACTCTCGACAGCATGGAAAGTGGCAGATCCTCCGCAACAATAACGACGCCGTCGCCAGCGGTTTCGGTTCCAGTCGTGGTGAGCTTGGGGGCGCGCGACATGTTGGCCTTCTGTGTGTCCGACGCATTGGCGGTGACGTGTATCTGCCCATCGGAGATCTGAACCTGGAACGAGTGCAAGGCGTCCGGGGCAGGAGCATCCTCTGTTCACAGGTAAGCACGTAGTTAGCGATGCATTTTGAAGAATCGAACCAATGTCGCCGGTGCAGACGTTGAAGCAAGCTGAGGCACGTCAGAACAAGTAGATCGGCCTAGCTAGTCCACCCACCTCCGTGCCACGGGCTTGAATTGTATTCAGTAAACGGTTCGAGCGTAAAGCAGAGTGAACATACCAAACTACTCTTCCGTCCGCCGTCAGAACGCCCTTGGCAAGGGGTGCTCCGTAATGTACAGAAGGCACTGGTAGCGTGCACTTTATCTCCCAACTTTGAGAGCAGAACCTTCCCGTCGCCGAAAGCAACTTCTTTCCTGCAACGCCGTTCAGTATTTTGCGCGCCCTGGAGGGAATCTGCGAACATTTGGCCATCCTTGAGCTCAGATTCCGGGAGGACGGCAATGGTTTTGAGAGACATTCTGCGCAATAGAGGCGATAAGAGGTGGGTTCTGCGTATGAGAAAGGGTAGGCGCATGGATTGCCGTTTTTAGTAACCCGGGTAACCGAGATTAGACTCCGCAGTCAATCAGCGCACTCCGATTGGAAGCTCGACGCGTTGTCTGTTGTTTACTTGCTTCTCACAGTCGCGTCGACATCCGAAGCCTGCATGGCGGGATGCAGAACGTCAATGGATCGCCTCTCTTCATTTCCATAGCGCGAATGCACCGTGAGGACATCTCTGCCCGGTAACACTCGGAATTGAACCCTGCAGCAGATATCAGAAGTCGCACCAAGTTTCGACGCCTTCAGCAGCGCGCCGACCATGCAAAGGTCTCCGGTCTTGCCAAGGTTGGGCAATTACACCTCATATGTTAAATCTCCATTGATATCTAAATTAGACCGGTAGACCCGGCGTTCTCGTTTTCGAGGGCAAAAAAGACTGCATCGTGGATTTTTTGGAAGGTGCAAGAAGTAAGGAAGGTTCCTTCGAGCCATTCACCATGTTCCTCATACCGATAGGTCTGCGCTATCTGGACTTCCATCATGTCGCAACACGGCCTCTGGAGCCAGACCTTCATGTTTCCGGGACAAAGCCGGGGTTGCGCGAGGTCGAAGACATGAAGACACTAATACAAGCTCTGGAATCCGTCGGATTGAAGGATTGGTTTCGTCGCGAAATGGGGATGAGCGGTCCTGGCTAGTGAATCAACTCAAGACGGTTCTCGACCTGGTGCGCAGTCGACGAGTCGGCCTCGAAGAGGGGATAAAGCATACATTAAAATGACAGGCTGATAGTTTGATACAGTAAATGAGGGTGGGCTGAGGGAGTGAGTGGAGCCGTTCCGCCTCAAATCTTCAAACCTAGTTCGCTAATCGCGTGATAGAAATCTCGTCCGTGTCTTCGTCCGTGCTCAGATACACGTTCTTCAGCACCGTGCCACCGATCTTAATTGGTCTCGATCAGGGTGGGACAGTAAAAGATATGTGGCGCTACTCACCAGCCAGTGCATGGGCCCTTCGCTGACGCCGCCTTCAGCGATGACAGACATACATGCGCCTGTTGTGTTGTTGGGATCGACGGGAGGAACGCTAGCTCGCCCGGCTGTATCAAGGACGCGTCTGTATCGCACGGGACTGTCCAGGCGTTGGACGAGGTGTCGAACTTCGCATCGGGGATGGCGCTGTGGATCGCGTCGACGTCCTTGAGAAGCAAGCATTTGACTCGCTCGATCACAGCAACGAACGAACGACCTGCTTGGGTGCGATCAAGAGAGTCTGCGGAAATGATATATTCTCAAGTTCTTTACGGGTCAGAACTTAAGACTGACTGTTCCAGTATCCCATATACAGCTTCTACCAACCAGCATGACATCCCCCGTTCACCTGCAAGACGTCCAATGAGCATGGACAAAGGAACGGATTACTAACCGTTACAGCGTCCAAGTTCGCTTCCCAAAATCCGCCGGTGTTGACATTCTTGACGCGGACGAGCGACGAGGCCAC
>JARKIE010001382.1:0-10554 GCA_029378255.1 Mycena rosella | reverse complement strand
TGTCTGGGTGATGCGAAGCATGTCTCTGGCAGTGTGTCGGTGGTCATGTACTGGATGTTAGTTTTTCGTTCCGGTTTACCGCCAACTGCCCGAGGATCTGCCCCGTGCCCATTGCTGCGCCACCGCATCACGGACTGATTCAACGATGGGAAAACTGTGTTCAACAAAGGGAGAACCACAGCGCGCGTTCTGCGTCGGTCTCGAAGAGGTAGACTGTCGGGGTCGAATAGCTGACACCTGGAAACCGCGCCGTTAGTCGGGAATTAATCGCAGGCTCCGAGGAATGCACCTCGCGGATCGAATCCGACGATATCGTATTGTTCACCGATGATAGTCGCGATGGATGCGCCGGAATCGACGACATAGTCCACCCCGCTCCCTCCGGGCCACCCGGGTTTATAAGGAGTGGGCCACGGTATTCAGATTTCGTGCAATTGGCGGATAGCGAGCAATGGCAATGGACGCGTTTCCGGCAGCGGGGGACGCGTAGTCTAAAGGAACCTGCGAGGGAAGATCGGCGTCGGAACGATGACTCGCGAGGCGCGTAAACGTACTGTCAAAAGACTACACTGGAGTCCAGAGTAACATGGGGTCCAGGCAAGTTTGTCCGTTGCTTGGAGCTACAAAGGTGAGTTTGAGCACAAAAACGAACAACGAGATAAACTATCGACCTTGGTCCACTGAAACTCAGAGTCGGCCATAACTTGAAGGCTCGAAACAAGCACAGTGACCCGCGATTAATTTCATGGAGCGAGAAACGAAAGCCATGGAAGATGATAGAAGGTGAATTGTACTATATCTTTCAGAGAGTTGGCGTATTTAAACAAAGGCCCTGCAGTTATTTAAAACCAGCGGAACGCTCGCCAGTCCAGGAAAAATCGGCGATGACATGAGGAGGATTATCGCCAGTGACAGTCGTATGGGCGGTGATAGGGACGCAGTAGCTGCAGGGGGCTAGGATCCGCAAGTTCGCGGGTTGTGCAGGTGAATGACAAGATGAGTGAATTGGGGTGCCACAGGTAGCGGATCAGATGTGGTAGCGGATCCGATGTGGTAGCGGATCCGATGTGTGTGCCACTGCAGTTTGCTGCGGTACGAACGAAGGCTGCGCTACGTGGGAAGTAACTTCCAAATGAGGATCGGTTTCAACCATGGAAGGGAAAATAAAGCGGGTCGGGCCGACAAGCGGCACAGCCCGCTACCGTTGCAACAAGGGGCTGTCGGGTTTCGAATAGGGATCCCAACCGTACCGTATATACGGTATACGTTACGGGTTATACGGGTCCGTATACCGTACCGTAAGCCTCCTGTCGCCCACCTTACGGTTACGGTCGCAGTCGTAAAGGGTACCGTATGAACCCGTATAGTTACGGCCGTATACGGCACGTATACGGACCGTAAATCACCCTGAAGTGGGCTGATTTCGGGACTCGGCGCCGAGGTGTCCCGCGCTCGGCTACTAAAATCCCTGTGATTTCCACCATCGGGGAATTCTCCATCGGGTAATTCTTTGGGTGCAAGGTATTCGAAGGCAAGGCGGGTCCAAGCCCCATGCTGTCAATGTTTAATGTTCAATTTCTGTGTCCAGACTCCATACTCCGAAGGTCCACGTACCCTGACGGCTGAGATACTTGAACTTTCCAAATCGTTCGACACTGTCGGCGGGAAATCTGTTATCCTTCAATTTCACGCGCTACATGCTCATCGGCGCCGACACCGAAATATCACTAGAATATTCGATGCTCTTGCCGAGCTGTTATAAGTCGGGTACCCGCTGCGTCCGATGAATCCGCCACATCACCCGCTACCACGTGTTCTGCGCACGAGCGTATCAAAAAAGGCACGAACCTCTTGCTTTTCTTTAGGCTCATAATATTGACCTTTTGGCAGCTCATAAGGGTCGCGAGACCCGGGTTTTTTTTGAAAGAATGCACTGCACACACGATTGGCACTTCGGCACATTCAATTGTGGGTTTCTTTCTGAGTTCACTCATATTCCTGTTCCCCCTCCTTTCATCTCTGCGCACTGTCGTCGGGGTGTCCTATCACCTATCGCTCCCTCCTCATCAATCCTCGTCGTTTTGCGCATCTGGTCTCCTTTACAAACTGCTGGCCTTGCCTGCTCGATTTATTCTTACTGGGTAATTCCAGGTATTGTTCAGTGTATATCAGTGCGTATTTCAATGGCTTACACTTCCCCAGGCTCTGCCGTCGCCGTTGAACGTGTTTTCTCAGGCGGGAGGGACACGATCTCATTGCAGCGTTCCCAATTAAAGCCGGAAACCATCCGGACCTTGATGTTGCTGAAGCACCACCTTCGGTTGAAGCGCAAATCACTCGAGGACACCCTGAACTCCATCCAATGACTTAGATGCATATTCCACCCATTTTTTTTTTCATTTTTCTTCCCATATATACGGTCGTAATAGCCGTAATATACCGTAATTTTACCCGTACCGTACCGTAGAGGGTCCGAGACCAAGTTTACGGTTACGGTTACGCCCGGTTTGGCACCGTAAGTCGCCGTAATTATACGGCGTAACCGTATACGGTACGGTTGGGATCCCTAGTTTCGAAATAAGGATATCGGGTCGAAATTTTGTTTCGACCCTCCCTGAGACCCCTCCCTCCGTACTCCTTCCATATAGGGAAGGAGGTTCCCACCCCTAGCGGCGGGCCGCGACCCGAGTCATGTGCAGATCCACCGCCACCTGATGGACACTTCCAAAAGCGGTTGATGTTATGCCGAGTTGTGTTCCGCGAGCGTTAAATGTGTCTAGTCGTGAATTTAATATCCTAGCTTCACTTCTGAGAATTCTGTGTTGATTTCTGCAGTATATTCCCTGTTGTGAGCTCTGAAGGCCTGGGTCAAGGACCCGCCCGCTTCGAAGGCCTCCCAAAGCTCTTTTCCCCACCAATAGACCTTTCCCAACCCATGGACAATGCTTCTGGCGGGGTTGGACCCATTCAAAATATGGGGTAAAAAGTTTTTTTCGGCCCTCTGGGGACCCCTCCCCCCCTAACCCTATATCCAAAATTTTAATCCCGACAGCCCCTTGGCGGCGGTTAGGAAGCCCCCCATCAGGTGGCACGGCGACAAGATTATGCAGAAATATTAATGTTGGGGGTCGATTTCAGATGAGATGTCCAAAAGGTGTGACGTTTTCAGGGAGGGGCAGATGGGAAAGTACATGATTGAGCATGTCAAGAGCTCCCTGAAATTCTCCTCAGATTGTTTCCACTGGAGAGTAAGGCATAATGCTAAGCGGATGCTCTCGGTGCCGAGGATTCTCACCCGCTGATCTTGCTGCCCATGCCTTGGCCTCATCATTAGTGGTGAACCCTGCCATAGCTTTTTCAGTTTTTCACAGTTATTCACACAGATTTTAGGACCTCCAAGTGAGGTCTTTTATTAACTTGTTACAAACAGTTATTAACACCATGTTATTCACAAATGTTATTAACACCCTAATTATTCACCGAACCATGAATTTGGAGTACAGCAGGAGTTGTCATAGGAAATATGGGCGGCCCAAAGTTCGCTCGGCGACGTCGCGGGCGTCCCGTAACGTCGATCAGCTCACATTGGACCACGGGAAGGTTAACCATGGAGTGATTACTTATTTGGCGGCTTACGTGAGGTTGAATTTCTCAAATAGCGCAAGGTTCTTTTTTTCAGTGTTGAGAAGCCGGAATCAGCATGTTTACAAACACACCTGCGGCAAGTATCGGCAACTGCTCGGCCGACGACAAGCCGAAGATTTTTGGCAGGGAGAATACATGCTTACGAGAAAACAGCTGACGAAAATGTGATACTCCGCAAAAAGTGTTTGATTGGGCGCCCTATAAGAACTCTTACGTAAAGGGAGCGGGAATATTTGATGCGTACATATGCAAGTCCTTGTCTACCTCTTTTCATGCTCAATTTTCCGTCTGCAAGACCCCTACGGTTACCAACAAGTCCACACTTTGATTTATTTGGATCAACTTTGATTTTTGGTTTTCTATCTCTTCCAAAGCTCTTCTGTACATCCGCTACTGCGCTAACCGCCCTCTGAAGCCTCTCTCAAGTACCAGGGATGCGGGCTAAAGTGATTAGGGGGACCATTCAATTGATCAGTCCAGCAAACACGGCCGAAAACCGCGCAGGAGGCAGCGTTCTCGATGTGAGTGAGGCTCAACAGCATGGGAGGTATTACTGTGATGTAGAGGTTGGTTGTGGACTGGCTACTCAGCCTGAGGTGTATGCCTGTGTCTTCGTTACTTGGCCAGTTATTGAGGAAATTTTATTTCTGTACACTACAGTGATAAACCCCTAATGAAATGTCCTCAGCGAGCGAAACACTAGCTTGTTTAGGTTCTTAGATATCACCTACTGCTCCGAATTTTCGTGAGGTGAATTTGCTCGTTACAAAACTCCCATCCGAAAAAGGAATTGAGTAAAAGGTTTCTGTGGCGCACTCACAATTAAATTTTGTTTTGTACCCTTATTTACCACAATTTTCTGTTTCAAACCGCAGGAGCCCGGTCAGCCACAACAGACCCGTTGCCTCCGCAGTGAGTTGAGGAGGGGGGTTTTCGATGACCCTGAGTAAGAATATCAACATCCGGGAGGTTCAAATTGCATAGATGAAGCCCAATCGACAGCGTATATGGTATCAATGAAATTTGAGCTGTGATTCGACAGGAAGTGCGAGGACTGGAGAAGGGGCTTGGGGAGTGCGGGGGATATTACACTGTGCGGAAGCTTGGGTGTCTTTGACGGGCAAGGGTGGAAGGTATTCCGTGGGCAATGGAGGCAGCTGTGTATTTGAGAGCTGGGAAACCTCAGTCCCTGCGGAAGCCGGGGTGTGTTCAGACTCTGCCATAGCTAGGTGCATATAATAGCCGGGTTCGGAGGATGTCTTTGGGATTCAGAACGAGGTTTCGTGGAGCTGCTATTTGAGGTGGGCGAACTCAACAAGGATTTCAGAGAGCCGAGCTCTTGAACGCGGCATTGACCATGGCACTTTCGTGGTGTTTTCTTTTAGCACTAAAATCTCTGTGAGTCGGTTAGAGAACCACTAGTTCGAGCGCTTCATACATCCCGTTAGCAAACGGGCGAAGGTAACCTAGCGCTCGCAGCTGCTCGCTCCCTCGCTCAAAGTCGAGATGAGCGCAAAGAAGGAAGAGGCGCTCGTGCTACGTGCGAACTATCCGAATTAATGGATTGATTTCTGCGGGTTCACCTTCAAGTTGCTGTCCTCGATGACACTGAATTTTGGTAACCGTATCGGAACCCAGAGTACTAGAGATATGGCGTGGACGGACCAGGGCGAATTTTCTAACTCTATTTCAACTTGTCAAGATGATTCATGAACTTCAAGCATGAAGGACGGTTGAAAAGTTGAAATTTCACCATTGAACATTCACGGTTCAGGCAGCAGGCAGATTACCATTCTAAATGTCAGTAACGGATGAACACGGTGGTACGTTCTAGAATAGACGCACATATTGTTTTAACACAAGAGCCCAAACTAGTTAGTTACGTAGTAGTAACCTAAATTGATTTCCAGGTAAGTACAGAGAATCTATTGCCCCGATGTTCCCAGTCTGGCAAGAATCTGATTTAGCAACTGCTCAACCCTCACCATGCGCGCATCCACGGCCGCCTCCAGCCCCGCATATTGCTTGGCCAGCTTCGAAAAGCCATCATCGAGCTTCGAAATCCGCTCGTCCATGGCCTTAAGCCGCTCCTCCGTCGACAAATCTCCCTCCTCGATAAGCTCCGTGACTCGAACAAGATCATGCTCATGGATGTCATGCTTCCCAAACGAAGTCTCAGGTCTCGAATCACACTCCCAGCAGATAAAAGTCTCTCCCGCACACTGCACTCAATATTAGCACGGCAGGGACACCGGTTTTTTGCAGGCGCAACACAGGGGGTTGTTTGGCACGGGGTGTGGCATCTGGGACAGCGGCTGCGCAGTCGATCCCGCGGACTTAGGGTCGGCGGTACGTGCCTGGGTCTGGGGGATCGAGATATCGAGGGCAGGGATGGGCGACAGACGTTGGACGGACGGTGCGGGTCCCTCCTCATCATCCGTGTCGGCCTCGCTCTCCGAATCAGTAAGCCCTTCACCAGTGGGTGATTCGAAGAACGTCCTGGCGTACTTCAGCGCCTCTTTGCCATCACGGTACGTCTTGCCGAATTGGCACACATGCATTGCCCGCCGCACCTTCATCAGGTCGTGGTGCGGCAAGTGCGGCTTTTCCATATCATCCCGCATGACACGTTGTCCGATGCAGTCCTCGGTCGAGGTACATAGATCCACCTACGATGTTGGATCTGGCGTTGAGTAATGGTCCCGTTGTTTCAGGAATTATTTCGCACCGTGTCAAACATCTCCTTCGTCTACAAAGTCACAAAAATTAGTACGGTGAATCTTCAAGTCGTCCGTGCCTACTTACTTGACAGACAAGACAAATGATACGCTCCCCACCGATAGTGCCGCCGCCGCAAGCGTCTGTGCCCGAAATTGACGTTTGAACAAAAGGGATAATAAGATACATACCGCAGCCAGCTCTGGCCCACCAAGCAATTAGCTAAGGTCGAACAAAGGAAGATTGAACACATACATATGGTTAGGCATTGTCCGGATTTGCTGCTCCGCAAGGGAATGATAAAATCGCGAGTCTGCTGTGGAAAATGTCTTTTTAAGTAGCCCTAATTCCCGCCCTTCTAACGAAGTTAAGGGTGCCCCAAACTTCGTGCTGCTCCCATTGCTGCGAATATACAGCTTAATAAACCGCCGCCGGTTATGGCGCCGCTCTTCGAAGAATGACCACGACCACCGATCCTTGCCCACGGTATATTTTACCGCCGCGATTGCAAATACCCACAGCGCACGCGCCCTTTTGGCAGAAAGCTCCGCCGGTGGGGGCCAGAAAGTCATGAATTCCGGCGCCGTGCGCTTGAAGACGAACGCGGCTTTCTGCTTCGTGGGGTTCGCATCGAATCCCACTGTGCCCGTGAGTGTGTCCGTCGCGGCAGTCCACGTCCCCGTGAAGTATTGGGTTCGGGCAACGGGATTGAACGAGCGCTGGAAAGACAGTGATACAGTGCATAGCTCGTCGCCTGCGCGGCATTCGCCCGCAATCGTAAAGTTGTGCCTGTTGGCTCGCCCAGCTGCTGTGAAATACTGCACGTCGCCTTGTGCTGAAGAGTGTTTAAGGGTCATGCTAGCCATCCCTGCGGCGGGCAACAAGGACGTGCTTGGCCAGTACGTGCATCCGTGCCAATTCACATTAAGAATCCGTTCGGAAAAATTGAGGGGTTTGTCATCGTCGTAGTTCGACTCGGCGTCCACCTTCGGCAGGGCTTATGCGTCAAAATCGAGAGATTCTTGCTCCACATGGTAATTCAAGAGCTTGTCTGCATCGATGTCTTGCGTTTCTACGATGTCGTCCCATGTATATTCCTGAAAGTTGCTGATTCAACGGGTCAGCGGCTATACCCAGTATTGTGCTTGTTCACTGACCCTTCCTGGACTTGTTTCGTATCCCACAAAAGAGAGGGTTCGTTATAATATTCGTACTGCGAATTGTGCATATAAGCGGGCAGCTGCAATATAAATAGTGATATGTACCAAGCCATGCGAGAATTACGAGTACTTAAGGTAATCGTTATTTAATCAATCGACATGAGGTTTTTCAGGTCTCGGTGAAAAGTGTCCCAGCTCAAGATTGCAATGCAAAATAGGGGCTGTGCTATTGTATTTAGTGGCTGTGTTGAATGTATAATAGTGGCTGTCCTTTAAATTCGCTTCAAATTCTGTGAAAATATAGTGGCAGTGTTCATGCTTTGTAATTAGGTCGCAATCGTGGGCCGCATTCGAGTCTCGCCAGGTGTCTTTCTTTTACAATTTATTAACTTTGCCTCTCTTGCGTATTCGAGCAGTTCTGTTTGAGTGCATCATTTTACTAATGTTTTATTCTAGCTTCCAAACAAATTTCAGCATCTAAATCGACCTGCAGCTTCTGGTTTGCATTAAAGTACATGTGGCTGTGTCTGTCTGTTTGGTCTCGGCAGATTTCCCCTCGGCCCTCGGCCCTTCCAGAATCTATATGTCAACTTAATTCGGGGCGGGGTGTGATTGTGTATATCCTATCTAGATGCCTACCCAAAACTGGCCATTTTCCGGCTGTTTACCTCACGTTCTGTTTAATAGCCGCAAAAATGTGTTGTGGTCACGTGCATCTATCTCGGTGTCAACGCTCGGCTGCTTCGCCTTTTTTTCCTTTCAGTAGCCGCAGATCTCGACATAGCCATCATATTACGATATCCTACTTGGTGAGCTACATTTATGTGCAGAGGGCTTAGGCGCAAAGGTCACGGTGGGACATGATGGTTGAAGACAAGACAGCAAGCCGCTATCAGATGGCGTGACGGCGGTATTTGACCATACACGATCACGGTAGATGCCGTAGAACGCTATATTGATGGGCACTTTCCCTGAAAACCTTGAGCTTGCCTTTGCACCACTCAATTAAAACTGGACCTGTGCGCAGGGTGCAACGCAAGCGTCCAAAGATAATATCCCCAAAAGAACACGAGCGTTGCGGGATGTTCCGTGATGGTGCACGTCGCTGCGGCCTTGGTCCGAATTTATGGCCGCGACACATTTTTGGTCCTTTGCCTCCGGCCACTACTCAGTTAGCAAACACGTTAAGACATGGCGTAATTCCGGCGATCAGGCCCAGGATGTTTTGCCATTACTCTGTGGACAGAAAGACATCTAAACTCACCATGACGTATGAATGGCATATAACGACGTTTACAAAGGATGTACATGCAGAGAGATTTACGATTGGCTCCGAACGAGCAGTTTTCTTGCATAACTTTGGGCGCTCGCAGCAGGTCTAAGCAACATTTCGACTTTGGTCACCAGCTATTATCCTGTTCTTAGATGAGTTGGAGATGCCATTCGTATGTTACCCGAATTTCTTCCAGAATATAACTTGAATTAATGTGTAGGATTTTGTTCACAATTCCACCAATTCATTGAGCTCTATAGTTGTTGTCGGTACACAGCTGAATATAGGGAAGCGACTGGAACCTCTAACTAGCATAATATAAGGGGGGACCTCCCCAAGTCTGATCAATAGAGCCTCGATCAATGTTGCTACGCCCTCAAGCCTGCCCCACACAGCTACTCTAAGCAGCAACCAGACCTCCCCACTACAACGGACGTTGAGCGCACCATTGCGGTTGGATCCGCGCTTTTCACAAATGGGACACTGATTGTCTTGGACAGAACCGAGACTGATGTAGATGCATTATATAAGTATTTTACATGGATTAGATTATGACGCCGCCCTGACTGATCAACAACTATACGGCTGCAACTATCCATGCTGGCAGGCATGGGGAGAAAAAAAGGAAGAAAAAAAAAACCTTGAGTACGAGTGTGCCGGGCCGTGCCACGGCCTCCACCCCAAGTGATTTGAATTGTTGTTTTCAGATCAAACTTCTGCTGCTCGAAGATAGCTGGCACAAACATCAGACAGAGACCGATCGAACGGGAAGAAATATACCGACATTGAAGGATTTCGAGCCGAGATTTGACCGCATTAAATACGTGGCCCAGTGCGCCCGCTGCATCACCCAGTTCATCCGGATGAACTATGCGAGTCTGGGAGATTATGAAGATTTGGAGATGTCGTTCCAGGAGCAGGTAAATGAGCGGCAACACGAACTGAAGACTCTGAGTCGGCCCAGAATCGGAATTACAGAGATTGAAAGACACACTTTATCGATGCGACCTTCCCCTGAGAGAGGATAAGAATGAGCAGCCGAATGGAGACCAAGAAGGATGAACCTGTTATCAGTGCAAGAGTATCAACGGCATCGATATTGTAGTGGACGGCTTCCAGATTGGCTGGGGAGGCGGTTTAAGGATGAGCCCAATACTGCAGAATTTAAAGCAGAACTTGCCTCGAAGTCGCGCCTCCTCAGCTGCAACATACGTCGCGAATTTCTCCTGACGACAAGTTCAGCAGGGAGTCGAATAACGTGACATAGGAACTAACTTGAAGAGTGCTAGGCACAAAACAGGCGTTCAGTGACGCAGTCAGTGTGTATACTTGGGCGTAAATTGTTTCGAGATACGTGTTGGCGGACGACTTGTTGGTGGACAGGACCCTTGGCAAAATTTCCAAACATTTTCGCCAGAAGCTTACCGATCCTGTCGACATAGACCTGCATAGTCTGATGATGCCCCACGGCCCAGTAAGCAACCCAGACAGGTAAGCTGCATCGATGTTGGTTAGATGGAGGGAAGAGGAGTGCAGGGTTCCAAAATACCTCCAGCCAAGAGGTCGCGACGTCGTGAAATTATTGGACCTCGGCCAGTGTTATGTAGCTCGAAGCGTCGTCGTCCCAAGCCTCCGAGATCGGTTGGAGCCGGATGACACTAGATAAATATGTGAAGCATGCTCCACGAATGAATTGATGGGCATACTCAATGTACTCCAAAGTCCATTCGTCCGCCTGGTCCACTTTCATCGCGCTAT
>JARKIE010001381.1:0-10565 GCA_029378255.1 Mycena rosella | reverse complement strand
CGATCATAAAGATGAGTTAGAAGAACGACGGTTTGGCCGTTGGCCAGCCCACGATGAGAACCAGCGAGACTGTGCGTCGCCATCTCTCAGCACATTCTGGCATATTTCGGTGAGGATCGGTGATCGAAAGATGCTCCACATTTCCAGTTTTTTCTTTTCTTTTCCCAGACAGAGAAAACGAACCGGAACCCGCATCGGAGGTCTTCCACTTCAATTTGATTTCTCTGCCCTCGCATTTACCGTGTTGATTTGCCCCGGAAACCATGGGGTGTATGACCTGAATTTCAACTGACAACTCCCGACGCCTTCTGCGTGGCAAGTTACCACTCTTTCAGCCGGACATCATTGTTCGGGGTCAGTTCATCATTCTTCTTGGGCGAGGTTCATCATTTTCAAAGGGTCCTTTTCATTATCTCCTCGGGTTCAAGCCTCGCAGATCAATGCGATGAGAAGTGAAGTCTGAGCTATAAATTACACAATTCAAACAGGGCTCCCATCGACAACACACCCCGTTCATCCGCGTCTGGACGCGTGTCGAGCCTGTTGTTTTGACCCCAATTTCTTCCTCCTCCTCGTCTTCACCTATCTAATGTCCCCGTTAACCTCTGGACTCAGCTATGCTTTCGTTGAAGGAGTTCTGGAGCTCACACTTTACGGGCCGTTTGCCATCCTTTTTTCCGCAGTTGTCTATCTATTCTGGACACGCGGGCTTATCTCGAGGAAACGTCCGACGTTCTTCGTTTTCCTGGCTCTGCTGGTTCTCTTCTTATTGATTACTGCAGTGAGTAGATGACCATTCGACCTACTTTCCATCTCAACCATCTTTTAAAGCACTGGCTAAATGCCATCATCATCCTCTATCACGCTTTCGGACAGCTGGACCATTTCCTTGCCGTGTTATTCTCCATCACCCCGACCCCAACAGCAGTCATACATTTCACTCTAGTTCTAATCTCAGCAACCATCACTGACGGCCTCGCGGTAACCCGTCCTAAATATTATCTATTGCACTGAACTGACGAGTTTTTCAAAAGATCCATCGCCTCTATGCTGTCTGGTCTCGCAACCCCCACGTCGTAATAATATTACCCATTATTTTCCTGGGTAGTCAAATAGGTAAGACTCAATCAACAAAAGAGAGATGCCACTCGAGATAATTACCTTCTTGTTGCACAGTGACCTCGGTTCTCATGATTTACAACGTTTGGCGAGAGACGGTATTCAATTTCTACGACGTCTCAAGTACATCTGTGAACGTCAACTTGGTATCTTCTCTGATGTAAGCCTCAGCTCTTTACACCAACGCCGATTCCAACATCCATCTAGCATCAACATCTACAGTACTGGTGCGCTAGGACCAAAATCCAAATTCTCACACAGTTAACCGTCGACAGGCATGATTATATTTGAAATGAGGAGAGCCTCTCGTGCAATCAGAACTATTACTGGGAGCCGTAGCGCAGGAAAAGGTTTACGAGTATGTGGTGCAGATTATATCTATTCCGTCACCCTGAATCGCATCAGAAAGTTCTTGCAATCTTTGTAGAAAGTGCGGTTCTCCAGACGTAGGATTTGAATGTTTTCATTTGTGGCGGCGATAGCTGACGTGCCTTCAGGATGATGACCATCTCGAACCTGATCGCCTTCCATTACAACCCCGCCTTGTCGTCCGCGCTAACCGCGCTTCAACCGCTGGTTTTCGGCATATCTGTTTGTCTCATCCATGTGCGCGTCGGCCTTGGATGGACCACTGAGCGCAACCAACCCCAAGGAACCACCCTCAATATGGTGAAGCAAGAAGCTCCGACGCCGACCAAGGAGTATGACCTCGAGGGAGGGAGGGTTCATTAAAATTCCGACGGCGGAATAAAAACTGCATTGAACGGGCTGGGCCCGCTCGGAGTGGGACTCACTTGAGTACATTCCCCGAAGTGGGGCCAAACTTTCCCATGTGTCGGAGAGATGGACATATTCTATCATGAGTAGTGAAATCCTCAGCTATATATTCTTTTTTTCTCCCTTGAGAGGGGGGTGCTTCTCAAAGACCCCCCGAACCGCGCTTAGCTAGCGTTGCACACATCGAGATCTTCCTTTTCTAACCCTGACGGTGGGCGCCCTCATTGTCGAGCTGCGAGCCTACATAGTTGCTGCCCTGTTCTGTACCACAGAATGGTGGCTGCGTTGTGCCATAGCCACCGCGGCTATACTGTGCCATAGCCACCGTTCCGTGGTACAGAACAGAGCGGCAACTATGTAGGATGGGGTCACCGCGGTCGGAATGTGATTAATATTGAATCGCTGGATCCACATGCACAGTCATTCCAAGTTCCCGCCGATTTGCCGCGAAACCATCGGTTCTGGGGCAAGCGGGGTGGGGAAATCCAAGCGATGTGATGGCACTACCTTTAGTTCAAGCGTCCCATTTAACATGCCTCGTGAGCCCAAGGGTGATTTTCGCGCGCACTCCGAGCCGAGCGCAAGGAGTAGGTGGCGCGGCCCGTAGTAGGAGGGACGGGGCAGAACATACGCGTCACCGGTGAGATTAGGGTCGGGAAGCAAAGATGGGAGGGAGAAAATGTGCTCTGGACCAATAAGAAGATTGGCCCGGAAGGGAGACACTTGTTACCGCGCGCTCTGCAGCGCAGGAGTCTTCTCAGTGGCCTGCATTAACCTGATCCTGCAAACCAAATTCGTAAACGAGGGAAAGAAAGGCAGCTGCAGCCGCATCGCGCCGAAAGTGGAAGCCGAAACCATGCGGTAGTGGGGCTAGAGCTGCACTAGCATTTCCGAGCGAGATCACAGCTCGATGAATTCTGAACAAAAGCCCGAGGCGCCTCAGTACTCGGTCCACTAGACTTTATTCACCCTCAGTTCACGTTCCGAAACTTTATTCGACGCTACGCATCGTTCTCATTCATATTGCGCGCAATCGCTGAGATTTACAGCATAGATCTGTCAAGTCCCCGAGAGAGGTGAAGAATCATGGAGAATGAATTCAGGAAGGCGAGCCAGTAAGTCTGTAAGGCAGATGAGGAGACACCAATAAAGGCCAGGAATAGGAAGAGGACTTTTATGGAGCGAATGGATAGCTAGACATGCAAGATAGCGAGGCCGATTATGTTTGAAAGGGAAGAGGGACGAAAAGACAGAGAACGTGGCTGGCGGCGACAAGCAGAACACATCCAGCCATTGGGGCTCGTTTCCGGTGGGAATGAGGAGGGTGTTGAGGGAGTGTAAGTTATCCGGAAATGGAGCGAAGCCCTAGCAAGCACCGCAGCGCGAGAACGCTTCCGACGCGCTTGAAGTGGGGAGTAGGGGGAGCGTTAGCGTCCCTTTTGGCACGAATGAAGGCACGCGCGACGACACTGGGGCGATCGCGAAGCGGGCGAAGTGCGCGTTGAGTGCGAGGTAAAAGGGGGAGAGGGCGGGAGAACGCAGGGCGCGCGCGGTTCAGGCGTAGCAGAGGCGGGTTGCGGCGGGGCCGCATATCCACGGGAAATTCATCAGAGGTCTGAGGAAGCGGAGTGGGAGCAGTAACGCACGCCGTCGATATGTTCCTTACAAAAGAGCGTGTCGCAGCACTGTGTTCGCACAGGCGTAACCGCCACGACCGCACTATCAACCTCAAATGAGGGCACGACCACGAAAAGACGCACCAGGTCTCCCAATCGCAGTCCGCCTCTTTTCGCTCACACGCTGCAACCTTGAGATTCCCCTCTGCGTCGTAGGCGCCGGAGCGCACTCTCCCGCTCGTGCAGCGTGCTTCGAGCTCCGCCAGCTGGGTGTCGACTTCGCGCCGATGTTGATACTGGAGCTCAGGCCGTAGCGTTAATCCAGGGAGTTTCAGCGGCTGACGAACATGAAAGTAAAAGGTAAGAGCACTCTGAATTCGGCGACTGCAGTTGCCGTGATCCGAGCACTAGGCCACAACAACGCCAAGCTCAGGGCGCCGCCACTGCAGCTCTCTTGCTTGTCTCTTGCGCCACCGCCAAATTTAAAAACCCGTCTGAGTTTCCTCTCGTGGCATCCACTCGTATTCTGAATTCCACAGGCTCGGGGCTTGGAAAATCGCCCTTGAGCTTTGGTGGCGACGCCAGCGAGGTATCTGTGCGATCTCGTCAGTGGCACAAAATCCACCCCAATAGCACCAGCAAAACCTGGAATAGCTGCAATCTGACCGCGACGCACGTAGTGAAATGTCGGGCCAATCTGAACTAGTGTTCAGATGTGTTGTTCTCCTCTCTGCTGGTCTCTCTGGGGCGTCGCGTTCAATTTCTTGTGATTTCGAGCCCCGGTAATTGAGATCGCGATCTCTGATTTTCCTTGTCCCTCTGGGTGCCTCAGAAATGGTGGGCGCTAGCGGCACATTTTTGCGTTCGTGGTGTAGTTGGCCCATAATTTGACGGAGTTGCGTCTACGCTGTATCCAGCAACGTCAAACGACAACACCGCTTTCAGTACGCAATGCTGTTAGTGCACCGCCTCATTGACGCGCGTGTATTATTGCAAGCACGCCCGCACTGCCGTGAGGCAGCCTCAGCACAGCATTTACACACCTTCCTCCCTTCCACGACGACCGTGATGCCCTTCACCTTCACCGGTACCCACATCGATGGCGGGACCTTCACCAATGTCTTGGGCAACATGTCTCAAGTCTTCAATGCTCACGTTGCACGCCTCGAGGCGCCGATGCATTGCCCACTTGTACAAGGCACCGCGGGCCACCCACGTACGTCCCTGCTGCCAATTCCCCGAGAAATGCATGTTGAGCGACTCGGAAGCGGTAGGAAGGGCTGAGAGCTCGACTGGAGGACGAAAAGCACGATTGGCTCATTCAGTTGCTCACCCGGCTGGTGTGCTGTAGCCTATCGCCATGTGTACCCAGGACTGACCTCTTCTCCAGCTGGTGCGAGTCATCGACACCGCAACCACTCCCCGCCGATCGAGTTCCTGGGATCGGGCAGCACCGACTATGAAAATGCTAGGAACGCGACACCCCGCCTGAGTTCGAACGATGCCGGACATCCTGCTCAGGTTATTCCATACCCGCCAGCGAATAACTACGGTTGGGTGAATGCCCAGAATGCTGCCCCCACTTTCAACAGCGTAGCCGGTGATATGATAACTTCCTACGCGAGTCCGGTGCGTCATGCCTGTTTAATTTTCAAACTGGCAATTGATTTCACGAGATAGGGTTAGGCTTAGGGTTAGGTTTGATTGATGTCTAAAACACACAGGGGAGCTTGTTGCGGAAGCAAGGACAACAGGGAGATGGGGGTCCAACTCCAAACCTGTTTCGCTTATAAGCTCTTCAGGTCCTGCTTACTCATTCTCATTTGTAACGCTTATTGAGCGCCTTACTCATTGTCTTGGAGCTCACTAATGCTATTAATAATCGGCTCAGTCAGCCTCCCAATAAGCGCCAAGCTTTATCACTAAGCGTGATAAATCTCATCTTACTAAGGGTCATCTGACCTGAGTCTGGGCCTAGGGCCCATACCTGTGACGATGTCACAGGATGTTACTCAGGCACGCGCTTACATAAGTTCTTAGGTGCCAAAACCCTAGGACTTTACCTGTGCGAAGGGTTGACCTGTTAGGGGTTGGCGTTTAGGGTTAGCTAGA
The DNA here is from genome assembly GCA_029378255.1 of Mycena rosella. NCBI lineage: Eukaryota > Fungi > Basidiomycota > Agaricomycetes > Agaricales > Mycenaceae > Mycena > Mycena rosella. Next base: position 4,941 of record JARKIE010001381.1, on the reverse strand, counting down.
ACGAATGGGTTGTCAGCGACGTGAAGCCATTCCGATTAAGGAATAGTACTCACGGTTAGTGTTACGGTTTAGGGTAAGGTTTAGGCTGTAACACTCGGTTAATACCGTCTGTGAAAACACAGAAATCGAGGTACGTACAAGGGCATAAGTGCGTTGTGAAGGAATTTGCTCTCCAGTATGGGCGTACTATCGTTAGTTCGTGTCACCTTCAACCTGTTGGTGGAAAGTTCACTTTTGTTCACCTTCGCCTTCAAGAGGAAAGTTCTACAACCGACGGTTTTCACCTGTACAGTAATGAGACACCAACCGGTATTAGCGGTGATATCCCAATGTTTGAAACACGTAGTCCCGAGGAGTGACATCTGAATCGTCTGACGACAAGTCGTCGACGTCCATTAAGTTCTGGTCAGGGTCTGTAGCATTGTGTTCGAGCTTGGAGATGACCGTCTTTTTCCAAAGACTGGTCAAGTCAAAGAGATTCCTAGTGCGTTTGCGACTAACAATCATTCGACGTTGTAGGATATTGATTTTCCTTACATCCGGCATCAACCTTGGGCCTACTACTCATGACTATGTATTAGGGGGGGGGCCATATGAACGCTCTGCTTACCATCAGGTCACCGCATATTACTTTCAGGGTGGGGGGGGGCCACTTCCTATCGCACGCGCATCGCACACCATCGCTCCGATCGCTCCCATTTTCCTTTTCCTCGGTAGCGACACACCCAATAATGCTCCCGCGGCCGGCGCTTTGCCGCCGCTCCCATGGGAAAATATTCCAGAAAAGGAAATCTCAAACTTGGCAATTCGACGAGAGCTCCAATGTGTAGAACATGGAGCACTGCCCCGATAACTCCCATTCTTTTTTTGTGGGTACACACACACCCGATGCAACTCTCCCTGCCGGCGCTTGCCGGCGCTCCCCTGGGAAAATATCCCAGAAAAGGAAACTTCTCAAACTCGAAATTCGAACATAGAGGCATGCTGGGCAGCTGAGGTAAGATATTATGTCCTGGGAATGTCATGGCTACTCTGTTTCACATCCTGAAGCCTGTGTCAGGCCCACACTCCACCTCCCGCAGTGTTGTAAGGTAACTCATATGACTATTGAGAGTGGAAATCTCCACAACCAGTTGGTACTGTGCAACATGGAGCATTGCCCCGATGACTCCAATTCTTTTTTTGTGGGTACCCACACACTCAATGCAGCTCCCCCTGCCGACGCTTGCCGGTGCTCCCCTGGGAAGATATTCCAGAAAAGGAAAATTCTGAAACTTCAATATGGGGGGGGGCATATAAACAATCTGGTCACTAGGGATGTGCCAGAGGAGCCACACACATTTTCCTTTGCCTCCTGCGTTCAATGTTGACCACGGGAATGCCGACGCTATCTGCCTGTATAAGGCCAGCAAGGTCCACCAAGGTGTGGGGAGCTGTGGCTAGCAGTGGCGAGTTGTGTGGAGGCAGCTCCACGGAGCTAGCCGCATGTGGCTGATGTGACTCGCCACACGTGTGCGGCTCGGTCCGGCGAGGCGGTGCTGTGGCGAGGCGGACCTTGAACGCAGTGGGTAACTTAAATTGTTCATGTCCCACTTGTCCCGGCTCGATCTCAACAGAAACCAAGCGTGATGAATTTGTATGTCAGTGTTGCGCATTCATGGACGTCCATGCAGAATCTCAGGCCGGCTGGCATGCTGTGTCGTGAGAACGGACCCAGGAAGTGCATATGAACACGTGTTATTGATAGTCCTTACTGCTGGCGCTATATCTACCCAGGAGCCTGGCCAAACTTAGACCAAATGGCTGCGAATTAAAACCACGACTAATAGCTACAATATGTAATTGGAATTGAGCCAAACGGACAAGCGGTTGTGAAGATATAAAGTATTACTCCTTGCTCCGGTACAAGGCCGTCAATAATTCTAGCGGATGTCTCTCCACTTCTGAACTACTGCGAATGTGAATCCTTTCCATAGCTAACGAGGAATTCAAATGCTAAAGTGTTTACGGTTGTGCCGAGCAAGTGTCGGGATTAGAATGATCTACGTCTACGCTGTAATTGCATAGTAGCCGCCTTACATAAGCTCACGGGATGTTGTCGACAACGCGAATCCAATGAACCATCAACAACCGCTGCCTTGAGCTTTTGCGCCCCAGAGCGCATCACGATTTGATGCGCCCGTTCCAATCCATCAGATTCCCGCGCTCCCCGGACCTTTGATGCCGAGTTGTGGTGCCTAAAGATATTCCTCTGCGCTTCAAAGATAGGAGTGGTCGGCGTTTGGAAATCTTAGATGACTTTCATCGTGCTCTACTCTATCCTTGCGATTTTCGTTATGGGATAGCCAGCATACACCAGATACAGTACATGGGTACATACATCATATTTGCATAATAGATGGTACATAGAGTGTTTATGCATAACCTCTTCGATGATTGAAGGCTGTTAAAAAATCGGTTGAGCCTTGCGGTAGCAGAAGAGGCTCAAGTTCCAACGTACATAAATACCTTCTCCGCGTGAGACTCATGGGCGAAGACGGCGCGCGGTTATAATCTCAACGAGTTTCGGAACGACTGCTGATGTGTCTTGGACATGGCGAGAGACCAGGAAATCCTCGGCCTTCAGTTTTTTAATTTGTTTGATCATCTCGTTCCGAAAAGACGGCTTCATGTAAGCGTCCAGCGCTTTAGAAAATGCGAGTGAAAAATGCTGGCTTCCAGCGATACCCGCCCCAGATGTTTGCTCCGCGCATGTGCAGATGGCTGTGGGTGCATATCAATGCAGAAAGATGGACTGAGCCAAAGCCGTAGGCGTACCAGCGATAAGTTCAAAACGGCCCGAGTTGGTTTCAAGGCAGTCACCCTGTTGCCGGTTAACTGGCCGCATTAATTGCATGTAAATCAAGAAGCGGCGTACCACCCGGGGATACTTCGTCTTCAGTGACTTAGCGCAGGCCGCGATGATGGCGTTCTGCAAGGAGTTGAGATACATAATCTGGACCGGGAGACAACGTCCTCACGAACTGCAAGACATTTGTTAGTCTCGAAGAAAAACCCGAAGTCTGATACTGACTTCCTAAGTTTGAACATCACGAGTCCTGTTCGTACGATGGAGAAATACGACGCACGCGGAGAAGGAACTGTTGCTGTCGTACTTTCGTCAGCTTCGCTAAGTTAAGAAGGGAGAACAACATGTACCTTTGGTAGACAAGGCGGACTCGCCCTGGAAGTGGCACGGCCGTTCTACAATTTCGAGGCCATTCGGTACACAAATTGACAAGCTGATGGAATGCTCTTCCTCACAGCCGGAGAGGGAGACGATTTTACTAGCTGTTTCGGTGTCTTCTTCGGCGGGCTTCGAATTTTCTTCGAGCCATTTGGGATGCCCTCGTTCTGGTGAGGATCAGATCGAACCACGGATAACACCGGAAAAACTGTACAGGCTGTGAAGACGTTTTTGCTTTCGCGTTCTATCCGGACATACACGAACCACGTCGTCCAGTCAGAACGAAGCAGCTTTGACAACGCACCACGCACGATGGGCAGCTCAGCCTTGAGCTAGGTTACGACCCAGGGCAAAAATCACACGGACATGCTTACCGATTTAGAACGCTGAGTCGACATTCTAGGGTCCGCCATAGGCTCAAAAGAAAGATGAGATACGGCGCAATAGTTTCGCGATAGATCACTCACCCAAGCCTGGGGAAAATGCGCAAGAGTGTCCCGGACGAGTACTGAGTGCACATTATTACACACACAAGAGTTAATGGTCGTGTTCAACTTGCCTCTTAGTTCATTAGAGGTCTTCAAACTTTTCGTGAGGCTGCGGATGAGCTTTTGAAACCAGGATATCCTAAGCGATAATGAGGCAGGATTTTTTCGCGACCTGGTGGGCTATCCACTTACCGACTTGGTGGGGCTGGCTTCAAGTTGTATTTGATGAATCTGATAGCGTTGGAAGAATCCGAACCATCACTAGGGATGTGGAGACTCACGCAGCAACAGCATGATATATGCAAAGGTCTACACTGTTCCGCTGTGAGGATACGAACAACAGTCGAACAGGGTCCTCTGAAAGAGCTTTGACTGTTGTCCGAAGGACGTCGGTGCAATCCGCATGTTCTTTGCGCAGGTCTAGGGATCAAAAGTTATCGGGACTGCTACGGATCGATGCTATTTCTTACCATCAAGTGGTACATAGTCTGCTGGAGGGCGCTTCGTTGACATAAAGGGTCTTCGGAAGTGCGTGTTGAGCATTTCCTGTGCCCTGCTCGTGGTCAATTCTCGCGCCTGCATCAAATTCACTCCTTGACCCGTGAGCTGGACAAACGCCTGCGTTCTGAGTGCGTCCAATTTGGTAAAGACCATGAGAACGGGAACTTCAAGCGTGGTTTATATGCTCGCACAGAAAGACGGCCGGAGGGAGACAGACCTTTCCCAGCGATGTCATTGTCATTGTTGAAGAATCGTTCTTCGGCTTTCAAAAATGGGCGGTTGGTGTCTGTCGGCAAGCAGTACCTGGTTCCACTGAGTCGAGCCAGATCCCTAAAAGCACACACTCACCAGATGACGTGCAGCTTCTCGGCCAGCAGAGGGCTCGCAGCACGCTGTGTGATGAACTTTTTCACTTTATCCATCTCCTCGCCACTCCCACTTTCGAAACCGCGGGAGACGTGGAAGATCGTGTGGGGTTTGCTTCTGAAAATCAGCTGGTTGTTGATGTCGTGGGGAGGGCGCTGGGGCGTGGTTAGCATCTATGTCTCGCATTTCGACGTAGAAGAACCTCATCGGTGCCAATAGCTATGTCCATCTACGGAAAACCGTGATCAGCCTGAGCCCTAGAAGCGGGACAGCAAGTACCGCATTTCCCCCGGCATCGAAGACCTCGGGATTTTCGTCGGAGTCGCAGAGTCGCTTTAGCAGAGTCGTCTTCCCGGCGTT
>JARKIE010001380.1:0-10598 GCA_029378255.1 Mycena rosella | reverse complement strand
GTCCTCCGCGGGCCCGACTCGCCGCTCCCCCGCCGGCGCGGGTACTGGCGCGAGTCGGGCCTGCCCTCGCCGTCGACGGTGTCAAAGTCGTGGAACGACGCGTCGCCGATGCCGGTGGTGAAGCACGCCGTGTCCTTCTCCTCTGCGGGGCACCGCCGCGGGCCGCTTTCGCGCCTGAATACGGAGAAGAACGCGATCCACGAAACGCGTGTTGTTGTCTTTGATATGCCCGTCGACCGCGAAAAGTGCGGGCTCCTCTTTCGTGTCGGTTTCGTCTTGTGCTGATGCTGTGCTTCTGTTGCAGATCCGAGGGCTTCTCTGCGGAGACGATGGCCGAGTTCGTGAACCATGTGCACATCTACGCGGACGTGCTCTTCAGTTGGCAGCTGTACCACAAGCGGCTGGAGCTCCTCAAGTCGGTTAGCCACTACGACGCTGCCGTTGACAGCGCTCAGCACGATATAGGTGATTTGGGATCCTTTCTTCCTCGTCCTTGTTTCTGACACACGCCGATAGGACTGACGCGGAGCTGCGCTAAATGCCGCGACATCGAGGAGGAAGGCAAGGGATGCGTGCCCGGAATGCACCCGGCCCTGTGGCATGCCAAAGTGCACCGTCTGTCGCTTCCGGTTAAAGGTACCGTCTGCCCTCCGTTGGATGATACGTTACTCAAAGCCCCTCGCAGGTCTCTCGCGCAGCTGCCTGCGCTGCCTGCACGTCACGCACATCTCGTGCTGGAAGCGCCTCGACGTGCCGATATGCCCTTCGGGCTGCGGCTGCTTGTGCGAAAACCGGGGCTTTGCGTACGGCGCGCCGTTCGCGAGCCTCCCCGCGTCGACGCCGATCACGGCCTCGCGCCCGTCGTCGAAAGGCGCTATGTGACCGCCCGTGAGGTCGCGTGATGCCTCGTTTTTATTTGTCGCCTGCTTTGCCGGCGCAATCGCTTTTCTGGCATTTACTATATGTACCAGCGCCGCTCCTCCGAGCACCTCCTTCCGGGAGATTGTGCGCTTGCTCTCCGTAGCTGTACTTGGGCCCACGGTGCCCAGCAATTTGGATACTAGTTGTAAAGCATGCACGTACTTGTCGAAAGTCACTTCTAAGATTCCCCAGATGTACTCTTCGGATCTCCGCTTAGGCCCTTTTCGCAGTGGGAATCAAGTCGGAATCGATGGCTGTTCATAGTTCTCATCATAGTCTTCATCACACACCAGCGAAAGCATCGCTTTACAGGCGCCGGCGGCTTCTCGAGACCCCCAGGATGGACGGAGACTCTTCGAAACGATTTGTCGCCGAAAATCACACCGTTCCGCCGCTGCTGGATTCCCCGCGCGGTTCAGCGTTTAGCGCAACAACACACAGTGATTTCGGGGACGAAATGCGCTACCGGGACGCCTCCGGGCTCGACTTCAAGATGATACACTTCCTGAGGTATCCAGCCAATTCCATACGCCCAGTCGTGGTCTTACACCTCCGGTTCTTCAGTGCAGACTTTGCGAACCTTACCCAGCTCATAGCAGAACAAACCGAGCTCTTGAGGAGCATAGAAGCACGACAAGCGTCTGCAGGTCAGACTTGATTTGAAATATCTATCTTGCATCTTACCTGTGTCTATAGACTTGTCCGAAAGCCCATGCCTCAGGTGCCGGCGACAAGTAGTAGTGCTTGGAACCCCCTGCTCAAATCCTTCGTCGCGGAAACTATCCAACCCAAAGTTGACCGGTGGAGGAATGGCCTAGATTCGCTCCTGGTGTTTGTATGTTACGATTCTTTCCTTTCGACGTTACGTTGACATCCCTACAGCTTGGTCTGTTCTCCGCAATTGTGACAGCCTTTTTGGTTGACTCCATGAGCTCGTTGAAACAAGATCAAACCGCACGAACAAATGAGTTGATTGTCAATTTGACAGACATCCTTGTCTTGCTCAGTGATCGGTCGTCCTCAAATCTTACATTCTCAAAGCCATCGCCGTTCGAGCCCGACTCGAGTGATATACGTGTCAACTCGTTCTACTCGTTGTCCCTGGTACTCAGTGTAAGTATGCGACATTACGCATACAGCCTTCTGATGTATTTTAGCTCTCCATCGCAGCTCTCGTAGTTGCTGGTCGCGGATTCCTCAACATGGTAACATGGTCCCCCCACAAAAAGGCCGCTGTCCGCCTATCTGACATCCATAAGAGATGGGCCGCGGCCGAGCGTATACTGCGCCCTACAATCGAATCGATACCCCAGCTCCTCGTAATCCCCGTCCTCCTATTCATTGCTGGAATCATGGACGTGCTCCTGTCCACTGTACTGCAAATATCCCCTCGACCGACCCTCATCTTCGTTACAACGAGCCTCTGCCTCGCATCAATCATCACTGTTGCCTCCGTATTGTTGGCAGCATTTATCGACGGCGGACTTAACCCATCGACATCGCCATTCCAATCTAGTTTGGCATCCCTCCTTCGAGCAGGGATGATCAGCGCAGCATCGATTCTCTCCCGTCGATCTCACTATGCATTTTCCGTCTTGAGAGCATCTCCTTCCGAACATAGCGGAGATCCAGAGAAACAATTTTCTGACCCTAGCCACAATGCAACTCTATCCGCGGATGTCGTGCGAAGCTACCACGAGATCGTACAAGACACACACGACGACGGCGCCCTAGATCTCGCAGCGTCCGCCCTGCTAGATATCTTAAAGGGCTCAGGGTTTTCAAGACGTGTGGACATAACAGAAACCGAACGCGCAACTTTCACCCATCTGCTCTCGCCGGAGGCTAGCATCCGGAGCAACCGTACCGCTGCTGAGGTATTTGCTGCAACATACGGGGATGCTTTCTGGATTTCTCAGGGTAAGCTTTCTTGCTCAAAAAAATCTGGACTTATATGTATGTTGATATTGCAGATAATCGTCTCTTTGATACTGCCCACCCCCTACTCGACCCTTTTCTCGATGCACTCCAACGCTATAACAGAGACTATTCGGGCCTGTCCTTCGCAAGCATGTGGGACTCCCCGTTCACGCTTGCCCTCGCTGTTGTAGTGGGTTACCAAACGGGTCCGATTCACCCAGTTGTGTATATCGCCTCTGCGCCGGCGTTGAACTGGGAATCCTGGTCGGCGCACCCGGGATCAATCGCCACCAAGGAGAAAATTCTCCGTCTGGTCTGGAAGGTCCTCGATATCAAGCTGACAAAGCTGTATCTGCAAGATATTGACATCTCCTCTCGCCGAGAGCAGATGCACTCGCTGATCTATACCAGCACCTCAAAGGATTGGGTCAAAGTCGACTCCAGGGCGCTGTTCGAGTCCCTCGTCTTCCTCTTTGACCATGGAAACCTCGACCAATATCTCTGGATTACCGATTTTGTGCAGTGGATTGCGGAGTGGGCTTCACTCGATGTCCTCATCCTCGATGTGCTACGAATTTTGCGAGGTGACATGCTGGAGCAGCGATGGGTGACCCCGACGATGAGGCACAACTTCTTCACGTGCATCGAACTCATCCTCAACGCATGCGCGGCACGCCCCGATCTTCTGTCAGGGAACCAAACACTGAACTTGTGCATGTTGTGCACGTCCAATGCCCTCCGCTGCATCGAGGCGTTCATGTCTCCACTGGACTCCTTGGAATTTGTCACGAATTTTCCGCGTACACTTGCTATTGCTCGCTGTGCAATGAGCAGTGTACAGTTACAGATGCTGCCCCCGGCACTGAGGACTGAGCATCGAGTACAACTCTTCCGAATCTTGGCCGATGTCGTCAAGATAAAGCAATGGATGGACCAGTTGGGCGATTATACTGGCAAGAGTCAAATCGAGGACGAGATCCAGGCTATTCTGCAGCACAGTATGTTCAACCTTGCATTCTTCTTATTTTACCCTGACTTCGCGGTGCGCAGTCGAGGCCGAAAAGGCTGCGATAGGGGAAGGTCTTTATGGAATCCTGAGCGCAGAAACGGTTGCGGGAATCACTCTCCCGCGGCCTCTGCGATACACGAGCTTCACCAGGGCCAAGTGGATCACGGAACAAGGGATCAGGTATGGTCGCGTCCCAACCCCGGTCCGAAAATTATCCTCGGAGTCGGTAGGAGTTCATCCGCTCACGCATTGCCCGTTCTGAGTCCGTCCATCGTGCAGCGGGAGCCAAGATTGAGTCCAGTCGGACGAGCAACGATTTTAGCTGTGTAATGGGCCACTGTGGCCAAGGGACCAAGGGACCGTGACCGCCCGGTGTTAAGTACTGGTTATATATTTAGCATCTCTCCGATTCAGCGGGCTCTAAGATCTTAGAAATCCGCCCACGCGGAAACTTCGAGCTGGATAAATATAAGTATCTATAAGTATCTGCCACACTATCGGCTGTGTCATAATGGAAAGATTGACATGTCGGTTCCGTTAAAAAATGTACATAGCCTCGTGACTAATGCCCCTCGTCTACACATATAGTTTTTATCCAAAACTGTTAAGAATTGGAGACGGTGGCGGATCTGGTCAAATCTGTCAAAAACGGCCCAAAACAGAAAAAAATTGGGCCGCGCCCTAAGTTCCGCAAGAGGCTGTAAAGGCTTTCCCCGCCCTCTCCAGCCTCGAATTGTAATTTTGTCACCAACACAAAGAGGACGAGGATTCGAGATATGTTTATCTGAGTGGACCGGACTTCCTCCCAAGCCTCACCGCCCTCAGGATCAGCGAGCCCGGGCCTCGATGGAGCTTCGATGTTGTGGTCGATATGTTGACCGCACGGAGGAAGCGCACACTGCACCTAGTGGATTCGAGATCCATCTTAGAGATGTCACTCATTAGGGGAAGTCAGAAGGGACCAATTATCAAAATGATTATGGTCTCGATTATGATGTCAATTATCCGGTGCATAATCGGACGATAATCGACATAATTGACCATAATTGGTGTTCCTCCTCCGGAGGAGGAACTGCATCATAATCGGCCCATAATCGACTCGATAATCGGTGTCTCCCCTGAACCCTAAACACACTCAGCACTTGCGATCGGTAGTCACCATATCTGTATTATGTAAGAAGATATTTATTCTTCCGCTACTCTAGATACATACTGTCTGTATCGACGACATGGGAGTAAAATATGAATAATTGTGTACGGTACAGTTGTGGACAAACAAAGTCCACAAATAGCCTGTAGCCCTAACGGGATTTTATTTTGACTTACTTTCAACTGTTTTAGACTCAGATTAATGCAAAGAGCTCAAAAAACCTACTCCGAAGTTTTTCCCACGACATTTTATAGGCCGCCAAATTTTTGGCCCAGATCCAAATCTCAGATTTGTGATCGGAGATGATTGGTGAAAAACGGGGTTTTTTTTGGCACAGCCACATCATGTGATTACATTATCTACCCCCTGGAATTGTCAATTGCTCTCTGCCGTGACTCCTCAATTGCATCAAAAGCCTTGTTTGAAACTGAACGATGCTGTTTCTTCTTCTTGACAGCCCAATCTGCTGCTGTGCCTGTCAACCCCCTGCGGTAAGCATCCATGAACCTCCATGATTTGTTGATGAAACGACGGATCACTGTAACTGGACATCCATCCAGATACTTCAAGGCCAATTCCTTTGAGTCTGCAAAACTTTTTTTTGGAACTTGCCGGTAGCGGTATTTGCACCATCCCCAATACTGCCAAAATAAATTAGTTCAAAAAAACCATTCAAAAAAATAATATACCATCTCAATAGGATTGAGTTCACAATGAAATTTAGGGAGAAATATGCACAGATGTCCAGCTTCAGTGATCACAGTTTTGAGCATAGATGGTTGGTTAACAAAGTCCTCTTGCTGACTGAGAAGACGTGCCATGCAGCACCCTGTACTCTCGAATGGGCACACAGGAGAACATTTTGCTTTGAGGCCTGAGACATCAAAGCCTCGCTCTACCAGTACAGCTTGAAGACCTTTTGCTTCATTATCAGCAGTAGTCATTTTTTGAACCTTTCCACGCTGAGCAGCAGATGGATTGGACTGGGGAATAATGGTGTCATTCTGCTTTGGTTGCTTCCCACCATTGGATTTATTCATGCTGAATGCTCGAAGTGCTCCCTCTGGCAGTGAGGCATGGGCTGAAGACTGATCAAAAATAAACAGGGCAGTCACCCCAGGATGGATGTCATTGTGGATTTTTATTGCACGCTTCACCTGCTTGATGAGCTGATCTGTATCCCACCAAGGGTCGCCCCTTGCACCTGGAAAAGTTATCTCCCGTGCATCAGCAATTATAACACCATGCTGGTCCCGTTGAACAAGTCGACCTGTTCCTTCAGTAATAAAATCTGAAACATGAATGAGGCGTCCACGACTTTTCTTTTGAAGGACAGTTTGCCCTTCTGCAAGCCTGAGAAGATTTATCAGTGGCAAAACACTAAGAAATACAAGAACACTTGCCAAGCAGAGCGCATATAATCAAGTGCATGGAAGCAGCATTCATCATGAAAATATGCAATGACCTTTGTCACTCCAGGTGGCAGAACAGGCTCAACAACTTCAAGGTTTGGTCCATGATACTGTGTCATGCGTGCTTCAAATCCTGCCATCTTAGGCAGAAAAACATCAGTTCGATACTGCACGACATCCGGCCGTTCATGGCCATCCATATAAACACCCTTCTTGATCAGGGTTCTGCGATAGCCAAGTCTGACTAGCCAGCGCCGGGCAGTACGCTCACTGATTGGCTGCTTTGGTGAGATTCCAAGTGCAGGAAGGATTTCTGTATTAATCCCTCCACAGAATTTCTTGGGAGTTACTGTTCCAACAGTCTGCTGTGTTAACCAAGCTAAGCATGCAGCCTGAACAGATTCATCATTCAAGAGTGACTTTGTATTTGCTCTTCCGCCTCTGGTCTCTGCTGGAAGCTCTTCAAAAAGCTGATAGTGTCGTGCCAGGGCACGGACACGTCGTGCAAAATAATTCCCATTCCCTTCATGCCATTGATGTGCAATTTCAAGACTTGCAGCAATTCGTTTGCGACCCTTTATACGGAGAGTAGCAAAATTCCGAATAATGAGGAGTTGGTTATATTGTGAAAGTGGAAGGTTTCGCTTCTTCAGGTCCTCCTTGATTTTTTCTCTGAGAGCATGCCAGCTCCGAATGATGACACCAGGTGCAGGATTAGAAAGAAGAGGTGACCTAGCAGGTGTTGTGGATGGGATCTCGTCACCACCAACAATATCATCCACAACTGCATCCCAGTCATTTGGGTCATCTTCAAGTTCTTCATCTGAATTATCCACCTCTATTGGCTCATTGGCTGGATCTGAAAGAACAGATGCTGAACGAATCCGAGGAACAAGTTGGGGTGGAGATGGAGCACGAGAGGGAGGAGCAGTTGAAAATGGTGTTGAACCTGGTGTTTCGGTTGGAGGTGGAGCTTCATCCTCTGAATGATTCAACTCCTCCTCTTGTAATACTGGGGAGGATGGAACAGGTGTAACCGAGGAGGATGGAGTAATAAAGAAGCCATCCAGGTGAGTTTGTGTTTTGTTGTATTTTTTATATCTTTCTTGAGTGCGCACAGATTTGCTTCCTGTATCAGGACCTTTGATATACTGAGCCGGACGCCCTAAGCAACCTGATATGAACAAGTTGAAGTCATTGAAATATAATCAGACCTCACCCCCAGGTTTGCGTTTCTCAGCTGTTCGTTTAGCTTCATAAGCCTGGTTAGTTGGGATCCAGTCATTATCCCCTGCATCTCGTTGATCCTCCTCAATCTGTGCAAGCAAGTTAAACAAACGGTCTTGAAACTCTGCCTGTGCAACCTCATCCCAGTCGTCTTCATTATCATTGTCACTATGGTCTGAATCGACCTCAAGATAAGCTAAACTGTCAAGTTCTGCAAGATCAAGAGCTTCAGAATCAGAGTAGTCATCTTCAGAGGAATTATCTGAAGCCTCAGGTGAAGACTGTTGCCTAGGTTGTTGCCTAGATTGGTTCTTGAGCCCAGTAATGTTGCGTTTGGCACGTTTGCTAGGGCGTCCTCTTCCTCTCTGCATGGTGGGGAAAGATAAGAGAGAAGGCTGGAGTTTCTCCTGAATGAATCAGTTGACTCTTTCAGCTGACAGTTCTGAAAATAAGTCAGGCATGTGACCAAGAAAGATCATTTAATTGCGGCACATCCACTCGATGGATTTTCACGATTATTTGATATTCAGATGCGGCTCATCAAGGCGCATCGATTGCGCATTTTCTTGTAATTTTCCCACGACCTTTGATCGGCCGCCAAAATTTTGACCGGCCCGGATATTGATAGATGATTTGCCGGCTAACGGCTCGACAAAATCACTTAATTTTTATATGGATGTGTTCGCCTTGGTGAGATCTATCGATCCATGTACTTATCTCGGCTAAAAAAATCGATTTTCTTTTTGGTGGACTTTGTCTGTCCACAACTGTATATACAATTTTTTGTGTAATTTTATTTTTAGAGCCCTCGGACTCGGTAAACTTTAGAAAGTGCAACTCAACCTTAAAAGGAAGGGCACGCGATCGCGGGACGCGATGCCGACCATAGCTCATAATAATTGGATGATTGTAGCGTAGCATGGGTTCACTAGAAACTCTCTTGCCAAATTGTAGCAGATACAGTCATTAACAGAGAAGAGCAACGCTCAGATTGTTTGATGGATATCTCAGGCAAATCTCACTCAAATTCCTGGGTCCAAACTGTATTCTGGACAGGATTGATGTCTAGTCCATGGTAAAATTTACCCCTATTGTCAAAGTTGAGTAGTTGTCGAGAACGCGCTAAATCTTTCCAGCACCCCAAATATCCCCGAATAACGTAGAAGCGCAATACTTCAACATGATCAATTGTAGTCCCGAGGGCATGCTTTTTGGGGGTTTAACGTATGTATCTGCAATCAGCCATGCTGAAAACCCCCAACGCAACGAAATTGACATCTGCCAGCACCGCGAACATGGAAAAAGGGAATGATCTGGCAGTTCGGATCAAAGGCCCCGAAATGCGGGGACAAACATTGCATTTTTGACAGCTTCACAGGAGTTTTTCGCGAAGGTCCTTTTGTCTGCAGGGAGATATGTTAAAGGATGACTTAGCGCCCACATCGTAATATTACCATACTGGGCAGAGAGAGCCCCTAACGGTTCTCTCTCCGACCCAGGTATGTCGATACCATTGTAAACTATGTACATCTACCTAACGGTTCTCTCTCCGACCCAGACTCAGAATATAGCTTTGATAGGTTATGATCCCCGATCTGCTTAAACTCAAAACAACGCACTGAGTTTACTGCGCATAAATCCACACCAAGCTATATTCACAACAACGACCCCTACTCTATCCTATCTAACCCACAATTCATCTCCAATCCATCTCTCCATCTCACGCTAAATGGCAAACCTTCCCAACGTCGACAAGGAGAAAGAGTGGAGAGGCTTAAAGCTTACCCCTATCCTGGAGGATGAAGACGGCTCGAGTAACTATAGCGAGTTTAAACAGAAGGCCACACTGGACCTTGATGCCGCGGGATACTGGAAGTATATTGCAGGGGACGACTACAACCCTCCCGTCATCCCCGTGCTCATGTCGAGCATGCAAGTCCAAGGTCACGACGCCGCTGGAAACTTGGTCACCGTCACGATACCGGGCAACGAAACGGTGGTGGATGCAGCCAGGAAGAATGCCGAAGCATGGCTTCTGGCCGACAAGAAGGCCCACGCCCTCATCATGAAGGCAGTCCCGAACGCGAAGCTGTATGTTGTTCGCGAATGCAAATCGGCGCACGAGGCCTGGAACGCTCTAAAGAACGAATATGAGCCTTCAAACGCACTGACTGCCGTCACAATCAAGCAGCAAATCATCTCTTACCAGTGCGGCGCCAACGAGGATCCTGTCAACTGGCGCCAGGTTATGATCCAGCTTTACGGGAAGCTGCGCGATGCGGACCCGTACATGATGCCGGACAACGAGTTTGCCAAACATTTGGTCACCCTTATGTCGTCGTCCGACACCTGGCGCTATTGTCGCGACTCTCTTCGCGAAAAGGTTCGCCAAGGTGACGCGATAGGGAACCCAGTTTCATCTGCACTCGTCACCAGCCGCATGAAGCAAGAAGAGGTGGAAATGAAAATTGCACCTTCAATTGTATCCATCAACGCACTCATCGCTGGCGGGAAAGGAAAGGGACGTTCTGGAGACGCTGTCCCCAGCGTCTACGCAGCTGGACCTTCCAGCCATGGCCCTGCACAGGGTCAATCATCCAACCAGAATGGCCGCAGGAATGAGAGGTCATTCCAGCGCCAGGACAAGCGTCTGGGACCGTACAATGCCCAACAACGCTCTCAGCAGCGCTCTGCCCCACGAGCGTTCTGCGAAAACACCTTTTGCGAAACTCCGGTCGGCCATAGCAAGACCGACTGCTTCTCCTACGGCGGTGGGAAGGCTGGCAAGTACCCAGAGAATTTTCGTGGCCGAAAGGATGTCCACCTGGCCCCCGAAGCTAGGGTTGCCGCGCGTCGCAAACAGGCTCTTGAGGCGAGCGGAAGTCGGTTTGCAGGGATGGTGGAGTTCACAGAAGATGGGGAAGACGAAGTGAACGAGGTCTTCCAGACTGTTGAAGAC
>JARKIE010000138.1:0-237375 GCA_029378255.1 Mycena rosella | reverse complement strand
TTTCATTTTGTTTCGTAGCTAGTCACTGACGTTTACTGACTTTGCTACCGAGTCATTGCATTACTGACTACTCATTAGTGTTACTGACTTCGTTATTTGATCCTTTCATTTATATTAGGAAATTACTGTCGCATTAGGAATCTACTGACGCTGCATTAGTTATTATTGACTTGGCTTAACTTTGTTAGAATTATCATTAGTTGGTGTTAGATTGTTACTTACCTTGGGTTCGAACCGGCGACCTCTTGTGTACTGCTCTTTTTGCAAAAGTATCACTATATACCGTTTAGCCATTATGGCTACAAGCTCTAAGTAACTGTGCTCAATATATTTGACTCATAGGCCGTGCTGCTGCCACTCGACCCTATTGGCATTGACAAGTTCCAGTGCGCCTTGGAAAGGAACCGTGGAGGCAGTATCCTGCACTTCTTCGATAGTTTCGCCAATAGACAGGACCAGTGTGCCGTTGGCAAACGAAAGGATGATATACGAGTCATACTCGTCTAAGAAGTAAAATCAGGAACTGAATTGATGGTACGAGTAGAACGCTTGCTCACCGTCTTGCGTCTTCCCTCCGCTTTGTCGTCCAAACTGCATTCGGGATACCAGGCAGTTCCGAGCTGACAGACTCCTCGACTTCGAGCCTGTGGCGAGTCCTGAACGTGCTCCACGCCTCACGCCTGCAGGCCGTAAATATTTGCTGTGCGTCCGAGTATCGCAAAACATTTAAGACTTTCGAGTCGATTATGGGGTCGATGGACTCGATCTCATCAGCTATCACTAAATTCTCCAGCGCCCGAGGTCGGAAATAGGCATGGGGGAGAAGTGAGCTCGGGTCAGACATGCTGAAAGATGGATAGGTCGTGGAGCTGTATTCAGGCTCGTTGTCGTCATTTCCAAGCTTTTGGAATCGATATACATAACTGCGAAAGAGTTGATCAGCTGGTAAACAAAGGAAGGGAATGCGAACACTCACTGATTTCCAAATTCAGCTGCTACGAAAAGGAAACCAGATTTGAGAATACAGAGCGAGGACATGACAGGTACAGTATCGAAATACTTGATTTTTAACGACTTTGATCGAGAAGATTAGCCACGTTAGTTCTGGACAAAGAAAGCAAACTTACTAATCCATCCAATTTAGCTGCAGCCGCGTCCGGACCAAGGACATGGTGGTCGCCTTCAATCATGTAGAAGTAGTGGTTTGTAGGGTGAGCGATGAACTTCCGAGGGGTGTAGGACAGCGGCATTGAGTCTTGCTTGAGCTTCGTACCCAGTTTCGGAATTTGGAAGATACTAGCACGAGTCAGTAAGGAAAATCGAGGAATCGTGGAGCAATGCTCACCGAAGGGTGCTGCCAGTGATTCTAATCAATCCTTCCGGGCTCAATTCGGCAGAGAAACCAAAGTTTTCGAAGATGAGCGGCGTGAAATGCATTAGGTTCTGATGCATGTAATTTAACCACGACCGAGACGATAGAGCCAGAATCGCAGGATTCTGCTGTATCTGGACGTGTAGAAGACGGATTGGACGTGTCCCCAGGAACCTGGTGATTAGTCAGCAAACCTGATGGAATAAGAAAAACTGCACACCGAGTTCGCGTGTCGGTTAGTTGGCCGTTGATAGGATCCAGGACTGTCTGAAGCAGAACCCCGTTCTGCAACCCGATGTTGACGAACATGGTCCACTTGCGTACGATGTGATTGAGGCCCAGACCAAGCTCATAGTAGGTTAGCATCTAGGGAACCGAAGCATGAGTTTCACTAAAAATTAATAACTATGTGACATACCACTACAAATGGATACAATCTCATAATATCCAACGAGGTGGCAGAGAGCATGTATATACTCCGAGCCGAGTTGACACAACACGACGTAGACGTGCAGATGCGCATTGCGGATCGGTGAAGTCCAGGTACGGATTGTGAAGTGTGATTGTCACCCTGTTGGTCGGGGATCGGCAAGCGGTCCATCCGTGTCCAAAAAAAAAACTTACGCAGGAGGAACTATGTGCACCATGTACAGATCGGTATCCAGAGGTCCGCTCCGATCGTGCCTGTACGACCCGTTGCCTCGTTAATCTGGGCTGTGAGCTACACCAGGGTTAGTTTACCGTGCACATAGGTAGGAGGACACCCACGTTGAGCTGCACGGCTTCGACATTGCGCTGGGAGTCCTTGATTTTATCTGCAATGCGTGGTAAACTATCGAATCATCTGGGTAATGGGGACGCACCGTGGAATGCCATGTCGGTGAAAATGTTGTCCAAAATGACGTCGGACATAATCGAACTTGGCAGGGCGTGAGGTGGGGAGTGGCGCTAAGCGGGACAACTCACCCGTGCATGACATTCATTTGGCCTATGAGCTTCACGTACGGGGGGGCGAGCATAGCCTGCTGGACGTACATCGCGGTCTGTATGGCGAAGCTCTTGCTTGGCATGTCTATGATGCTTGGCCTTGCCCTGCAAATCCGCCCGCTGGCCACACACATCTCTTAGTCTCGGATCTCAGATACCCGACAAACGACGCACCACAGTCTTCACCTCCGCAATCATATCTTGCAGCATCGCTAACTGTCTCTTGGCCTGCATCGCGATACTGTGCAGAATCGTAAGGGATTTGGAAGTCGGAGAGGCAATTCAAGTACGGACTTGGGCTGCATCGGCGCCATGGGCATGCGCGGCAGCGCATCGACCTCCGTGTCGACTTTGCCCAGATCGTACCCGGCCCACTCCTCCTTGTACTTGTACGTGGTCTGCGGCACAGAGATGCTGCCCTGCCCCGCGGGCAGGAAGCTGAAGCGGTCCTTTTCGGCGAGTCGAGGAGCGGCTGCAGCGCAGTGTACGAGTACTGTGAGACACCCGAGCTCGTGCGCATGTCCTCGAAGCTGATCGAGCACCAGGGATACGAGCGCTGTCGCTTGCACTTGCACTCGTGCGCGGCGTCCTTGGCGGCGATCTTGCCTTCGGAGGAAGAAGATCTGGGGCGGGTCAGGGTGCAGTATGGGGGACGTAAGGGATGCTTACGATGAGGGTGAGGGCGGAGGAGATCCAACACCCGAAGGCATGGTGAGGAAGTCTGGACGCTCGGGTTCAGGGGAGAGTCGCGCGGAGAGGGTGAAGACGTATTACCGGTCCAGAGCATGCTCGTTGATTCGTCCACGCCGAGGATGATGAAGGGCACGACAAAGACGAAGCGGAAGATGATCCGGATCATCTAGGCGTCGTCAGTGCTCTGCGTGTCTCAGGAGGAGCTCGACAACATACATTCATTCAATTCATGAAATTTCGTCAGACGGACTATTGTGGCGGTATCAACGCCTTCGCTTTTCTGCATTCGGATTAGTGGATGAGTTTAACTGCGATACGACTTCGGCGTGGCAAGCGAGAGTCTGTTTTGTCGTTCGTTGTGGTTGAGAATGAGAACACAAACTCGGATTTTGGCTCAAAAAGGCAATAAGTACAAAAAGGCAATATTACCACTTGGTAACGCACAACGGACGAGGGCTTTAAAAATTGCAAAAATTCAAGAAAGTTTACCGGCCGGTGAGTGGAATTACAAACAGATCAAAATTTACAGTACTTCAAGAAAATATCCCTTCATGTCTGCAGCCTCTACTTCTTTGAACTCTTCGAGCGAGTGCGAGAACGGCCCACCGGAAGACCCTCATCGTCAACTGGCTGCATCACGACCTCGGGCTGCGTCACCGCCTTTTCCTTTCCTTTACTAACACTAGCTTTTTTCCCCTTGCGCGCAGGCTCTTTTCCAGATACAGTTGCAGGTGGGTTCGGCGCCGCAGCCTTTGAGGATTTGGTTCGACCACCCACTGCAGCCGGCGCCACGTCCTCGTTGGACAATGCAGTGAGATCTGATCCTTCCTCTTCCTCGACGGGACTGATGATGCGGCGTGGGTGGACACGTCCAACCGGAGCAGGGATTTCATCTACTTCCTCTTCTTCTGTAGTCGGCACAGACGGCGCAGGATCTCGAGCTCCATCGGCTCGTCGAGGACGACGGGCAGGCTCTTCCGCTTCTGAACCTTCTCCAGATGCGGATGGTGCTGGGGGATCAGCAGTAATGGTATTAGAGGGTCCAGCAACGGGAGATTCTTCAAGTCCAACGTCAATTAATGAAGAATTTATGGTAGCGTGACTCACCATCGTCAGATTCCCAGTTAAAATTTGATAACCGGTTCGCGTCATCCTCTGGGATGCCTTCAATATCAAGGCCTGCCAGCGCCTCTGCCATTTCTTCGTCAGAGTTGGCCTCTGCTGCATTCTCGGCTCTCTCGACAGGCGCCGCAACCGTGATCGAAGCGAATACAACTGAGTGCCAAAATTTGAGGACTCGTTGGAACCCAGGTCCCATCATCTTGAGGGCTCGTAAGAATCACATGAAAAGCTGACGGAAGGAAATCTTGGATGCGGTGCCGGTCTCTTCAAAGAATTCTGGTCTCTCCGAGGGGGGCCGTGTCTTCCAGTATAACACGTATATAACCTGCCACAGATGCAATTAGACAGAATGAGCTGGTAGGAGTCAACGCTTACAGCTGTGCACACGAATGCAATGGAGCCCTCGGTAACCTTTTTAATCTTCCAAATGTGCCCGACAACGCTGCTGGCTGGTTTCCGGGTTCCACCGTCGCTGACGCTCTCCTTCCCCCACAACACAGCGCGCAGAGCCTACCCAGCTCTGTAAACAACTTGTACCATGAGGATGTGATAACGCTTACCAGTGCGGGTATCCTATTCATAAATAAGTTGGTGGGGAGTTGTCGGAGCCCATGATAGAGGATGGGCGGGAATTTGCTGCATTTTTGAGCCTTGGGATCATCCCCAGGATGCAGAATTAAGCGCCGGATGGTCGCAGGCTCCAAGTCAGTGACCACCTTCTCCGAAAGCAAAATAAGGGGCAGGCATTCCTTAATATTGTGGATCCCCGTGGAACGTTGCGCGTTCAGGTGATGAAGGAACTGAAGATAATGATCATTCAGTACGAATCATCCGGGGGATTCAATAGAAACTCGCATTGTGTGCGAAATCAGTGTATACTGCAGTGTCGATGAGCTCATGAAATTTTTCATCGACGTGAGTGTAGAGAGCGGCTGTGAGATACTGGTTGTAGAGCTCCGATTCCGATTTGAAGATTTGGGCAGGTGTGGCCAATGGCAGAGCAATCTTTTTGGAGAAGACCATGGTTTGGATCCAAGGGTCCACCATAACTCCGAACGACTTGCCCAGAGAGATGATTTTTGTGTGATACCCAAGCATATTATCTCCCTTTATACTGGAACGTCCCTTCTTGCCTTTGCGCCCAGGGTTGCTAGCCTTGTACTTGGCGATCTGGGCTCGGAGTAATTTGTTTTCGGCGACTAGCTCATGCACCAGTTTGTGGGAGTTTTTCAACGCCTGTGAACGGTAAGGTTAGTACAGAGGAGATAGAATGCTCTATCACTTATTATACCTCCCGGAGTTCTGGGACGCCTGCAGTTTGGTTGGGTATGGCGAAGGTGCGGGGGATTTGAACCCCTGGCTCATCTT
Source organism: Mycena rosella (assembly GCA_029378255.1). Lineage (NCBI taxonomy): Eukaryota > Fungi > Basidiomycota > Agaricomycetes > Agaricales > Mycenaceae > Mycena > Mycena rosella. Next base: position 231,833 of record JARKIE010000138.1, on the reverse strand, counting down.
CTTTCTCTGATCCAGATGCAGACAAGTCACTCATCGCCGTCTGAACGACCGGGGTAAGGATGAGCGGGGGGAGAAGATGTGGTTGAACTGAGAGCTAAGAAAAATCTGGCGCCATGTCAATGTTCGGGTTGTCATACTTTTTAAGTTATTAAATCAATTTTGAAACCAATATTTTATTAATCATTGCCGACGGAGTTTAGGGGGTTGAGTGATTTCAGCTGCTAGACCTTGAAGACGTGCGCAGGAATAAACAGCTTGAAGAGTTAGCTTAAATTTTCAGTGAGATTCAGGAGGTCATTTTGTCGATCGACTTCAGCAAGTTTAATATGTACAATAAAAATAAAAGTAATGACATACAGCCAAATGTGAAGTGGCCCGTCCAGATATAGACTAAAAACATTTCAACGCGTCCAAGACTGACTGACCCGCGACTGCACAAAGAGATTCGGCACTTCAAAAAGCAAGAACCCAAATCCAGCCAGTTAGTTGCCAGATCGAGATGAAGCCAATTCAGACGCGCTCGACTCCGGCACACCGGTGAGAATTAATCCAGAAAGATTATATCTGGAGTCTCCAGCTATGCATTCAGGTGGAGTGGATGAGTGAGACGTACAGAAATGAATTAAATGGAGATTATATCTTACCAAATTGAGCAACAGGATGCTGATAGTCTTCAGGGACGTCTGCAGGATAGGTCCCCAGCCATGGGTTCACAATCCTATCAGAATTTGGAATGGGGGGCCCGGGGTGCGAGTTCGCCAGGAGGACTGCCTCTGCCGATATGCACAAATCCTCAAGTTCATTGAGGATGGAACGGTATCCTTCGCTGCGGAAATCATAAGTACAAGGGTATTGTTTCAAGGACAAATTCTAGTTTTCACCGGAGGTTCATGTTTGCTTGGGCCAAGAAGTGTGCCTTGTTAGCTAGAGCGGCTTGTCCTTGCAGAACTTGGTTGTTCAGGATCAACATGTTAGTGAAAGACTCGTTATGAGCCTCGATCAGCTCTTGAGGAGTGGCCATGCATAGAATGAATGCGCGGTGGGCGTCCTGGGAAAAGGTTCAATCCATTGGTAACATGGGAGATTCAACTTCTGAATCGCTAACCGTGATTTCAGGGAATGGTCCGGGGTCTGTCTCCGAATGAACTGTAGGTAGGTCCAGGGATTCCGGATGATCATCGCGGTGGTCCACCGCGACGGAGACACTGCCCTCTGCGACAATGGGCTCGATAGATGATTGTCGATTCAGAGAGAATTGACGGTCCAGGGGATAGCGAGTGTGATCAGCGTCTATGATAATGGGGCGATATTCTGAATCAGACATGGTCGACAGAGTGGGTGGTCGATGAAGTGGGTGGTCGACGACAGAGTGGTGGTGGTTGTTGACAGTCTGATTCAGAAACTTTTTACGTTCAAAGCTTGCTATTTATAACTGCGGATCGTGGTTGACGCACATTGCAGAGATCCAATGTGAGCTTTGAAGATGAGTACATGGTCTTCCCTTAATCAAAAGTAACAGATCCAGAATATTTTGAATTGCAGGACAGGATTCAGAAGGTAATATAATATGCCTGGACCATATTAGTTGACCGCACAGGCCTTCATTAGCAACAACCCTTGCATGCGTTGGGCACGGACTTCGAGAGCATTACACATGCGCGTCTGTGTCGCTCTGCGCAGGTCCCATGCGCACCCGTTTTCCGCCTTGCCACATTTTGTGCATGCATCAAATGCAATCACATCACTGATTCTGCCAAGTCCCCGCACGCATGTTTCACGCTCCAGCTCCCCGCCCTCAAAATGGGCGACGCGGCGTGTGCACGTGTTCAGCAGCGTCCTGTGCTTGAGTCGACGTCTACGCAAGCGGTTTTGGGTGGACTTGCGTGACTGTTTTCAGATGGGTTTCGGACGCGGGTGGGGCTTGGAGGAAGTGGACTCTGCCGACCTTCCATCATGTCCTCTTTCTTCAAGCAGTGGTGGTCGGCGTCGCACTTGCACAAGTACTCACGCGTGCACTCGAAAACGGTGCAGCCGTCAAAGAGGTCAGTGGGTGGATGTCCTTCCGCTGGTCCCATGGCTTGACGTTGATGCTCTTGCAGAGGTCAGGCAGACAAGGATCATGCCGAAGTTGTACGCATCCGTGAGGCGCACGTCGGTGCACTCGCTGCAGAGCACCTCAGGCGCGGAGAAGGGGTGTGTGTCTGGGTGGATCTGCTTCGTCTGGCACACAGCAACATTCTACAGGGAGAACGGGTCCACAGGCGCATTGTGCAGGGAGACGTACTTGGAGTCGGTGGAGACGCTGCGTCCAAAGTCAAGCAGCGCTGCTGGTGGTAACCTGGATGTTGAGCAGCGAGAGGTCGCCATAGCTGAGCCCGTATGAGTGGAGGTGCGTGAGGCCAGCCATGAGCTGCCTGTGGTAGTCGCGCTTCTGGGGCACAGAGAGCGGGGGGGCGGCGATGACGACGTCGTAGAGGGTGTGGCCGTCAATGTACTCGAGGACCATGCCGATGTTCTCGAGCGAGCCGAGGAAGGCGAAAACGTTGTGGTGGCGCGAGAGGGTCATAGAGACGCATAGCTCAGCGAGGAACTGCACAGTCACGTCCGAGGCGTTGGACTGCATCTCGCCATTGATCTCGAGCTGGATGATGTTGGGTTTCTTGACTATGCACTTGAACAGTTCGCAGGCAGAGCCATGCGCGCAAGGAGAGAGACTGGCCATGTGGTTGGAGGAGCCCTTGGGCACGGTGTAGGTGAGCAGGGTGGGGAACGAGAAGAGCGAGTTGGGATGCCATGGAGGGTTGTAGATCAGCTGCAACGCCACCCCTTGCGAACTGTCTTGTCCACGTTCGCCACAGCATTTGTGTGCCTTTGTCTTGCCCTTCAGCCGGCGCCAGATGGTTTGGGACTGCTTGGAGATGTCCAGAGCCTTGGCGGCTGCACGTGCATTTTTGTATGTGCCATCCCGTATGCCAGCGATGGCCTTCTGGATTGCTTCTTCCTTTGCCTTCAGCCCTTCTTTCCAGTACTTTCGGCGTGGCTGGGGAGCCATACGAGGCAGGGAGGTGTCTGAGGTGTGCGATTGTCGTTGTCGTTTTCGGAGTGAATTAGGTTCGCATTGGAGGGAGTTTGGAGTACAGTAGAAGATATTAAGGTCGTGGAATGGCGTAACAGAAGGAAGAAACGAGAGGAAGGGAAGAAAGACGAAGGGAGGAAGAGAGCGACACGCCTGCTGAGCGGAGTTTGGAATTGATGGCTTTGTTTGTCACGTTGTGCAATTCTCTTTCTTCCTCTCTCATTTTTGCTCCGTACGCAGATAAAAATTACAGGATATTTTGACAGCACATACATGATGCCTGCTATTTTTTTTGAGAGAAAACGGAGCACCAGGCAGAAAAATACGGCGGAAGGGGTCAGTGACTTGATCAAAATTCACCGATTTTGAGTATTGTGATTTTATAACGGTCTCAGTTCTGCCTCGAAAAATTTACAACCTGAAAAAACTATGTATAATGGCCAAGATTAGTCAGTGTTTTTTCTGCTAAGGATTTGGTCCAGAGGTGCGGATGGCATCAGCTTTTTTACCACATCAGGGTAAGTTACATCCCAAAAAGGCAACTTTAAAGTTTCAAGTTCGACTCAAGTTTGACCGTGTTGCTCTATCTAGGTACAAGCCCTTTCAGCCTCAAGTACATGTCTCCATCAACCACATCCATGACTAGATGATCAGTGTCCTCATCTCCCGCTGCAACCAACACAGCCCCCCGAATAATTGTCCGAACAAATATGAATTCTGCTGCTTGTCGGGGCCTTTCTCGAACTCGAATGAACTTCAAGGCTCGGTCTTTGGCAGATATGCGGCCTGTGAGGACATCCAATGGCTGAACCAAGGCTAATGGATAAGTGTTCTTGTTGTCCAACTCGATTTTGAACATGTAAATGAGCTTGACGAAAATCTCTCCAGCCGGTGTTTTGACCAGGGCTCCATCGTATCTCGGACGACCGTGAAAGCTGGGATTGCATCTGAGATAATCAGCCTCATCTGCCCAGTCCTCCAAAGACTGGTAAAAGACTTTCAAAAATTTGTGTGGTGATATCTAGACTCCAAATGAGGTGCTATTCATGTTTTGAAGCAACTGGGCTTACTTTATTCTCTGGTAGAAGTTTGATGCGCCTTCCACCTGGCAGCTTATATCCATAGAGTGGAAGTGAATCCGATAGGAATTCAGCCAGCCTGAGGCGGAATCTTATGAATGCGGCGTCATTTGCTTTCGCTTGTTCCAGATTATTGAGGGAAAGGTCAGCATCAGCTGCACCTATGGCCACATTTTCAAAGACCTGGATGTCAGTGGGGGTTTCTTTCTCTGGCTCCTCGCCATCCCACTCCCGTTGAAAATTTTGATCCAGATCATCTAGCTGATCACGAATGTATTTACCGACCAAGCGCCGGTGCTCCGATTTCAGAATCTATCACGGTGAGTAAGGTGTGCAGAAATGCCAATAAACGGAGAAATACCTGAGGGGCAACATTCTTAAAATTGGTCTGCCGAAGGTATGCATTTCGTGTTGAACCATGCATTGCCTCGTCAATCTTGGTTCCAAAATTTCTTGAAACACCCTTGCGTTCGATGTCATCGAAGGCATGGGTGTGCGCATGCATTTTTGGAAAGTTCCAGTTCTTGCCATCATCCAGTTCCGTGTTGGTATAGGCCTCAATATAAGCCTATAGACTTGATTCAACAGAGTGGATACAAACCATTGATTTGTAAAATACCGTCATATATTCTCCAAAATTTACAAGTTCCTGTCGACCCACAGCAATTGTTTCCGGTGTGTGCTTCTTCAGAGTGACAAGCAAGCTGAGCTCTTGGTAGCTCCGGATGACTTTGAGAAGTGCCAGATCAACGTCATCAGTTAAGAAGTTGTGTGTTGTAAATAAAATCTGCTTCGAAATATCTTCATGTTTGGTTCCATCGTTGAATGCTGTACCCATCACTGTGCTGAAGTGATTCAGGTTTCGCCAACGCGGAAACAGATCGAATCTAGCACCACAATATATGAGCATAACAAATGGTAATTGCAAAGATAAATGTACTGCTCGTCAACTAGGGCAGCTGTGCGCCCCAAACGTTCTACGTGTAGCTTGACTCGGCTGAAGAGGTGTGTACCCCACAGTCCAGAAGAATATGAATGGAGATGCTCAAATGACAAGGCATGATATGGATCCGAATAGGCAATACTCCAAAACACGTTCTAGAAATCCGTGAAATGAAACAATATGAAAAAAACTCTCAAGGCATATAGACTTACATCAACATTGCGAAGGCCATGGTCTTTGAGCAACACTTCACGCCCATCAGCATTGAGCTTCCGGGCAGCTTTAACCGCTCTTTGTGAAAGTTCAGTTGTTCGGAGGGCCGGAAGTGCATTTACGTCGGCTTGATCTTCTTTCTTGATATAACAGATGGGGCAGGGGTACAAGGATTGAAGACCTCGAGTGAGAGCCATAGTACATCTGCCAACGTCAGCAGCTGCATGGCCAAGATATCAGAAGCTTACGCTTCTTCGAAATCACACGCCAGGATGAGGATCATTGGGAAGAGACATCGCAGGATACTGTCCCCGCATGTCACCCATTCCCCTGTTTTGGATGCCATCTCGATGGATTCAAGGAGCTTGTAGAATGATTTGTGCCACACTGCATTTTTGAAATTAGCATATCCTGGTTTTCCGCTTTCAGCTTGGTCCTCTACAATCTTTTGAGAGAGTTGAAAATCCATATAATCAACAAGCAATGGACGCACCACGGGAAGCCATCCTACAATCTGTCCTCCACCCCACCGTGAGCTATTTCGCACACTGACCACCATATTTGCAAGTCGGGCGACAATGGGATACCCCTTTTGAGTGCCGAAAGAGGATAGTTTGGCTTTGTCAGCATACAGGATGTATGCACATGCCTTGTTATCTGGCCCCTGTGGCAATTCGGACTGTGATTGCATAATCAAGACCAGATCAAAACCAACGCAAATGAACCAAACTTGTATATCCCATAAAGTGTTGGCTGTCCAAGGCTCTGTGTAAAAGCGGATGTATTTATTGCCATCATGTCGGTAGACTTTCTCAGCATCCCAGATGAAAAAATTGGCGAGGTGAGGATCTTGTACAAGATCCAGGGTCCATTGCCATAGTGGTCGTGCATACATTTCAAAGAGCTGGTTTTCATTCTTGTATGGTACATGCACGTCAAATTTCTGGAACTACAATAGACCAATGGTGAGCATTGAACGTTAAAAAAAGTTAATTTCCTAGACAGACCTCAGTGCACTTGTCTGAGGCTAAATCCCAGGATTTTTCCATATCTGCCGGCTTTTGAAAAGAAAAATCATCTATGTTCGCTGCGCAGCGCCTGATTAACTGAATAAGAGTATCGATTTGACTGCGGTTGAGCATTGCGTCCTCTGCAAACTCCGAGACCTCGAAATCAAGGCGGCTGCGGAAGGGAGCCCAGGGCTCGTTATCGGTTGGAGGTCGGCGATCTGGTGGCATTTGAGAGAGACAATATTCGTAGAGACTTTGTTCAATGGGTTTGCGCCCACTACTGGGATGAAACTCCCTTTTAATATCACCAAGTTGAGGGACAGAGGGCTCTGGCGATAAAGGAGGTATATCTGGGTGAATATTGGTGGAGGAATTATCCCCAGGATCATATGATTGGGATTCTGGTGGGCAGCATTTAGGCAACGTCTATCATACACGAGTTTCTTACCAGGAATTGGCTTGGGTGGGGCATGTGGGTCCGTCTCATTTCGGTTGGAACCTACTCAATTAGTGTTATTAGATGTCTGAATTGTGTCAGTGACTTACTTTGATCTTGAAGGTATGCTGCCACCAAGGCTTCAGCTGCAGTCAAGGCAAGTCAGTTGCATCTTTCAGGACAGTAATGCATATTTACTTTCTCGTTCCAGGACTGCCTCATTCAAGTGTGCACTGTGAGCTACACGGTGTTTCTCTTCTTGACATGCCTTTTCATGTCTCTTCAGCCCTTGACTCGCAAATGTCTCCCCGCAATGAGCACAAGCACGCTTGACCAGATCCCTGGGCATCACCAAAGATACGAGGGTAGTGTGATACACAAGACCGTTGAGAGCAGAATTCAGATGGATTCCGATAACAACAGTCCACATCAAACGTGTCGTGTCGAACACATTGCTTCTGTTGCAGCCTATATTTGAAGTGATAAGATCCAGAGATTTTTGCAGGTTATCATAGTGCATGACTGTACAAAATAAAATAAAACATCATGGCTTAAAAAGAGCTTTGACTCTGAAGTGCTGGCCAAAATATCACGGTAAAAAAATGCTGGCCAAAGGAATCGAACCTTTGTAGAACACAATGCAATGATCTGATAAATGGCCCATTTTTGTGCATTCTAACCCCGGTGCCAGCTTGCCATTCCAGACCACTCCTGAGTTTCCGCCTCAGGCCCCTATCCAAATTTGGGCATTATTCTCGGCAGCCTCGGCATTCCATCAGATTCATCAAACTTCCCTGTCAAATGATCAAACGATCACCACAAAAACCTCTCCTTCCGCTTCTCCATTCTCCGAATTAATGGTCTAGCACTGGCCAGAATATTTTCCCCACAGTGGTAGTTAATTTCCTGGGCCTTCACATGCCCGTCGCTTTTGCACCGGCACGCCTCTTGACTTTCCTTGACATTTGACACTTTGGCATTTGATCCGATCATGTCAGTCTCGCGTTCACAACTCTGGACTCTGGAGGACGTTGAGAAAAGTTGAGAGCTACTGTCTTAGTTCTGGTCCATTCACAGGTAATATATTAAGGTGCACCCCATCCACCCTCGACAAATGTCACGTGAATTTCCTATTGCGGATCGGCGAGTTGAAAAAATCTATAAAATAATTTCTCATTACCATTCAGTCAAATCCTTCGACCAGATTTACGATAGGGTTCCTATGTTGTCGTTAAGAAAATAAACCGGATGATAAGCACCCATTTGCACTCGGAGTTAGCCCGACTTTCCACAGAATCAAAATTGGCACTGATTGATGGGGCCGATTGATGCCTTCAGTGTTTGCTCAACTCCCTTGTCCACGAAGACCGTAAAGCCATAAATTTTTATTTACAGCTTCTTTACATGTATATCTTCAATCTGGTCGGAGTAATTTTCCCTGGCCTCAGTTGTTGTGCTGATACTCCTTCGTTCTATGGAAATTCATGTGACATTTGTCGAGGGTGGATGGGGTGCACCTTACCAGTCTCATAAAATGAAATAAATCCTCACCAAAATTCAATGGATTTGCCACCGTGGAAGCCTTGAACGGGTCTGAAGGATGTTTGATGGAATGCCGAGGCCGCCGAAAATAATGCCCAAATTCGGATAGGGGCCTGAGGCGGAAACTGAGCGAGTCTTCCAGACTGAGTTGCATCCACGGATTTGATCCGCATCAACGATCACATGACCAAACGACAGCACCCGTAATCAACGGTGGAAGTGGAACACATAAAATCATACTTTGACTCAGCAGCGTTGCTTTTAGTAGTAGATACAATGGGATTGTTTATACTCTGAGAGTTTTAAAGGACATCTAATATTAGTATGCAGTTGAAAAAAGGAAATGCTGACCAAAGGAATCAAACCCTTGTAGAACACGATAACAGGCATTGTCCCCAATATCATAATTGCACGTTCTAATGCCTGTGCCAGCTCACCCATGACCAACGGGCATCTCTCTCTTTATAAAATTGCGTGTGTCCGAAGCCTTTTTAAACTCCGTCAGGCAATCAGTGGATTAGCACCCCAGGACGTGGACCACGTAGCACCACGACAGTACCTCAGTCGAAGTGCCGGGGTGCTGAAGCACCCCGGCGCGCTCTTTCTCTCTCTTTATAAAATCGTGTGTGTCCGAAGCCTTCGAACTCCGCCAGGAAATCAGCGAATTGGAGCTAGACCACGTAGCGCCACGTCCTCAGTCGAAGTGCCGGGGCGCTTCGGCGCCCCGGCGCGCTCTTGTATAACTTTAAAATGGGTAGATTCAGAATCTGATCATGATTGGTGATTGCGTGACAAGACGCGTGACAAGACGCGTCGCGTCCCTCAAATAGCCGGTTTGTTGAAGGTCACACCTTGTGGCAGCTTGGTCTTACCCACCGATCTGCCACCCCGGCCGAAGCCCCTCCGCTCGATAGCCTTGGGGTATGGTTCAGCCTATCCCTCCTCACAAGGGCCAAGGACGTTCCAAGCTGGTGGCGGCCTATTATTCATTCACTTTTTCCCATCGAGATTCATCCACTCTCCATCCCATCCGAAACTTGGTTTACGGTTCAGCCAGGTCTTCCAGACCTGGTTGTTCCGAGTGCTGCAGTTCTCTTGTCGCTGACGCATCCATAAGTTGATGTCATCACAGCGATCAATGGCATCACAGCCGTCGCTCTCTCTTCCCACCACATCTTCATCCCTCCATCCCTCCCGACCAACACGACCAACACGCAGTACGAGTTTACAGTGCAGTCAGTGATGAAGTCACCCCATGCGTTCGACACCCTCTCACGCTTAACACCCTCCTCGCACAGTTCACCGGCCGTGTCATCTTCCCCCGCAGTCCTCCAGGCCTCTGCACACACACAGGTTGGAGTGAGCATCTCCAAGCTCCTGCATGACCCTGCACCCGTCCCCATCCATCATGGCCTCCAGCAGCCCCCAATAATCTGGGTCATCACTGCCGACACTCAAGGCCGTGGCACAATCACCCTGCTCTCGATGGCATCTGAATTGCGCCCCAGCGATGAGTTCGTCACGGGTGCGAGCATGCAGGAGGAGAGCCTCTGCCTGCGCACGACGCTCTATGCCTCGCTTCACGACCCGTTCTACAGACTACCCGAGCGTGGGGCTGTCTACACACCCGACGTGTGTGTGTTTCGAGACACGTACAGTGACTCTGCCGATGCACCACCGCAGAACCCTGCAGCAGCATGGTGATTCACGGACGTGATCTCGTGCACAGCGATGCAGGGGCCGGACGTTGACACGGCGGGGCAATACACGGATGCGGCACGGCGCAGTGCTACATGCTGCATGCACAGAAACATTTGCGATTGCACGGGCCATCGTATGGTGCCTCACCCGCTGCGTGCGTCATGCCAAGCCTTCCGCACTTCAACTCTACGTGCCGAATTCACAACTACAAGATGCGGTATGTACGACTTTAGTTTCCCGTGTTTTTGTTTAACTCACCCCTGCCTTAGATCTGCTTCACTCATGCTTGCCGCGCATCCCCTGCTTCCCGCCGGCTGCGTCGAGTCTGCAGCAACAGCACCGGTATTGCTCTGTGCAGTCGGATTCCACACACGAATGCGGCAGTCGCCATCACACGGCGCACCCGGACACGCAGCCGCTCTGCACGCCAACGTAGCAAGTCCAACGCAGCAAGTCCTGCGCAGGTCGAATTTCACGCTGAGTCACCTACGCACCGATTCCACAAGTCTCCACATCTCAACTCTCGAGCGAGCAGCGTTTGTGCAAGCGGTTTCAGCAGGATTCACACATGTTCGTGCCCCGAATCAAGCCGACCGAGTACATCACCCGCAAATTCACGCGCCAGATCACCTCAGCGCTCGACTACTGCCGCTGCAACAACGTCATCCACTACGACCTGATATCACAGACAGGCAACGTCAAGATCATCGACTTTGGGCTTTCAAATCTGTATGACCCCACCTCCCATCTGTCGACATTCTGCAGCAGCCTGTACTTCACCACGCCCGAGCTGCTGAATATAAAGCTCTACACCGGTCCCGAGGTCGACATCTGGTCCTTCGGTGTCGTCCTCTACGCCCTCCTCTGCGGGAAGGTCCCCTTTGAGGACGAGAGCATGCCACCCTTCACACGAAGATCAAGCGCAAGCTCGTCGAGTACCCAGTCTGGCTCAGTCCTGGTGCGTCCACCACCCGCTCCCCACCATTCCTCAGCTGACCATCGATCCCCCCCGCACACAGAGTGCAAACACCTCCTCTCCCGCATGCTCGTCATCAACCCCTTCCGCCACGCCCCACTCTCCGAGATCATGGCGCATCCCTGGATGCTCCACAGCTACGCCGCCCGCCCTCCCCGCACCTCCCCCCGTGCACACCCCTCCGCCTGCAGGACATCGACCCCGCCGTCGTCACACGCATGGCCGGCTTCGACTTCGGCGCAGACATCGAGGAGGTGCTCGAGAAGCTGCGTGCCGTCCTCGAGACCGACGAATACGCACTCACGGCGCTGGCGCACGCCACCGGGCACGTCCCGGCACCTGAGCCGCTGCGCCCGAGCCCGCCATCATCCCCCGACAACGCATCCAAGCGCCGGCGCTTCAGCAGACTTGACTTCTACCACTGCCTCTTCGTCGCCGCACCCGCGGCCTCCCCGATCGCCGCAGCGTCCGCCCTACCCCAGTCGCGCGACCCGATGAACATGTTCCACCCACTCGTGAGCATGTACTTCCTCACGCACGAGAAGCTCGAGCACGAGCAGGTGTACAGCGTCAGCGTGTTCACGAGCAGCCAGGTCAGCATCCTCGCTGCGGAGGAGGCAGAGACGTGTGAGAAGGAGAATGGTCACCCGTGAATCCCACCACGAGTGACGGAGCAGCAGCAGCGCTGCGATGGGTGGGACGGTGGGCCACGACCAGTGGACGTCGATGATGGGGTACGAGACCGCGACGCCGCCGAAGGGCGATCGCTTCCTGAAGTCAGTGCCCGAAAGCGATATGCTTGAGCGACCGGACGAGGTGTCCGACATTACAGTGCCAGGGATTTGAGTCCGTAGCTGTTCAATGGGTGGCTTCATGTTTATTGCTGAGTTTGGGCTGGGTCATTTATATTAATATTGTGTGATTGAGGGTCATAATAATAGAATTCTCGTTCATATTTCATGTGCGTTAACTTGAAAGATCGAGTGCCGAATTCCCGAAAAGGCAACTGTCAAGTAGCCTCTCTCTTCAACTCATCCATGGCACCCGTGTTTTCTCACTTGTGGACGCCGCGCCTTTGGCCTTTTGAAGATGATGAAAACATCTTCAGTCGGGATCCTTTCGCGATGGTCTTCCAACAATATCGCAGCTCACACATCTCAAGCCGGACTTTCGACAAGTTGTGCGCTGAGTTGCAGGAAATTCTCTGCTCCGAGTACTGGGTAGGTCTTTCCAGCCACTTGACATCTTCAATCAACTCGGTCCTAGGTTTCTTTAGTCACTGCTTGGGTTTCTCACTGCCTGGGCGAAGATGTCATCCCAACATCTTTAGATGCACAAAACAGACTCTTTGTGATTGTTCTCTGGCTTCGCTACCTTCACGGGAACAGCGCCTATGGAACAGAGGAGGCGCAGAAGTATCTATTGAAAGCACAGATGACTTGGTTCCATGCAGTGAGTGGCATATATCTTCAAGCGCTTTGAAACTTATGTTTTAGGCTGCTAAAATCACTCAAGTTTCATTTGTTGCAGACCTTGCCCAGCAGGACAACATTCAGGGCGATGTTTTGGGAGATTCCTCAGACTCCTCAGACAATGATGACGATGATCATCTGTACATCGAGGCGTTCATTCAAGATCATGCCTTTTCTGCAGACGAATCTGAATCCAATGACGGAGATTACAATTCTTCTGAAGATAACATGTCAGAGGACTTAATTGCAGAGGACTCTGATGTCTACCGATGGTATCGAGCTATCCAGCTCTTTTTCTTCCCTCCCGTAGAGCAGTCGGCAAGTGATCTCCCCCTTTCTTTTCAAGTACTGAGCCTGTTTTCAGGAGAAGCCTCGGAGTAAGGATCATGTGGTCACTGGGCTTGTTGAAATGCGCAAGCTGAAACCTCGGGTCTTCAAAACATCTGAATTCTTGATAGAGTTCGAGGTCAGTTTACTACATATGTTATTCCTGCATCTATTAAAATACACCAGCACTCCAAGCTGTGGGAAACACTGCTCGATATTTGCCGTCCAGGCAACCTTCTGGAGACCTCGCATCCAGACGTGGAGCTCAGCTTCCGCTTCCACAGCTGGCGGATTAGCTACGGTGAAATGCTGTGTAGGTGGACGCCTCCGATCCGCTTAATACCCTTGGTAAATATCAACTTGTTCTTCCTTTCTCTTCCATCCTCATCTTTTGTCAGGAAATCACTGCAAAACACCTGGGCGTCAATTCGACCCAGCTGAATTCCTCGTTTTTTTCAACTCCAACCCCCGCATGCATCCGTGGAGATCGAACCCCATGGCTGCTTATATGTTCATCTCCTTGTCCGCCTTCCGGGTCAACTGCCGCATTTGGCTCATTCCTTGCCTGGAAACTTTGGGATTTGAGGTATGTTCGTCAGATTTGAAACCACCGTTCTATGGTAATAATTATTTAGACGGCTGGGTGGAATCTGCAACAGATTTACCGTGATCTTATGCGGCATCCGGTAATGCAAAAACCAGAATTAAGTCCACCTTTGCTGGCGACTCTGGATATTCGCCTTCGGACTGTGATTACGGAAACCGCTTTCCATCGCAAGCTGATCAAGATGGTCAATTATGAAGTTTTCCATCCACTCAACCCCCAGTCTTCCCCGGCTGATTCTGACAATGAAGCGGACGCTGGCAACGAAACAGACGCCGGGAACGAAACCGATGAAGATGTACCCACTGACCCCAGCCCTCCGGTAATGAAATCCACTGAGAATTCCTCCTCAGCTGTTCACATACTGACAGAGCATTTCAGGTTCTGGGCAAGCGCCCCACGACCACTTTCCCGAAGTCTAAAACACAGAAGAAAAATTCGAAGAGACGGAAGAAAAAGCTTCAAGTCGATCAAGGTTTGTCTCCCACACAAAATAACTTGGTAGAAGACCTCACGCAAATCCCAGTTGTACCCGGCTTCGCCAACAACTGCACTCACTGTGCTCATAAAGCTGAAGAGGACCGCTGTGTCCGCATAATTTACGTCAAAGACAATCCGAAAGCAGCCAAGTACATAGGCTGCGCGATAACTGCAGCTCCTGAAGGCGACCGAATCAAGCCAAAACAGGTGGTCCGTGTTCGTTTCCTAATTTCCTGTCCCTTTGCTGACGTCACTTCAGAAAAACCAGAAAAGTAGGATCTACAAACGCACCTATATCCATCCCATGGAACTTGGCCTTCGGCTTGTAGAGGCGCGCCCACCAGAACACCCCGTATGGATCGATTGCGGAAGGGACATTGTTAGGTTCATTCATCGACAAAAAGACTCCAAGGAGCACCTGGTAAGTGACTCAGTACTTCGTCAGTTCTTCTTCTCATGAACTGCCAGGTCGCTGGTGTCCGCTTCAAAGCGCTTTCCCCCACCACGCTCAAAATCATGCAAGAAAATCACCAACAAGTCCGCATTCGGACTATTCGGCGACGTGCAGATATGCAAGCTTGGGCATATGGAAACATGACTGCAACGGGCTCCCGCATGCCCATGGGTGGTAAAAAAGGTGATGGTTATGCACCATACGCTTGCCATAGCGGCGACAGTGTGGATGATGTCAAAGCACTATTTCGCCATGCTGTTGTAATTCATTTCCTTTGGATTTTTTTCTTTTCACTGACGTCCACCTAGGATACCGATATTCTCGTCACTGCTGCCAAGAGCATTTACCTCGGGATTGAAGCTGACCTCTCAGAACTAACCGAGGAGTCTGAGCTCAACCGATTCGGAAGATTTGGGGCTGTCGGTTTCTATTGCACTAATTTCATCACCCCTATCCACACGGACAAGGATATCGTCAAGGTCGATCAGCCTACCCTTCATCCATGCATCCAACTATCAAAGGAGAATTGTGGCCCCGACGACTACAATTTCGCGATGGTGCGTTGGGGGATTGTGATTCGGACGGAGGAAAACACCGTGTGGTATTCAATTTTACTACCTGATCTTTCTGTACTCATTTCGGATCTCAGGGTATTTGACGGCAGGGACGAGCACGATACCGTAATGCCGAGCCAGAGTGCGGTAAATCAGGGGGCGATGTCTAGCGGTAAACATGACATGAATAACACTAAAGATGTGGATCGTGCATCGGCCTGCCGGGACACTCGCCATGGCTATAACCTTCGTCGGCGTGTATGATTTTAGCCCTAGCCCTATGTAAAATTGTGTGGATCCGAATATTCCAAATCTGGTGTTTTTTCCTATTTGGGAAGATCAACCGACTCTCCCTCAACCAACTCTCGAAGACCAGCCTCCGCAACAACCCCTGATTACATAGCTCAAATAACAGGATACACTCTCTGTCAATGCATTCACCGCAACCTTCGGCCGTCGCCTGCGAAGGGGAAGTGCTCAGTGTTTTCGCAGCCATGTCAATGGCAGCAGCAACAGCTCGGCGCCCAAGACCCGGCCAACGACTAGAGCCAGACGACTCATATGTTCGGCACATATTCGACATGCTACTGCTCCGTCGTTCGAGCTACAGTTACAATGGCGGCGAGTCCTCTCGTGGTTCTCTCCGCATCTGCACATGGCTATTGGCGCACACGGTGCACCGAAGGGCCTTGTGCGTAGGTCTCCCTGGTGAGTTATGCAGTTGCAACTCATAGAGTGAACTGCCCTGACCTTCGCGATGTGCGCTCCATACAGCCTCCATGCAGTGCAGTCGTCCTCGACTTGAGACGTCCGAACTGCCTTAACCAGCAGGATGTGCGCCTCCATACAGCCTCGTTATCCCCATCCGAACCTACCCCTCCTCCGCTCCTCATTTCCCATCTCTTTAACTCTCTGGCTTGCCGGCGAGAGAGATAGGTCACTGTGAGCATGCCCTCGGTGACGTCTCAGATTGACGTCTCTGGGTTAGCAAAATGCCCGCGGTCTCCCAGGCGACGATCTCGACTACCCCTACACCTGTGCCCGCCGTGACCAGCAGACCGGTGATTCACTGTCAGAGCGAATCGACCCTCGCCATCGGCAAGGGGTCGTTCCTAGTGCGCAACGACAAGAAGGAATGCACGAGCACTTTTCCCGCCACTCCCCTGCTGCGACCAGACCTGTGCAGCGTGGGCTGCGGAGGTGTTCTACGTTGCCCGCCGAGGCGTTCGCAAGCTCCCAGCCATACCCCGCTACGAGCAGTGGACCAGAACACGAGCTGACTTGGAATGGTGAAGGGCACCAGCTGTCCTTCTCTAACATTGCTCAACAACACGCTATCCGGCGTCGCATTCGAGGCTGCTACTCTGGGATCGGATCACGCGTATAGCGCGTCCAAGTTCCTCACCGTCCCGCCCGTCAAGTTCCCCGTCAAGTTCGCGCCCGAGTTCACGCTGCGTGGCCACAGTCGACACGATTACGCACCGGCGCCTGTGGAGTACGGGCACGGCTCCGCGAGCGCGCCTCCAGGATTCACCAAGTTAGCGGGCACAGCGCAGGCTTGCCCCATTGCTGGATCCAAGATGGGATCGATGGGCTGCATACGGGGATGTTTCCTGGATGTGGGCATCATCTTTCTTAATGTTTTTGCTCATCTTCTTCTTCCAGTTACTGTTCATGGCATCGTCATCACGGCCCGCCTCTGATTGCACGCACAAACAGTTCTGCGCATCCTCGGTATGGGTCCCATTCATCTTCTGTGAGCACATGCAGACCTCGTCGTCGGCCTCCTAGTCCAGTGTCTCTGCCTCGCTTGACAGCGACTCTACGTCCGCATCCGCATCCGCGTCCGGTTTGCACTCCGCCTCTGCATCGGTCCCCTGCTCGTCCTCTTCGGCCTCTGAGCAGCAGAACAGTATAATTACATTCTATGGACCTCATGGAAGCACAGAAAAGTATATTACAGTTATCTCTTGTGCATAGTTATGAGGGCGTGCTCCATTATCAGAGCTTATTTGGTCAAGATTACTATTACGAGACTATTACGAGACTCTGATTACTATTATGAGACTCTGATGACCGGCTTATAACGTGAGCCTCTTATAAGACTGATTACGTTTTTCCGACATCCGGCTGCTTCCGGATCTATTTAATTCCTCTTTTTTTGGTACCCGTGGGGACCCGTCGACACGGCCGCGACGGCCGTTTTTCCACGGGTGCCCACGGGTCCTACCCGTGCCGTGGCCGTGCCGTCTTGGTCGATGAAAAATGGCTGACGGAACGGGCACGGCACCCGTTCGACGGGTGCCGTCGACCCGTGGCGACGGCAACGGGCGGCAGCCCTAATAATGGATGCACATCTGGATAGATGTCAGCTGGGGGTTCAGCTGGCTACCAGGTCAACCTGGGTCCAGCCTGGAGCTATAGAGAAATCAACTGACTGACAGCTTCCCCCATGCTGCAGCCAGCTTCCAGCGACATGTATCAGGCGAGTTGCGTCCAGCTGGCGCCCACGTGTCTGACCGTTGGCGGTGTAACCATCCGAGTGGTATCTCCGCTAACCAGATTTTGTGCCGGAGTGGAGCCGATGCGAATTTGTATTGGACAGAGGCACACCCTGAGCGCAAGTATCGCTTCTCACTCCGCTCTCACTCCGGCGGAGTCTCTTGGCCTCTCTCGTCCTATTTTGAGTCAAATTTAAGGACAGATGCAGCGTGAGAACCATATCTCCCCGCTCCAAGTCTTAAATACGGGCTGGAATGCTTGAGGCAACGCTCGAGCGCCCGCAAATTCGATGAACTTCCGTGATTATCTTGCTACCGGCTTTCTGCCCCTGATCCTCTTTTTTGGCGCGCGTCTGCTGAAACGATGGAAAGCCGTTGCCCGTCTGCCATTTCCTCCCGGCCCCAAACCTAGGTTCATCATAGGAAATCTCTATGACATACCCGCGGAACTACCCTGGTTAACATATGCCGACTGGGGGAAACAATATGGTGCGTCCTGAACATTAGGCTAGGCAGTTTTGAAATTATCAGTTATCAGGCGACGTCGTGCATGCCTCCGTATTCGGGGAGCATATCCTCGTTCTGAACTCGGCGAGAGCTGCGTCCGAGCTGCTCGAGAAGCGAGCAGGCATTTATTCCGACAGACCAACGATTCCTATGGTTTCTATGTGAGAATGCTCCAAACTCTCGAGTCACCGTCCCTAATCATCTCCAGCACCGGATGGGACTTTAATTTAACTTTCATGCCGCACACAGATAAATGGCGACAATATCGCAGGCTTTTCCACCAACACTTCCGCCGGGACGCGGTAGCGTCCTATCGGCCTATCCAAATGAAAAAGGTTCATGACCTGCTCCGAGGGTTGCTACCCAGTGGCACTCCCGAAGATTTTTTCGCGCACACTAAAACGTGAGTACTATATACTTGCGCCTCTTCCTTCGCAGATTTTACATGGTCAACCGCGCAGAGTGGCCGCAGCCATCGTAATGGCGACGATTTATGGATACGACATAAAGCCAACGCACGACAAATTCGTTGATTTATCTGAAGAAGCCGTTAAGAGAGTTTGTGAAAGCGTATTCCCCGGCGCCTTCCTCGTGAATAGTCTCCCGTTCCTCCGATACCTGCCTTCGTGGTTCCCTGGATGTAGCTTCCAGCGATACGGTCAAGGTACATATATCCGTTTGAAACTCGCAAGCCAGCCGATGGAACTTCACCCACCTCAGAAACGAAGGAGCTCCTCGCCGAGATGCGTAATGTACCGTTCGAGTTTGTTAGGAAGAATATGGTATGGTATTGTCTTTGATACGAAATACCCCTAACTCGATGCAGCGAGATGGTATAGGCGGTTTCTCTGTTCTAGGCCGACTGCTAGAAAAAAATGATGCGGAGGGTGGGTCTGAAGCGCAGGAGAGGGTAATCAAGGAGGTTACCGCCACGGCGTATGCCGGTAAGCTTGCTGCTATCCGCTGTTACATTCTGGTGCTAATCAAGACGAACCAGCCGCCGCAGATACTGTATGCAACTCTCGTTGCACAGTGAATGGCACTGACTACAATATCGTGATTTAGACAGCATCGGCCCTTGTTTCATTTTTCCTCGCCATGGCGCTCAATCCGGAAGCCCAAAGGAAGGCGCAGAATGAAATCGACGCGGTCGTCGGCCCCGGTCGGCTTCCCATCTTTGAAGACCGCCGCTCGTTGCCGTATGTCGACGCAGTGTTCAGAGAGGTCATGCGCTGGAGACCTGTTGTTCCGCTTGGCGTGGCACATGCAACGAGTGAAGACGACGTCTATAAGGGGTATTTCATCCCTAAAGGTCGGGTTCTCTATTTGATATCCAATGAAATTAAATTCTGAACACGATGTTCAGGAACCATGGTCCTTAGCAATATCTGGTGCGAACGATCAAATCCCAGGCTCCCGACCGTGTTCAATTAATTCTCCAGGGCGATGGTCCACGACGAAACGGTGTATCCAAATCCCGATAAATTCGAACCCGAAAGGTTCCTGAAAGCTGACGGCCAGCTGAACGCGGATGATAACGTCCTGGCTTTTGGGTACGTGCATCCCCGCGCCTCGGATCTAATCTCAATTTATTATGGACAGATTCGGGAGGAGAACATGCGTGGGCCGGCACGCTGCAGATGCGAGCGTGTGGGCGACGATCGTCTCTGTTCTGTCCGTGTACGACATTTCGAAGGCCAAGGATGCAGCTGGCAATGAAATAGAGATCAATCCCGTATATTCCGACGGTTTGGTCAGGTGGGTTTCGTTATTCGAATTCGGTGGATGCACCTCTTGAACCAACTATTCAGCCACCCCCACCCATTCAAATGCTCCATTACTCCGCGTTCCGATGTTGCGAGGCGGTTGATTGAAGACACGTCGCTGGATGCGTAGGCAGTTATGCCCCGTTAATTATTGTACCAGTACTATGATCCTCTTGTTTCGAATCATCCCCAAGTCGTTTCCCAGCCCTAATAGTCGAGTGGTAAAATCTCGTACCACTGAAATGTTGGCGCGTCGGGTCACGTCGAATTAAATCAGCGGCGGTAATGTGACCTCGTTTCGGCAACCTGATCCGAATATTTTTTGGAAGAACGAGTTGAGCGAGAGCGAGTGCTACGGTATGCACGCCTCAAATTTGAAAAATAAATGGAGAGACTTGGAGCCGTTCCGAGGGAGGCCCGAAAAAACTTGCTTACAAGACCTAAACCAAACCTAAACCGAGGGAAGTAGTTCCATTCCGAGTATGCAAGTCGAGCTACTTAGACTTTTTGCCGCCCCCACCGCCCGTCTTTCCCTTGTTCCCCTTTCCGAACGATTTCCCCTCGAATCCAGGCCGCGCCTTGGTCTTCCCCTTGCCAGCGGGCCCACCCTTGCGCTTCTCATTCCGCATCGCAATGTTGTCCGTCCGCTTCTTCTGCCTGGCGGCCATGGACGCTGTGATCTGCTCCTTGCGATCGTCCCTGTGACGAGGCGGTAAGTTACTTGCGAGAAAAAGATGCAGCGGCGGAGAACCCACCAATCGCGTTTGCTTCTGCCCTTTTCTTTCTCCTTCCGCTTGACGGCCTTTTTCAGGCGGCCCTCGTCGTCACGGACCTTAACACCCTCCAGGCGGGCGGCGGCCTTGTCCCACTTCTCCTTCTCCTCAATGGACTTGCGCTTCTCTTCGGGCAGAGCGGCAAGCTTTTCCTTGCGCAAAGCAAGTTGGGCGAGCGCTTGGGTGGGATTCGAGGTGGTCTTCAGGTGCTGCGCTTTTTTGGAGGATCCGGCGAGTGATGAGAAGGCCACGTTGGCGACCCCCGATGCCGCATGCCCGTGCGACTGCGGCTTTGACCGCGAGTTGGCGTCGTCGGGCACGAGAAGCTGCGTCTATAAGCCATCCATTCATTAGCTGCAAAGTGGAAGAAAAACGACCAACGCACCTGAGTGATATTTCCCTTGTCGCGGTTGGCGCCCTTCTCCTTCTCCTTGCCTTTCCCTTTCCCCTTCATCTCCTCCTCCCGTCTAATCTTCTCCTTCGTCTCCTTCCTCCGCCGCTCTCGCATCGCCGCCCGCTGCAGTCTCCGCTCGTCCAGTAGCGCGTCCTTGTCCTTGTCCCTCGGTGCGTTGCCGTTGACGTAGTCGTACCGCGGGCCGCCGCCGCGCCGCAGAGCGGCCATTCGCGCATGCAGCTTGTCGCGCAAGGCCTCGATCCCACCGGACTCGGGCATGGGCACGATGTCCTCCATGGCCTCGTCCTCGCTGCCCTCATCGTCGTCCCCGAGATCTACATCCACGTCCATGACAATGTCATCGTCGTCCCCAGACTCGTCCTCATCCGACGGCGGGGCGACAGCCTTTCGCTTGCCTTTGGCTGAAGCCGACTTCCCCTGCGGCTCGTCACCGGCGGTCTCATTCTGCAGATCGATGACGGTTTTGTGGTTCTCAGGGTCGAGCTAGAAGGTCTCCATTGATTAGCATTAAAAAACAAAGAATTGATGTGAAAAGGCGCGCCTTTTCGCGCTTCGCCTTCTTGGACGCCTCCTTAATGGCCTGCTTGGGTGCCTTTTGTTTCTTGCTGTGCTTTTGATATTTAGAAGCGGCCTTGGGGAGTTGTCAGCTCCGGCCAAGGGTATGCATGCGTAAAACGGTAGAACCTGTTCTTCGGTTTGCTCGAGGGGAAGGTAGTATTTTGCGGGGATGAGCTTCAGGAGGGACTCGAAGGTGTCGTTGTGGGACTCGAGGGAGGCCTGCAGCACGGAGCTTGCAGTAGGCATTAATTTGGGCCAAAGAAAGTTTTGGAGAAAACCCGTGTGACCGTGACAGCCATCTGATGCAGCCGCCCTCTGGAACGCGATAGATTTTTAAAGCTGCTTCTCGGCTTTTGTCCGCGTCGACCAGCGATGCGCGTCATCCCTCTCAGTCCTGGCGACCCCTTCATTATCAACCCAGAAGATAGCGTTCCTGCCGCTCACGGCCAGGCGATGTCAGACCTCGTCAACGCCTTCCAAGCACTCGTTCTGCACAAAATCTTACCCTTGGCAATATATTTGTATTCACCGAGGAACCCTTTGTCCATCATTGAGGAGATATGTTTCTGTCCTTCCTTACCTGCAAGCCGCTTTCTTGACAATCCCATACACCCCCGCGTCATAGTCAGCGGCCTTCAGATCTCCTTAAAGCCCGAGAGCCTTGCCGCGACATATGGGACCTCCAGGATGCGTTGCATTTCTTCGCCCACACGTGGTTCTACGGCCTCCGCTGGATCCGCAAACCTCTCGTCTTTTTCCAGACATACTCTCTGATATGCCAACTCCTCCTGTACCGTGCCCTGGCCCACCACTCGTGTCAGCGAAGAGTAAGTGATTCGATACATACACAGCGACGTGGAGAGGCATTTGGTGTACTTGCTCTGTATTGGAATTGGACGTCTGGACCTAGGACTTACACGTCCGCCGAGTGCTACGACGAGATGAAGCGTCTTAGCGACGTCCTTTGGGCAGAGTGGGATAATTCCATCGGATAACAGGATGGGGGGTGTTCGGCCAACTTTGTTGGGTTACGGAGTCAGTAAAGATATGCCTACCCTGAGCTTATTTATTTATTTGCGCTCATTGAGGTTGCCGTAGATATTCACCCGAGTCCTCCTAAATCTCGGGCGCGACCCTTGTACCTGGCCCGGGCTTGCGGCCAAGGCCGGGCTTGTGCGTCAAGCATGAGACGCTTCAAGTCGCAACGCCGAACGAGGCCGTGGTCATAGGACCGTTCTTGGGTCTGAATCAGCAAATGCGATTGGTGGACCCAAACGCCGCATCGTCCCCCTATTTAATCTAAACGGAACTAGCTTAAGGCACCCCCACTCATTGATGCCTCTTCCTTCAGACCAGAAACTCATAACTCTCAGGCAAGGCCTTTCACTCCGTTCACCAAAGCTACCACTCATAGTCGTCATAGTGAAGAGATAATCGCACAGTTCGATGCCATATTTGGTCTTCATCCTGGATTCCGACCTGCTCACGCGCGCGGCGCGATGCTGACGGGCTCTTTCGAGCCGACCTCAGAGGCCGCGGCCCTCTCGAGCGCTCTCCACTTCAAACAGGTATCCACCCCGATCACTGTTCGTTTCTCGAGCTCCACGGGTATTCCGCTTGTCCCCGACAATGATCCCAATGCCAATCCACGCGGCTTCGGCCTGCGCTTCAACCTCGCAGAGCACGTCCACACCGACATCGTCGGCCACTCCGCGCCAGCGTTTCCCACACGCACAGGCGCCGAGTTCCTCGGTTTTCTGCGCGCCTTAGCGGGCGGCACCATCGCAGATTTCCTTGGCTCGCACCCCGCGGCTCTGGCGTTCGTGCAGACCCCAAAACCCTTTCCCACCAGCTTCGCCCGCGAAGGGTATTTTGCGCTGCACGCATTCAAGTTCACCAATAGCGAAGGCGTCACCCGCTTCGGGCGGTACACGATCATTCCCGACGCGGGACTGGAGCACCTTGACGAGGCTGCCGTCAAGTCCAAGAGCGAAAGCTACCTCTTTGACGAGCTCTCGGAGCGGGTCTCACAGGGCCCGATCACCTTCCATCTGCTTTGCCAGATCGCGAACGACGGGGACGTTACTGACGACGTTACCGTCCACTGGCCCAAGGACCGCGCGACAGTGAACCTGGGGAAATTGACACTGACGAACCTCGTTGCCGACAATGAGCGTCAGCAGAAGAAGATAATCTTCGACCCTATCCCCCGTATTGAGGGCATCGAAGAGTCGGAGGATCCGTTGTTTGAATTCCGTGCCGCACTTTATCTCATCAGTGGTCGTCGCAGACGCGCCGCTCCTGATTCCTAAACAAATAATAGCATTTTGTACTGTGACACCGAATTCGATCTGGGCGCGACATTTTCATTTTTCAACAGGTCGCGCTTTTACCGGTTCACCTGGCCAGGCTGAAAGCGCTGCAGGTCGCACCTAAACCGCGATAAGGAAATAATAAGAAGTTAAATTTGAACAGCAAACACACCCCAGTCCAGCCTCCTTGGTCGGGTTCACCGAAAGTAGGACGTGTTTCCCGGGGCGCATGACAACGACCGGAATGGTAGCCTTCGAAAGTGAAGATGTGAGGGTTGAGATAAAAAGTTGGGCTGAATAGCGCACCTGTTCCTTTATGGCAGTACTAATCATCGCCTGGTACTTGAGCGGTGCTAAATCGCGCACTGGTGTTTCGCCGAACGTTACGATAAGATCGTCATCGCGTAATCCCTGCGAGCCAATTCAGCTTCCGTCCGCGAAGGCATGCGAGTGGGGAATTTTACAGCAATTGCAGCGGGACCTGCGGGATCAACGCCCTTCACCAGAAAGAAGGGCTTGAAGAATCCTTTAGGCAGGCCAGCGGTCGACAGCCCGGATGTACTTGTAGGTTCTTCGCCTGAAAGTGGCGGTACGACCAGACCCGGAGTCGCAAGTTCTTGCTCCGGAGGGGAGAGACTGAAGAACGCGTCTTTTTGTCTTTTGAACCACCGTCGAGCCTGGAGAGAGATGGGCGGTGCGAGGAGATGATGTGACAATAAACTTACAGGCTTCATAACATGATCGCGGTCGTCATCTCCCCAATCCCAGTAAAAGGCGGCGTAGACGCCGACAACTGGACGGTAAGGAATGACGATAATCCCGTGCTGGAAGCTGGGGGCGAACCTGGGATGACTATGAAGTTTCCGACGCCGACTGCCTTGAAAAGCCACGGACTACGAAAATCCTTGGGGGCGTCGGTCGAAGATTCGCTCGGAGGGAATTCGCTCGGAGGGATCGAAGATTCAGTCGGACTGGTTGAAGGTCTGCGTGGAGCGGCCAGGGGATCGGGCGTAGGTGACTGAGACTTTGGGATTTTACGCGAGGAATGGCCAATTGACCTCCGTTGCTGGAAAAGTTGCGAGCGCAAACGCGCCAACATAGTGCTCTGGTGCGGCTCTCCGGCCCGGCAATTTGCGTATTTCCGTCCAAACAAGACCAACCAATCTTTGCACCCGATTCGGTAAAAAATAACGTCTCCACCTCGTTATCGTACTAGTTCGCCCTCGAATTCTAACAGAAACCCATTTCAATAAACAACGTTCCCGCTCATCAGCCTCTAACTCGAAACCCCGGTGTCCGACTCGAACGCTTTGGCTTGGATATCATGCAACTTGAAATATTCCCCGTCCGGAATCTTGATCAATTCTTCATGTGTTCCACTTTCCACGAGATGCCCGTCCTTCATGCATCTAAACGTCGTCAATATGTGTTTTCTTGCGTTTTCATTTGGGTCACTTACAGGATTAAGTCCGCATACTTCACGAGATGGCCGAATCTGTGCGTAACAAAAACCAGCGTTTTTCCTTGCCTCTGTAGATGTTACAATTAAACCCAGCCCTCATCTTTAGTAGGGCTCACCTCTTCTCTTAGATTCTTGAACAACTCCCATTCTCCCTCTGGATCTAAAGCAGACGATCCTTCGTCCGCGATCACCAACTTGACTGCATTTGAAGTGAATCGCATGAATGTTCGCGAACTGCATTTCCGAATGTGATTCTTTTCCTCAATATTTCAAGAGAAATTTTCACTCACGCCACCACTCGTTGTCTCTCCCCGCCTATAAAGACAGATTAGAGCGGGTGCGTATAAATAGGCTGAACTCTTGCCAGAAATATCCGTGGTTTTCTTAAGTTTCTCTAGCTCTTTGGCAAGCGGGGTCTTGTCCGAAGGGTCGATATTCACGCCATACTGCTCTATCTTGGGATCAAGTATTGTCGAGAAACCTTGTTTTAATTTTGAAACAAAACTGTCTGCGCCCCCTCGCTTCGCAGCGTTGATTATCATGCTCATATCTGAGACCTTCTCCGGATTGCCCAAACCAATGTTTTCAGCGAGCGATAGCGGATAGAGGTGGTGATCTTGGGTAAGTGACGCAGTAGCTCCACGTAGATCCGCTATTTTATAGCTCTGAATGTCCTGGCCGTTCACGAGCAGGGAACCAGAAGTAATATCGTATAACCGGGTGAGTAGCTTGACGATGGTTGATTTTCCACTTCCGTTGGCGCCAACCAAGACTGCCAATTGGCCAGACTTGATGGAGAATGTGACATCGTCCAGAGCTTTCACATTTGCTTTGCTACCGGGGTATGAAAAGGAAATGTTTCTGACAAGAAATGGTGAACATTGATCGCAACAGGAATAATCGCTGAACTTGATACCTCAGATCGATCGACATGCCGGCCCTCTCAGACTGCTCCGTGGAAGGATATCGAAGACCTCCGTCCTGTGGCAGAGGTAAATCAGCTCGCACAAACCCCGATTCGAAAAAGATACCTTGATGACATTTTGGATATTGCCGATTGCGTAGATTCGCTTCATGAAGTTCATTCCTCGCCGGAGTTCAGCAAGCTCGTACACCCCACTATAAAATGTTCTTTGCAAAAGTGACTCGGAGTGTTGAAGCATCGCGATAGAGGTCAATGTGAACTTTGATGGGTTGAAAACAGCATTGGCGGCGTAGTAGAGCTAATAATGTTAAACACACGGTGGGCAAGTAGTAGCAAGAAATTTACTTACCATAGTGAGGTCGCCGACGAGCTGTATCACGACGGCGGATTTAACAGATTGCCTATTCTCATACTGCTGCGAGGGGTATCCCATGTCTGTGTCACCGAGTCCTTCTCGTGCTATGTTGTATTCTGCACACTCCAGTTTAACCCACTTCCACACAAGAATTCGCACCAAGCTACCTTGAAGAATATAGTCACCTATGTTCCCCGCTATTATGTCTTGCCGATATTCATTGTCTCCCAATTCCTTGAGTGCTCGCAAACGGAGATAGTTGGGGTCCATCGCCTCAACCACATGAGCTGGATAGAAAAATATTAGTCAAGAATAGGGGAATCGCGACTTTCCTGCCACCTCTTTCCCACAAAGATTGGCGAAAAAAAAATCTGATGAAGGGCTTGGCCAGACAGAGAAGAACAAAGACCGGGCCATGTCGGCTGGAAACGGCGAGTTGGAAAATGTAGGCCAGCAGGGTAACGACTTGAATGCCAGTCGCTGCCACATTAACGAGGTTCATGAAATTTTCCCAAACAGGCTCCGCGGAGAGAGAAATATCGGCGTTGTTATCTGCGAGAAGGTAGCCGAAAGTGAACATCCAACAAAACGATACAATCATTCTTACCATGGGTTGTTGGTAAATCTGTTTCCAAGTTGGCTGGATAATCGTCAGGGCGCTTGATCGAAATTTAGGAGGTTGTGCGCTTACAAGAAAATATCAGGTCCTCAAAATAATGCGTAACGCGGTTTTGCAGGATTGGAGTCGTGTGAGTCCTAGAAGCCTTGGGGTAAGAGATCCGTTGGGAGGAATCAACGAAAAGCAGTATATACCGCCACCATGCCACAGTAGCACAAATTGCGACGACGAGTATGCGCGCTATGACAGCATTGACAATCGCAGCAGTATCTGTTTCGCCCTTCTTCAAACCCACTTCGATCTGACCAGAAGATGAGCGACAGATGATGAAGGGTATCATGCGGATAGATGGAAACGTACGATAGAAAGAATCTTGCTCGAAAGGTGCAACAAAAACACATCCTCGAAGCTCGACCACACTTTTGACAGAAAGAGGAGAGACAAGAGACCGGGTCCAATGGAGTACACATCGAACGCCAATCTTTGCATCGTTGGCACCATAGTCGTGATTTTCTTCCAACGCGCCCCAAGACCAATTGAGCCTTCCTTTTCTGTCAACACGCGCCACACGCCAAGTCTCATCTCCTCCAGTGAACGGTCCATTTGCGAGCCATTTTTCTTCATCTTTTCAAGTGCAGTCACCGTTGAGGGTAAGCGAGTTGGCGGCCCGCAGAAGGCTTCGGGACTTTATACCGTTTGACTCCATTCCATCGATTAAGGGCGCCAAATTGTTGATGGGCGCAGATGGGCGCGCCAACGAAGCGCAGTGAGCTGTGCGATGTTTGTGCGATGCGACTGTCAAGTCGAGTCATAGTTAACGTTTCGGCGTTCTCCTCGTTCCGAAGTACGGAGAGTTACGCGTGTCCCGTTTGCGTCGCGTAGACCATTCCAATACGCGACCCTATACATAACAAGAGCGCGCCGGGGCGCCAAAGCGCCCCGGCACTTCGATTGAGGACGTGCCAGTGGCGACACGTGGTCTAGCGCCAATTCGCTGATTTCCTGGCGGAGTTCGAAGGCTTCGGACACACGCGATTTTATAAAGAGAGACATCAAAATTTTAGCGCGTGGTTGGCGCGCAGCGATCCGGATTTAGACCGAAGCAATATGAGCCCGGCTTTGGTTCTTTAAGTGGGACGGGTTTGTGCCTAAGTGCTGAGCGCTGAGCCGCAGCCCGTTCACGAGGAAAGAGGAAAGAGTGAGAATTCGAGATCGTTGATAAATATCTGATCCAATCTATTCTACCTAATCTAATCTTCCCTGCAAAAACCGAGAATGAGTCAATGACGTTGAATGTCGTCCCATGCGGTCACGTCCCCAGGAGCCCCGCGGGCCGCCAGGTGTCCTTCAACACGGGACCGCGAAAGGCTTAAACCGGTAACCGATCTACGAAAGGCTTGCCTCAAACCGTCTGCAGATTTTTCGAACAGAGCCTCCCACCGGCTACGACTCTCGGAATGAACAGAGAAGTGTTGATCCAAGCAACTTTTGTCCACACTCAGCGCGAAACTTTGGAAATCCTCCATGACTATGTACTTGCTAGGTCGATATATTCGATATTCACCCTGCTCTCGATGTCGTCTGACTCTGTGCGAGTTCACCAGTGACCGACAGCACAGGCGTCATTACCCACTTCGACGCCGCCCAGTCCGCTCAATCGCAGGCGGCACTCAACTCATATACGGAGCCTTGTATACCCAGACACTGTGACTTCGTTCTTCCCACCTTCGTTGACCTGCATCTGCACGCCCCCCAGTTCCGGAAACGAGCTGCACCTCCCGTTGATGGAGGGACTGGATGCATATCTTTCAAGGCGAGGAACGGCTGGATGAAGACACAGCGCTCGCCCGGAGGGTCTATACTCGCTTGGCTCAACGTCTTATCCACGACGGACCGGGGACCGTCCTGCTCTTCGGGATCATTAAAGAGAATTCAAGTATACCTGCTTCCTTCTGTGCTATCCCATGGCTGGCGGTGATCCCAGTCTCGTTCTCGCTGGAGTAATATGGACTCGGTACGTGACCGAAAATGAGTGAATCCAAACAACAAAAAGCTATCCTTTCATTAACCATGGCTTATTGGATGTCGTCCACGTATCCAGAGTCTTCCAAAAGTGGGCGACGACGGACTTGTCCACATGCCGCCGAATGGGATCGATCTGAACAAATGCGTGTCAGTGCGGAATCTAAAAATCGGAACGCACACCTCACTTTCAGCTCTGTTACGTTCCAATCCTTGATCTTCGCATTCGGAGGCTCGTTCGACCATGATACGTAGATGCCCTTCACTACAGTGCTGCAGGTCAGCGATAAACGGCGCTATACAGCAGCTCATTACGCACCGTGGTGAAAGAGTTGTATCGGTTCATTCCATTTGTACGGTCTAAACTGCCACGCCTGGCCGGTGGTCATAACGCACACAACACGATCCCATGCCTCGGGACCGAATTTTCCAAGAGCCTCCACGCTGTCGACGACGAAGTATCGTGCCTGGGTTTCATGCTCTTTGCCGGAGGAATCTATGGAGGTACGCTTGCGATATATAGCAATGAGATCCTCGGGACGGGTGTTCCCTTCCGCCGCAGCGCGTTGGCGGGCTTCCTGAGAAGGCTCGAAGCTAGTTTGCAATGGGTTAGTAGAGTGCTTTCATTAAATATCGTACTCACGTGGATTCTTGGAGGAACCGTTTAACATTGTGCATGGTAATAAGAGCAGTGGGCGAGGATGAGATCATGATGATTGGGTAGTTGTTTCGAGCTTTCCGAGCCAATGATTTTGCATCGGGTGTGGCGACAGCGGCCGTGCTACCCCCAGATCTGCTCGTCTCCTTGAGTTTTTTGAGCTTATCAGAATATACCGACCGGATGTTAGAGAAGTTCTACGTGAATGAATTTAGCAAGCGGAGAATAATCAAAATGTCAACAGTACATTGGGCTTTATCCCCCTTAGAACCGAGTTGCGGTCGCGCAGCTCCACTTCATTCTGCTTGATCCTTTTGACTACTTCGATGTCGCGGGGGTCAGCAACGTAGCGTCGTTTCGAGGGTGATACTGGTGCTGCGGCAGCTGACCGGTGAGGTGTGGTCGGCAGGGCCTTTGAAGTGGATGGTGGTGTCCCGGGCGGGGTCGTAGTCTCGGCTGCAAAATGTAAATTGACGGCGAGAGCTCAGAACGGGATCCGCACCGACAAGGGGGACTATGCGGTCATGGTCGGCGATCCTGCCCTCCAACCAGTCCACAACATTCTTCCTCTCCGTCACGCTGACGAAACCCACCGCCAAGCCATTCTCTCTGGCCTGCTTCATGTAATCCGCACCGGGCGCACTTTGGAAAAGCCATGCCAGATAGACCGCTTCAACAGAGAAGAAGTCATCGGGGCCTGCAGCCATCAACACGCCGGGCTTCCGATATCTGGTCGGGGCGGATTTGGACAGAGTACATGTAGGGGAAACCACAAGGTGCGTGGCGGAAAGGAGATCCTGGCATGGTTCGCCGTTCTGAGCGTAAGTGATTGTGTCTTTGGCCTTTATTGCGCCACGCAGAGCAATCAAGGGATCTGTGTCGTTATTCATCGCGAAAGGAGGGGCTTCAAGAAAGGTCGACTTCAAGTACCGTCAACCAGGGAGTGCGCAGAGGAGTATTAGAGCGCTGTCGTGGACGCGAGTCGCGAGGTTGGATAAATTCGTCACGCCCAACCCAATGTGACATTCATAATGATGCGGTCAAAGTTCCGGAGCTGAGAGGGAATTCCCTCAGAATCAGGACTGTTCTTCAAAAAAAAAAAAAGTCTCGAGGTTACTACGATCTCCTAGCCCTCTTCTTCCCAAACCCAGCAAAAACAGCCCCATCATCCGAATCATCGTCGACTATTATCGCCGCCTTCCTCTTCCCCGCCGCAGGCATCCTCGACGACCGCCGCGCAGGAGCAGTCATATCAGCACTGGACTCAAGCGTCTGCCCTCCGTCAAAGTCGTCTTCGTCCAATGTGCGCCCCCGGTCCGCGTCATCCTCTTTATCGGAGTCGGAGTCCAGGAAGAGGGCAGCAGGCGTATCCGGGACCTTGGAGGCTCCCCGCGTATTTCGCTTTTTCGATGCCTCGGCTGCTTTGGAGGGAGGTTTGCTTCGTCTGGCCTTTTCCTTCGGGGCCTCCTCGTCAGAGTCATCGATTATCATAGCTTGGCTTTTCGCCTTTGAGCGGGAGGTTTTCGCCGGCGCCTCGGTGGCCATCTTGAGTGGTTCTGTCTGCCGTTTAAGTGTAGGGCCAAAGCCATCTTGAGTTCGAGTTGGAGAGCTACCGCCTTTCCAATAGCCTGCAAAGAGTAAACATAAACGACGGGAAGGATATCCATGAGGTAGTATTTCTGACCGGGACCAAGGCCGGCGTCATTCTCTTCGCTGAGGACAAGTTCAATTGCTTTCTTCGACGCGCCAATACTATTTTGCTGCGTGATCCGTGTTTCGTCAGATAGGGGGGAAAGCCCAATAGCAGGGACTTACCTTTTTGAATTTTTTGAAGTCGGGTTTCCCGTCCCAGCGAGGATTATTGCCGCCCGCCGCGCACTTCCGAGATCCAGGCGCGCCATTGACGCGGAAGACATCCAAATCTTGGATGACCATGAAGTTTCCTCGCAGATTCGTTTCGTCGCCGAACGTCTCCAGCAGCTCCCACTCTGGACGCTGTTCCGTCTCGTCTGTACGCAAGTCGGACTTGGAGATCTTCAGCTTGTTAAAGTCACGATCAAATTCGTCCTCGGTCTTCTTCCCTCGTTTGGTGGACGCGATGGCTTTGAGGAAGGCCGTGTCGGTATCTGGTTTTCCCGTCGGAGCACCAGCAGTAACTGCGGCCCCTTTCTTCCCTATAGCTTTGGCGGGGGCTGGGGCTTTGGGAACATTGGAGGGTCCTGCGACGGTCGAAGGGGGTTTCGAGGTGGCACGCTCGACCGCGGTGCCCGGCACCGCCCTCTTCTTCGCCGCCGGTCCATCTCCCACGGATGATCCCAATGCACCGTTCAAAGCCTGCTCGATGCCCGCCATCTCGACATCGTCTCCGTCAAAACTCCTTTCTTTCCGTTTCTTCCCAAGTTCATTGGCGCCCGCGCCGTCAACGGGCATCTGGCTCTGACTCTCCTCCTCCTCCTCCTGCACGGCGCGTAGTGCGCTAGCGCCGGCGCCACTGCGTGTCGGCCTCTTGCTTCCACTCTGCGATTCTGACTGCGTCTGGCTCCCCAGGTTCGCCATCGCCATCAAGTCATCCTCGTCAATTGCACCGCTCTCGAGCACGAAACTCTCAGCACCGCTGCGTGCTGGATCGCTCGCCTCGAAGAGTGCCTTGAACTTCTTCAGGGGCGGTTCTTCTCCAGTTTCAGGCTCGACCCCCGACATAAGCGTATTCGAAATTAACGCCTCGACGGGGTCAACCGGCGCCGCGACACCAACCCGCCGTTTGAGCCTTGAACGCGGTTTCTAGAAAGCAGCCATCAGACAACACTCCTCAAGCAAATGTACTCTACGCACCGTAAGATCGACTGCGACTGGTGGCGCCATCACCGAAGTATCAGGCAAGTTGTTGAGGATAATAGATGGGTCATCTAAACCGGTTATGACGGGGAGTCCCGTAGGTTGCGCCCGGCGCGTCAAGTGCTAAACGTGGGTGAGCGGTGAATCAGGCAGAAATCCGAGGGGCGCGTACTCGTCTTGGAGCGGGCGCCTCCTCCGCCTTGGGTTCTTGAGATGCCTGACGGGAGGAAACCCGCCGGGTGAGTGGTTTTCGTTGAGGAGGTTTTTCTGGCTCTGGCTCTGGCTCTGGCTCTTCGGATTCAGGAACGAGAGAAGCTTCCTCTGGATGAGTGTTTGGAATGAAATCGGTTTGGGTGGACGGAGGCTCCGTAGAGATATCAGTAGCGTCCAGCACAGAGGCGCTGGCGTTCAGTACAACGCGCATGATGTCTTGAGGACTGAAAACCCGTAGCCCGAAGCTAGAAAGAGGAATTAGACAGCCTGTAAGGAATACGGAGTCGGGGCGCGAACATCTTGGCTTCCTTCACCAACTCTGCCCAGCTGTCTTTTCCTGCAGCGGCTTCGCAGGCCTCCTGGTTGGCGACGAGAACCAATTTCTGGTTCACTTTCGCTCTCCCGCGACGGAGAGCTTTGGTCCACTTCTGAGTCCCGCTCGTGAGATCGAAGACGTCGACCTTCCCACCGCCCCGGGAGAAGAGCTCACGTAGGTCACTGTCGACCTCGCGTTGAGCCTCGCCAACGCAGAGAAAACGATAGCGAGTAAACATCGGCAGCCTCTCTTCGTTGGATTCCCAGATACTGGCAGTTTTGTATTCGGGAGGGACATCATCATCGAATGTTGGCCTATACCTGGGAGGAGAAGGCAGGTTGAAGGCTTGTTCCAATGCTACGCCATTGGAGGGATCGGAGTTGAGCGGTAAGTCGCCTAGACGGATGACTTCCACGAGCCATTCAGGCGTAACGAATGTCGCGCCCGACAGAAGAGAGAGAGCGTGCAATGTGGTGACGGCGCAGGTATTTGTGAGATGATGAGTGATACTTCGGTTTGGGCTGTGTGTGAGGTGAATGCCTAAGAAGCTTATGAGAAGAAGAAAACTCGATAACAGCGCAACCCTTACCCAAGGAGGCACACGATTCCAGCAACTCAGTGGAATTACCTGGATCGGCTTGTTGGTAACAGCATACAGAGTGCCACTTAATCCTGCCCGATAATTAGACATGTCGAGGGTGCAGCCGACGCAACGCACTCTACCAGCACATCGAGCACGACGGAAAGGATATCTCCATCCTCCAACTCGGCAGTGGAGTCGGGATTAACGGTAATTGACTCGCCAGCACGGTTATACTGGACAGACTTCCTTGCGACGGCTAATTCAAGGGTCGGACGGGTGGAAGGATCCATCTAACAGTGAGTTTAGTGCATTGATCTTGGGTGAAACGGCAGCAGAACGGTGCGTACCGCGTCTTCTGGAGTAAACTCTCCAACAGTGAATACTGCGTGACCCCGGCCGGATATCCTTTTATTCCTGATGAGTAGTGCATCTTTTCTTCCAAGACTATAGGTTTTGCCCGTCTTGAGGAGCTTGGTCTCTGGTTGGCTGGAATTAGGCGATTGTTTGCGGCGAGGATTCAGAAACGCACTTTTCTCAGTGGCTGTCTCATCTGCACCATCAAATATTGCGGTTAAAGTCCACATCTGGGTAGCCTTGGCAATTCAACCGCAGAGGATTCGGGTGGTTGTCGGGCTTGAGTCGGGAGGAGGCGACTCGGAAGCGGTCACAAATCACAGACGCGTCCACGTCACATCACATGCGTGCCAAAGCTTTCTTTCGAACTTCCACCTTGAAATCATGAACAGCGATATGAGCGTCCTCTGGTTGAGTTTCAGCAGAGGCCCGACGCAGAGAGAAGGCGGTCACGACTGGACCGCATCGGTCCGGGTCCAAGTACATATGCCCTCCTCGGGAAATCGTCGGCGGAATAACCCTAACTATAAAGCCTCCCGCTGACCCTGGGTCGTATCAAGTTTCAACCATCTTCCCCACCAGCTTATCAGGTC
Source organism: Mycena rosella (assembly GCA_029378255.1). NCBI lineage: Eukaryota > Fungi > Basidiomycota > Agaricomycetes > Agaricales > Mycenaceae > Mycena > Mycena rosella. The sequence continues at coordinate 197,199 of JARKIE010000138.1, read as the reverse complement.
AATGTCTCTTTTGAAAGTTTCCGGAACGAAAATCGTCGACGAGGATGGCAAGGAAGTTATCCTGCGGGGCGCAGGCCTCGGCGGTTGGATGAAGTGCGTTGCTCGACAAGCTAATTGTCTCCGTCTCACCGGCGCCATTGCAGCATGGAGAACTTTATCTCTGGTACTCTCCCGAAGCGCACTTTGCAGGATCCGTTTTTAATTAGTCGCTTTCAGGCTACCCTGGATGTGAGTTTCAAATCCGACATGCCTTGGGTGAAGCAATCGGCAAGGAAAAGTCAGAATTCTTTTTCGACAAGGTACATAAGCTCCAGCCGGTCTCCCCCTACAGGACTGACTGTCGCAGTTTCTGGAGTATTTCTTCTTGGACTCGGATGCCAAGTTTTTCAGCAGCCTTGGGCTCAATTGCATCCGTCTGCCGTTCAATTACCGCCACTTTGAAGGTAGAAACCTCGCTCGCTAATTTTTCATGTCGTTAACCTGTCTCCAGATGATATGAACCCTCGGGTGCTCAAAGAGTCCGGCTTCAAACATCTCGACCGCGTCATAGAACTGTGCGCATCGTACAATATTTATACCATCCTGGATCTTCACACCGCACCAGGAGGTTTGGCTTCGTGCCCTTTCCGTCATGCCGTTTCTAACCATAGCGATTTCAGGTCAAAACACAGATTGGCACGCTGATCATGGTGGTCATATCGCAAACTGTACGAACACAGTTCCTCTGGGAAGCAACCGATACTAATATTTATTTTAGTCTGGGTCCACAAGGACTTCCAGGACCGTACCGTATGGCTCTGGGAAAAGCTCGCGGAGCATTACAAGTCCAACAAATGGATCGCAGGTTAGCCCGCATCTCACACAATCTATTCGTTCCTGACGTATATCCACAGGATACAACCCCCTCAACGAGCCTACAGACCCAACACACACCCGTGTAGTCGACTTCTACGGCCGCGTCCACTCCGCCATCCGCGCCATTGACCCGGCGCACGTCATCTTCTTCGACGGAAACACCTTCGCGTCGGACTTTTCGCACTTTGGCGACGCGCACAAGAACTGGGACAACACCGCGTACTCCATCCACGACTACTCGGTGTTTGGATTCCCGGCGTCGCCCGAGCCATACGTTGCGAGCGACCAGCAGCTGCGCCGCCTCCGCCGCAGCTACGAGAAGAAGAGAGAGTGGATGGACGAGCGGGGGTTGTGCGTTTGGAATGGGGAGTGGGGCCCGGTGTACGCGAGGAAACAGTACGAGGGTGAAGCGACGGAGAAGATCAATGCAGAGAGGTATCAAGTTCTGAAGGACCAGCTGGATATCTACAATAAGGTCGGTTTCCATCTTTTCAATTTAATCCCTATGCTCAAGGTCTCCAGGATCGTCTGAGCTGGTCTATCTGGCTTTACAAAGACATCGGCTTCCAAGGGATGGTCTACATCGACGTCGAGACGCCTTACATGACCCTCTTCCAGGATTTCCTCGCGAAGAAACACAGATTGGCTGTTGATGCGTGGGGTGCCGATGACTCCGCCGTCAAGGCGGTCTACAAGCCGCTGCTCGACCACGTCGTCGAGGAGATACCCCCGGCGTTCCGCGACTTGTACCCGGCCCCGGTGTGGCGGCTCTCGGACCGCGTTACACGGCTCTCGCGCAATATCCTTGTGAGCGAGTTCCTTGTCAAGGAGTGGGCGGAGCACTTTGTGGGCAAGGATGTGGACGAGCTGGACAAGATTGCGGCGAGTTTCAAGTTTGAGGCGTGCCAGAAGCGGGAAGGGTTGAACAAGATCTTGACGGAGAGCGCCAAGGCTGTAGCTTGATCCTCATGGTAGTGTAGACAAGTGTACGATATATATTCAGTCGAATGTTTGATCTAGACTAGGCCGTAGCTTCAGCTAGCAACTAACAAAAATCACTATCAAATCGCCCCTTCACCGTAACGCGCTCGTTTTCTACTAACATGGATGAACTCGATGGTCCAACCTCTGTTCCGTCAGAGGAACCAATTGACCTCATTGGCGAGCCTTTTGCAGTCCTCGAATCAGAGCCAGGTCAGCCGATGGCGCCAGTCCACTTCGTGGAAGCTCATCCGACTCTCTACTTGTCTTGTCTAAGGCGTCTTCACCTCCCTAACGCGCAGGCTCGGCATCCGCGGGCTCGAGCTGGTCGAGCTGTACGACATCGAGCCCTGGGCAGTCGACCACCTCCGCCCGCGGGGGCTCGTCTTCTGCTTCCTGTGGCGCAAGGACGCGCACCGGCCGAGCGACTTCGACGACCCCGCCGCCGCGCGCGTGTGGTTCGCGAACCAGCTCAGCGACGACGCGTGCGCGTCGCTCGCCATCCTCAACGTCTCGCTGAACTGCGACGTCGAGATAGGGGACGAGCTCGAGGCGTTTCGGCGGGAGACGGAGAGCATGTCGCCTGTGGTTGGTTGGATTTCGCGCGCCCTCGAGACGCGTGCGGGCGCTGACAATGATAATTTCGACAGATGAAAGGGCTGGCCATCTCCAGCTCCCCGTTTATCCGCAAGGCGCACCGGGACCTCGCGCGGTGCGGAGCGCCATTCGCTTTTTGTGGTACATTTATTTATGTGCAGACCGCAGCCCGCCCGATCTTCGCGGCGCGCTCAACGCCATCGCCACTTCCACTCTGACCAAAGCGAAGAAGAAGGACGAGCCGAAGCGCGCGCCACCGTCCAAACGCGCTGCAAAACCCGCCGCATCGGCCGCGAAGCCGAAACAAGACGAGGCCGACGACGAGGAGGCGTTCCATTTCATCGGCTACGTCCCCGCGTACGGCAAGGTGTGGGAGCTCGACGGCCTCAAGTCGGGCCCGCTCGAGGTGGGCGAGCTGTCGGACGACGCGGAGAAGAGCTGGATGGACGTCGTCCGGCCCGCGCTGCGCATGAAGATGCAGAAGTACGGCGGCGCGGAGGGCGGCGGCAACATCCGCTTCAGCCTGCTCGCGCTCGTGGACGGCCTGTACGAGGCCGCCAGCGACACCCTCGAGTTCCTCAAGCGCGAGCGGGCGGCCATCCAGCGTCGGATGAAAGAGGGCTGGGAATCTCAGGTTCGTGCCGCTCTCTGTGTTTTGTTAAACTGCGACTAACGGCGCTTTTTCGTTCGGTAGGTCGACAGCACCCTCCTGGAGCAGGCGCAGTTCGCGTTCGACGCGCCCCTGGGGTCCGCTGCGCCCGGCCGGACGTACGCGCCCGACTTTGGCGCGCGGCGCATGGTGCGCGACATGGAGATCTTGGAGCTGCCTGAACGCGCGCTGGGTGGCGCGTGGGAGCGGTGCGTGCGCGACGCGATGAAGGCCAAGATCTCCCTCGAGGACGAGGTCGCGAAAGCGACCCGCGCACACGTCAGCCATTCCCATTGTTCATTCTTAATTTCCTTCGTTCTCATTTTTTTTCGTCTCTAGACCGAGCACGTCAAGCGCACGCACGACTACGAGCCGTTCCTGCGGGAATTCGTGGTGTGCCTGGAGAGCGAGGGGCTGCTGGAGCCGCTGCTCGACGTCAATGAGGCGGGCAAGACGAAGAAACGCGTCAAGCTGAATGGCAAGGGGTGACTCGTCCTAATGTACGACTCGAATTCATCTTGGCGAAATATCACCCCGGCGCTCGGAACATTCGAGAACGCGAAGACGAACATACTGCAATATTGTTGCCGGGCGCGGTGCAACGAGGATTGAGGGTTTGAATCGGTGCCGAGACTGAGCCGAGCCTTCGCAATATTCCAAAACCTGCGCTGATATTCTCACCCGACCATAATTTAAGCAAATGAAACCGGGTGCACATATCGTCCTTCGACGATTTCCAGGAATGATGAGGGCCCAAAGTCTCACGAACCATTAATTCTCAGAATTTGAGCGACCCTGGACCTGTTCGAGTTCCTTATTTCCGCCCTCATTCCCTTCCTTTCCCGCGATAAACACGATAATCAAGAACGGCTCGGGGTCTCGTGGCTACCGGTGCATATCAGTATCAGAGCCTATAGGTAACCAGGAATATCGATATCAGAGCGAGACTCGGGGAGCGCGCGCGTAGAACACGGCGGTTGGTTGAGAGCCCAACTAAGTCCGGGTTAACTTGGCAGATTGACGGTGGCGCAATTTCGAGAGCCGTAGGAGAGCTGTATAAGGACCGAGTATTACTTCATCGCGGGGGCCCGAGAGTATGGGCACAGTTTAAGATGGGCGCGATATACGAGGGCCGTAATTGTCGGGCACCATGGCGAGGCGAACATTACGTAGGATGAACGCTGGGCTTTGGTTGGTTGTTGCTCTGCGGCATGTAGGTCCGCACGCCATGCGTGGGCATCGAGGTAGGAACGAGCAGGCCTTCTTCATGATCGGGACGGCATTAATGTGATTAAACACCGCAAGGGCGAACCTACATATCAGAGAAATTTACGACGAGATGATACTGTGCCGCTTCTGTGGGCGGCGCGGTCAAGGGGCGAGTCGTTCAATCTTCCAAACTGGGTCTGCCTCGTCTGCCGGATCCGCCTGCCGCAGGTACCGCACGCGATCGTGCAGCCGCGAGGGTTTTCCGCTCCAGAATTCTACCTCGCTAATGGGGGGAACCGAAGAGAACGCGGGATTCGTATCAGGAGGCTGGGTGGGAACGGGGAAAAGAAGGAAAGAGGACGCACGTTGGCACAACGCGCCAGCCGCCCCAGAACTCGGGCAGGGGGACGTCCGCGGCCTCGCTGTCGCCGTCGGCCCCGAAGCGCTCCTTGAGGCGGTCCAGACGCGCGTGCACCTCACCCTCGGCCACGACCGTGCTCTGCTTGCTCGCCCACGCGCCGAGGCGGCTCCCGAGGGGCCGGCTCTTAAAATACGCCTCGCTCTCCGGCGCGGCGAGCTTTTCGACGCGGCCGAGGACACGCACGGAGCGGTGGATCTCGCGCCAGTAAAAGACGAGGGCCGCGTGGGGGTTCGCGAGGAGCTCCTGGGACTTGCGGGAGGTGTAGTTTGTGAAGAAGACGAAGCCGCGGGCGTCGAGCTGCTTGAAGAGGACGATGCGGGCGGAGGGGATGCCCGCGGGCGTGGCGGTGGAGAGGGACATTGCCTCGGGCTCGTGGACGGCGGCGTCCTGGACGGCCTCGGCGAACCAGGTGCGGAACTGGTCGAGGGGCGAGGGGGCGACGGACGCAGGGGAGAGCGCATCGGCCGTGTGATACTGGTTGTGTGGGAGCACCTGGATTCTGTCCGGAGAGATAACGACGTCCATCGTTGCGGATAGGGCGCGCGCGCGGAGTCGGACAAGTCCGAGCACCGGAGGACGCCGAATTGGGATCATTTGAAAGGAAAAAACTCGATCTCCACTCGGATACAGCTCGATAGGCACATCGTATCTCCCTCCGTCTGGGCCGTGCACTGTAATTAAGGTTATAACCCGGCTAAAGTGGGGAATCAATGAACACGAAGATTAAGCGAATTCCAAGCGGTTGATTTAATTGAGGCTGGGGAAGCGACAGCGGTTCAGCTGGTTCAGCTGGTATAGTGGTACTAGTCGCGTCTAGTCGTGCTGTACGGGGAATATTTGGGAATTTAATGCAGTGAAACGCCACTGAGCTCAGGAAGAATCAGACAGGCGGGCCAAAAGGGGATCGCCTAATCGGAATTCTGTCTAGAATTATGTGTATTACGCGCAGTCATCCCTAGTCTCTCTCTACTTACCATCTCCCCGCCGCCAGAGGCGTGTCCCTGCAATGCCCACCGAGCTGCATTCCATATACGACCTCACCACCTTCTGCCGCAAGACCACTGGCGATGTACCCGCAAAACTTGTCGTAGGTTCCATGTGTTATTGTCGTGCGTACGCCTCAATGTCTCCCAGGGCGCGTCGACCACCGTCGTGGGCTCCAAGATGTACCTCTTCGTGAGTCTGTCCAACTCCCGCACTCCTCGCTTCTAATCGCGCCGGATAGGGAGGTCGTCTGGTCACCGAGCGCAGGATGGTCGCGGACTTGTATGTGTTCGATCTCGAGACATACAACTGGGAAAGGATACTCGCCTTCCCCGAGGACGATGTTCCCAGGGCTCGCTATTTCCATAGCGTCGACACTTGTATGTTCAACTGCCAGATGCCCCCTGGCCTATCCTGATCACACTTCAGGGAACAACCAACTGATCGTCTTCGGGGGGATGAGCAACGAGCCCGACTCTCCCAATCCCGACGAACTGTGCGTCTTAAATGACGTCCGCTTCTTCGACATCGCGTCCCGCCATTGGCTGCCGCCGTCGCGACTCGCTACCCCCGAGAATCTGCTGCCCCGTGCTCGATATGCCCAGCTCTCGTCGGTCACCGGTGATCGTCTATTCATTATCGGGGGCCAGGACTTTTACAACACCTGGCTCGACGACGTCTGCGTCTATGACCTGCTCGCCAAGACCTGGTCGGAGAAGCGCGACTACCCTAGGCACTGCGGTTCCTATCGCAGTGTGGCCGTCTCTTCGAACCAATGTGTTCGTTTCCCCAAAGAGGAAATGCGGGCGTCCCAGGCACCGTCATCCTTGGGCCCCGTTGGCACGCGTTTCCAGCCAAATGATGTCCCCAAGGGGGAGGACCTTACATCCTCAGAGTCGCTCTCACACCTTCCCTACTCTGCCGCCCCCAGCGACGAGCACCCGAGCGACATTTACCTCTATAGCAACTACAACGTGCGTAATCTCCACTCTTCTTCCTTACTATACTTAGCTTCTGCAAAGTTCACGGATGTCAAACGCGAACTGGAATTGTTCTCGCCACTCCCGGACACTGGGTTCACCATCGAAGATCGTTCGGCGGCCATGTCAGGCACGACCTTCCCACCTGGTCTCCGTTTCCCCACTGGCGCCATTCTGGGAACGCACTTGATCATCGCGGGCATATATCTTGCACACAGCTACCAGTCCTTTTCCATCTGGGTGCTCGACCTCCAGACCATGGTCTGGTCCAGGATAGACCCCGGGAAAGCCGTAGAGTCGGGTTCGTGGTTCCGCGGCTGCCTCTGGCCCGAGGCGAACAAGTTCATGATTTTTGGGAACCGGAATGGCAACCTTGTGGACGACTACAACCGCCGGCTCCTCAGCTGGGACCACGTCGCCGTCGTCGACCTGGAGGCCTTTGGCATCTACCAGCCGCCGCCCTTGAAGCTGGACATCCCGATGCAGGAGCTGGGCCTCGCTGCACTCGAGGAGCAGGTTCTCGCCGATTTCGATATCGTCTGCGATGACGGGCGCAAGATTAGCTGTTCGCGAAAGTTGCTGGAGGATCGCTGGCCGTGGTTCAAGGAGCAGCGAATCAAGCTCCTGCAGACGGCCATGACCGCGATGGAGTCGATGCCGTCGTCCCCCATGCACATCCCGCTCCCTGAGCTGCCCGGGAACGTGCCGGACGACCAGCGGCCCGATCCCCGGCTCACTCCACGCGCCTTCAACCTGTCGGAGCCGTATCCAATCACACTGGCGCTGATGCAATATTTCTATTCTATGGCGCTGCTGACGCCACTGCAGACGGCGCCGGCCGTACTGAGCCAGCTGCTGGTGTTGGCGACCAACTACCGCATCACGCACTTGCAGACGCTGGTTAAGCACGCGATGCACCGCGCGCTCTCCAACTCGACGTCGGTCGGCGTGTACGAGGTCGCGACGCTCTGCAGCTGCCGCAGCTTACAGATCAGGCGCGTTGTCTTCTCCTTGGGCCAAGCCAATCGCTCATCATTATCATTTCATTTTCGATCTTCAGGGCACTCAAAACTGTGATGGTGCGTTGAACGTTTTACTCGTGTGCTTCAGGCCCTCGGCTAATCCGTGTGTTTCATTTCGTTGTAGTCGTACACCCAGAAAAAGCCGTCGCGGTCTAGAGCGGAGAAAGATGGCGGGGGCGGGGGCCGCGATGGGGGGCCATCATCCAATAATCACAACGGGGGCGGCGGCGGCGGCGGGGGCGGACCGTCCGAGCCTAAATATGTCTCGCGACCCCGTGGGACGTCGGACGCGCGGTGGGCGACCAACACCACCGATAACGCGCGAGGTTACAGCAACTACAGTGTGTCCTCTCCTTGCTTCTCCTTGCTGCGGCGCTAATTGGACAGACGTAGACTCAGCGAACCACCGACGGGCGCAGTCGTTCAGCGAACGCGCGCAGGCGATAATCGACGATGAGGATCAGCTGTTCACGCTGCCCTCCTTCATCAAACAGACGCGCCATAATCGCACGGACAGCGCTGTCTCCGTGCGCACGGAGGAGGAGATCCACGAGCTGCTGGCGCTCATGACGCCCGCATCGCCCGCGTCGCCCGTCTCGCCCGCGCCGTCCTCGCGGATGAGCGCGCGGACGAGCGACCAGCGGATGAGCGACCAGCGGATGAGCGAGCAGATGTTCATGGATGAGCTGTACGAATCGCTCCTGCACACGACCGGGTACGAGACGAGCGACACCGACGAGGCGTACCACCCCTCGAGCTCGCAGGCGTCCGCGTACGAGTCCGAGTCCGAGTCCGACGCGCTCTCGGCGCCGACGTCGCCCGGCGGGTTCGTGCCGTACCACCTCCCGCGCCGGCTGCCCGCGCGGATCGACACGCGCCGGAGCACGCCGTCGCTCGTCTCGTCGTCGTCGCGCAGCTCGCAGTCGAGCAGCCGGCACGAGTACGCGTCGCCGGTGACGCCGTTGCCGCTGTCGCCCGAGGGCTCGCAGGCGCTGCTGCCGAGCATCGAGGAGCGCTACCCCGACGACGACGACGAGTTCGAGCCCCGCGGCGAGCGCGGGATGCGGATGCACGGGGGCGGGGGCGCGTCGACGACGCTCGACGGGATGCCCTGGCCGATGCACAAGTCGCGCGTCGAGTGGGCCGCGCCGAAGGTCCAGGAGGAGATGCAGATTACCACGGAGCTGCGGAAGCCGGAGGCGCGGACACGGACGGAGGCGGGGGCGGAGACGCGCGCGTGGGCGGCGCCGGGCCCGCGCGTGTCCTCGCCGACGCCGTCGGACGTCGAGACTGTCGCCCCGCGCGCGAGCGGCGCGTTCTCGCGCCTGCTGTCGAAGAAGCCGCTGCCGGATGCGCTGCAGTCGCCCAAGTCGCCCAAGGCCCCGAAGTCGCCGCTCAGCTCTGCGCAGGAGAGCGGGTTTTTCCTGGACCCCAAGGCGCAAAAGGCGGAGGAGAAGCGGCGGAAGAAGGAGCGGATGGAGGAGCTCGCGCGGACGCTGAAGGAGCGTGCGCAGAAGGCGCGGGACGACGCGGACAAGGCGTCGTCCAAGTCGAAGGAGAAGAGGACGGAGCCCGTTGCGATGTACAACGCCCAGTTTGGGCTGACGATGTAGGGTGTTTTCACGACTCCGTTAACTATCTAACCACATCTCGCTGCTGCTATCTAAAATGTACAACATGTACCCTCTTGCCACTCTTTTTTGTTATATCCTTATCTAATGTATTTATTGTTACTGACTGGACAGGCTAAGGGAGTTCTGCAAGATGTAATGTTCTTCGACTTGGAGTCGGTACGAACGACTTGGCACTTGGTACGAACTCTCGAGTCGGGCAATTGAACTTCTTGTACCGCGACACTTGGCATGGCGCACAAAGGCCTGTCCGAATCCGCCGACTTCTTACCTTGTAACTTGTTCAGTGACCTTCCTCTGAGTCTCTGTAGTCGAGAAACGAGATAGGGGCTTCAACTGGAATTACGTTACTTCAGTGACGTCACCCAGCAGCTCTTTTTTTGCGCTGGAATGAACGACTCGGGTCCGTGCGTGCTGTAAGGCTCGTACCCGGCGCCGGAGATCTACGGGTTTCACTCGGGGTATCAGGGGTATCTGTCGGTATGCCAACATCGCCCTGTGCACATCGCCGGACAGCGAAGTTATCTTCTTGCTCCAGCCGGAAACCAAACTCTCCAGTACCCTTCCTTAAGCTTCACCGCCAGGAGAGACGTACACGGTCATTGTTTCCACCGTCTCAGAGTCTGCCTTCAGCCTTTGAGTTATGTTTCAATCTGGACAGTATTCCGGACTTCCAAAGCTGGTCACCCCCCGGTTATGGCTGCCCGCCCCTGCCCGCCCCTGCCCGCCCCTGCCTGCCTACCGCTTGCCCCGGGACATGCCCCTGATTAGAGTAACATTAACCATGCTCATGATAGGACCATCTCGACTTTTCGAACGTCAGCACTGCACGACGGTCAAGACAGCCGACGGCCGCCGTGTCGTAACCGAGGACGCGTCGCGACTTGCCGCCGTCCATTTGGAGGGACTGGAGGAGGTGTGGAGGTGTCATGCTACGAATTAATCTCAGAGCAGCTGCCGACAACATTGTTAATTCCGTCCGCTAAAAAGATCTCAATGGAGATGCCTTGGACCAGGGTAACTTGGCTATGTTTTCGTACAGAGACGAAGTGGTCCATTCCCCGGGCACACCTAATTTGGTGTATCAATTTCATTTTCGAACCCCCTGTTTATTTCTACGCAAGATTTTCGGGGGCGTCTTCAATCTATGGTTGCATGGCATGACAATCTTGAGGCTATTCAGTGGATCGAAAATTCGTTGCAGCAGCCCCGGCTTCAGACAACTTCAAGCCCATCAAACGCGGGCGGGGGAAACAGAGGATGATAACCAGATTTATTCCTGGTACCGACTTTGGTTCCAGGTCTCAAATCCATAATGTATTTTTTTACGATCTTACCGCGATCACCGGCCCGGATAAAATAAATAAATATAACTATTTCCTTCATTTGTAGGCTCCAGGTCATTTATTTATCAGTTTCTACGTACAGGTGGAGGGAGGCACCAGGGGTTGCCCGGAGGGCCTCGGTATTTCTAGGTACAGGGCTGGAGAGAGATCCCAGGGGGTGCCCGGAGGGCCTTGGTATTCCAGGTCTCAAATCCATAATACTTAGGGGCAGTCAGAGTAAAAATAACCAGTCGGATTTGGGAGTGCATCAGAACCGTGTGATAACCGAGCTGAGTTTTGACCGAGAAGCGGTTCTCGATGCGGTTTTGCCCCATTTAATAATTTGAGAACCGGAACCGCGCAGGACCGCCTTGCAGAACCGGCTCCGGAGGCGATTTTACGTCGGTTTTGGTTTTGATTCTCGGTTTTAATTGACTTTTTAGACCTATTTGTGATGTAACAAAACCGAGAACCAAAACCGTCTCCAGAACCGTGGTTCTGCTACTGTACGTCCCTGTACTGAGGCGACACAAAACTTACCGTGACATAGGGCAACGGACGGGGGCGACGCGACAGCGCTTATCGTGACCATGACCGTCGCCAAGAGGACGCGAATTTTTGGTGATTTTTCTTTGTCTTTTTCGATGTTACGGTGCCCTCCTTCAAGGCTCCTTGGCGACGAGGGCGACCGTGACTGTGACCTGCCCCGACGGGCGACGCAACAGGCCTGGCGTGACCGTGACCATCGCCTCTGCACAAGGACATACAAGTAGTCGAGACGGTTCTGGGTTTTATTTAGTTTTCCCACGATAAATTAATTCAGAACCGACTTCAGAACCGACTATCAGAACCGACCGACTACTCTGACTGCCCGTTTTCACGATCACACGGCGATCACCGGCAGTCACCGGCCCGCGAAAAAATAATTAATTCAAAATTCCTGTTCCTTCCTTCCTCACTCCGTCAGCCCGTTTGTAGAGTGCTGATTTCCGGTGACCATCCAAGATAAAAATACAAACCAGCCCGTTCTAGGTCTCAGCGCGCAAGGGAGGCGAGTCGGCCGAGACTTACAACTTGCAAGCAAGCTTCCTGTCAGGTTCACATGATTTCAGGTTTTAGCCTCCAGGTCCGGGGAGAGGTACCAGGGCGTGCCCGGACTCGGGAGGGCCTTAGTCATTTTTCCAACTGGCAAAACACAGATACCATTATCCCCTGGAGGCTCACTCCATGTCGACAACTACAACACATATACTAACGCCGATGGGGCGGCTCTGGAGGCCGAACGTGCCTGCCGACCACTCAGTGAATTTGATGTCAACGCCAACGTTGGACCGTGGCCGCCTTTCCCGTGAGGACTTCAGCCTTCGTGATCAAATTTCTTGTGCTCGTTCATATCCGTCGTTCCAGCTCCTTCAACTCCGCCTGTTCCGATTTTTTTCCTCGACGTGTTTATGAACGAGATTATCAACACATAGACCTCAGCCCACGAGATCGCCACCAACCACCTCAACCACCTCACCCAGTGCTCCTTTCGACCCACCCTGTAGAAAATCTGGCATAATCTCATATTCGCTGCTCACAATTGAAGGCCCCGGCGAGTAGACGAAGCTTAACGTCAGTGTCAGAACTGAGGTGGAGGTTCAACGAAGTTCGGCACGAAATGTCCTGCTGGTAAAGTGAGTCTGAGTTGAGCGCAGCCTTCGATTGGGTAGACTGGGCGGCCTCGAAGTGGGTAATGATGCCCGTGCTGTCGGTCACTGGTGAACTCCCAGAGTCAGACGACACTACAGTGAGTAAGGTGAATATCAATATCGAACATATTGACCTAGAAAGTGGTCATGGCGGATTTCCTAGGTGTTGAGTGTGGACATATTTTCTTTGGATGCGTACTGCTTTTTTCATTTCTGGATTAGCAACATGGGAGGCTCTGTTCGAAAATGTGCAAAAAGTTGAAACGGTTTGAGACAAGCCTGTTCGCGGTCCCGTGTTGATATTTGATGGGGATCGCCATCAAAGCGGGTCCAAGTTATCCGAGTCTCAACCTCCTAACTTTCCACCTCTTTCTTCCTTTTTCCCATCATCTCCCCTCCACTCGACTGAATCCTTGAATCCTCCCCATCCTTCATGGGCTGCAACACTAGAACAACCGTGTGTGTATTCCGAGTCATCTCTCGTAAGTTGTGACTTGGCAACGCCTCGCCGACCGTTCAATGCATCGCTCACGCGCTTTCACGTACCCGCCTTGCTCACCGACTTAAAGACCTCGCATTCTCAGCGCGCTTGAATTATCTACGCGTCCAGTCGTCCCGGACCATACGACTAGTCCTCGATGTCTCGCCCGCCGCTGTCTGAATCTCGCCGTTTGACCAGGGTACGTTTTCTGATTCATGTCAGCCACCTGAGGCTGACCTTTTCCGAAGCTCAAGCTTCAACACGACCTCAGTGGGAACACTACTCAAGACCGTTGGGGGATCCTCCATTTGGCGACCCAAGACCCTGGGGCGGGAGCCATGAAGACCTCAGTGGGACACTGTTCACCGAGGCCACGAAGATGTGGGGCGACCGAGCGAGAGCGGAGTGGGTGCGGAGTGTGGGGAGTGTGGGGAGATGTCCTGGGGGCAGGTGCTTGCATCCTCGTGCTCCCTTGTGGTGGGCCCCTAGGCTTAAGACGCGCGCATTTGGCTTCCTACCGCTTGCGCGCGTCAACTAAAAGCACGTTAAACTCTTCTGTCTTTTCTCTTTCTCATTGTTTCTCTTTATTCGTTTGAGCGGCATGTAACAAGTGTAAATTAGTAACCTTGAAATTGTGTGCTGAGCCCGCCAGAATCCCATTATAATTAGTTGACTAGTAAAAGGCGCTAGCAGAACAAGTAAACGTTAACGGCCAGGCCAGGTGTACAGTACGCCGCTGGATTTCGACGGACAACGCGCGCGGGTCCTTTGGGTGCTCGGGCGCGGGCGGAGCCAGCGTGGTATTTCCCAACTTGTCTTGGTCGAACGTAAATGAAATCAATATTGATTCCGACCAAAAAGAATGTTCGGACATAGCTAGAATATATCCGCACCCGCACCTGCACCCGCGCTCGTTGTCGGCCGGGAGCTGTTCTACTACATATGCGTAGCGTCTAAACTCTAAACGTAATCCATATAGGCCGATCCGCCACAACTCGTAAGTCAGTGCAATACTGGCTGCAATTGTTCTATTTCTGTTCTACGTGTGCCTGTTATGAGTAAAAACATCCTAACAGCGGTGACGCGCATGGGATGGCAACTGCAGATATCAAGCCAGGAGACGCTCATGCTCGGACAATTTTCCTACTACTTAGATAGAATCCTATTTTGCTATTTAGTTATCGTCTTTCGTCAAAAAATCTGCCATTCTATCCCGTCAGTCACATACAGGCCTAATTACTGCTCCTCCACTGGACATTTCCGAATAGTTTACATTACATATACACAAGATGCAGGATCAATGGTGCCGATAGAATTGCGGTTTGAGGTGGAAAACATAAGATGCGAGGGAAAAAATTGTTACGGCTGCATAGGGACGTCAGAGGTTTCGTGAAGGACGGGAACATTAGCAGCGAGGTCGCCGCTATAGATGACGGGAACCGGGGTACCGGCTTCGTCCGGTGTGTTTAGACCCAATGACGGCGTAGGACTGTCCGACGCCGGAAGTGGTGTGCGTGCCGCTTCCTGGGCAGGGGCATCGTCGATGTTGGGTTGGGCTGGGGGAGCATTAGCGATCATATGGTTAACTGTTCAACTATGATTAGCGTGTGTCGGTAAGGGATGGAAAAAGAAGTGTTACATTCTCTTGCATGCTCTGAACGAAAGAACAAAGAGTGAGAGTTGTTCCATGGCAATAACTTGAAAGCCTACCGAGATCTCTCTGCTGGCTACATTCAGCACCATCCGCACAATCCTTCCGAGCCAACACCGACTCCTCTAAAAAGCCTTTCGCTCGCTCGCGGAGGAACCAGTCTCGCAAACCATAGAGGAACACCTCGGCGGCGCATTGTCTACATATCTTGCTGCGAGGAGCTTCCGGGTCCGGGTCCGTCCCCGCAGGCAGTGGATGAATATCCACGAACAATTCTAGTTGCATCAACGGGAGGAATGCTCTCGGTTGCGCTTGGATGTGAGCCACAATCTGAATATGAAGTCGATCAACACAAAGCGGACGTAGGAACGCGGTCCTACACACCTCGCGATAAATGTGACGAGGGGTTATTCTCTGGGTCGTGAGGTAGTCGAGCATGATCTCGACCTCGACAGTGTTGCTGTTGAAACACTCGTAGACCGAGGAGGACTGTATGAGATCACCGACGTCGGAAAATCCATGCGGATGCTGGGAAATGATAGGTGCAGCAATGCAGCGGCCCTGGACACCGATGCCGCAGAAGGAGACCTGGCAGAAGTCGCATTTGGTGGTCGACGGCGCGGGCAGTGCGAGCAGATTTTCGCAGTTCCCGCACAGAGCATGGCCCGGCGGTGTTCCGTCTTCCACGAGCCAGGCATGGTCGGGATCGACGTTGGGATCGACGATTGGGACCGGGCATCTCCATCCGTACGGGTTCCCGAGGATGCAATTAGGGCAAGGTCGGACGAAGTCGCTCGGGTTGATATCGGGCTCTGGGGACGCCTCTCTGGGAGTAGGAAGCTGGAGAAAATGAGTGAGTACGTGATAGTCGAACTGAGGAGCAACATACACGCATGGATGTGCCTGCGTAAAGCTCGTCCGCTTGTTGGCGCTCTCGTTCGGTCCGTGCCTTATGCGGAGCTGCGCGTAGAAGAACATCGAGTACCGATTGTAAGGGCCGGAAGGGGGTCACACTTGTGGATGATCCACGACAAGCGGGGCAATTGGTTCCGCCGTTCTGACAAAGGACGTCAGTCAGTATCTCCAAACTCGGTAGACAGCACTGCGCAGCGCATTTGCAGAAGCCTGCCCAGAGAACTGTAACCAGCGCACAAACGCGTAGACGGTGGCAATAGCAAAACGCTCGCACTGGGCCGGCGACGGAACCAAATAGCAAAAACACTCACACGAATCCAAAGCACGCAGCAACTTGCAGGCGAGAGCGAATCAGCGCGGGTATCCAAACAGATGATGGGGGGTCGCGTACCTTCCGCAGAAAAAATGCTGACAGGGCGCGACGATCACCGGCCGATAGACGAGCTCGGAGCAGCAGCCGCACTGCAGCTCTTGTGCGAGTTGTTCGGCGAGCGCAGAGTCATCGGCGGGGACCGCGGCCTCCCCAGCCTGTTCGGGGACCTTGTGTTCCTCTTTCATCCGCTTCCGACTGACTGACTCGTCCAGGACGTCGTTAAACGAGGCGGAGGCGCTGCGCTTGAGAGTTAGCTGCTGTGAACGCGACGACGAGGCCTGAGGGTCAACGGGTATGGGGGGTGTTGGTGCGGGGGTGAAATCAGACTCCGCCATGAGAGACAGAAACAAAGAACACAAAAGAGACGCGGTCGTGGCTCCGAGACCAATTTCGACCGTTACGCAACTGTCCATATATAGGCATGCTAATGATTCAGTCTTTTCGGTTCGGTCGCGTGAATTTCAGCGCTGCAACTCGTGCAAGGCGCTATTACAAAAGACATTATTGCAAGTCCCACTGATAAGCTACATAGAAATACAGAGGCTGTTATACAGGCCAAGATAAAGAAGAAACGTTCAAGGGCTACAAAAAATCATCCACAGGAGGAGGCAAGGTCAGGTTTAGCGGGGGAGGGGGTGCGACGCCGGCAATATCGCAGGCATCACGAAGGCGTTCTCGCAGAGACTCGTAGCGATATCGTTGTTCTAAAAGACAGGGTCAGTATGCTGCGAAATTTAATTGTGCAACTCTTTACCTTCGCAAGGCCACAACGCAGTCAAACTAAAACAGGAAATGTCAATTTAGCGCCACTGATCGAGAGGGCATTCGCGTACTAGTCAATCGGGGCCAAGAGGTTTTTGCAGACGTCCAGAGCAACGGTCATGCTGTTGTCGCATTCCCACAATGTCAGGCCTCGCGATACTTGCGCCATGAACCAGAACACGTAGACTATAAAAAGCGGTTAACATCTTACGAGAGGAACACCCTGAAGAGGACATACAAGGGCGCTGCGATAAGCTGTTGCGGGCGTTGCCAGTGATGGTGTGGAGGCCCCCCATAAACTGCTGTGCGACATTCGCCTGATGGGACACTGTCCTTGTTATCAGCATTGTACGTATAAGGAAGGATGAAGAGAACGTACGCCACTCTTCTGCTTTGTGCCGGTGGAAGAGACCATTGACATTTCTGATATCGGCAGCTCAGCAACGGGAGATGAAAACTATACACGAGGCGTACGCAGAGACAAGGGGCACAAATCGCTGGAACTCGTACGTGATGCACATACGGGTGCTGTAGGAAGGAAATTGTTTAGTCGTGGATAATGTTGCTAAGACAAATGCCTTACTTGAAGATGTATTCTCGGCCTTGGTAAACAAACGCCCGCTCGATGCCGCATGTATGTCGGTTAAAAGCTTGTTCGATGGCATCGGCCTCGAGCCACGCCTTGACTGCGAACTGGCCTTTGTCCGCCACAGGAGCCGAGGTGTCATTTCGCATCTTGATGCAGGCGAGCCATAAGAGGAACGCGCGGTCGTGCAGAGCCCATATCGTGTCTTTGGCCGAGGGCGAATGACTCACAGCCTCGCCGGAGAACAAAAGAGCGTACTGTCAAAATCGAGCCAGTGAGCAAAAAAGAATACAAAGCAGACAACGAGAGCGTACATTCGAAGGGTCCGAGATGAAAAGATCGAGGCTATGACTTCGGCTGGCAAAGCAGTAACTACTATGTCCTGCGGCGAGGATCATAGCGCTCCAGCATAATCTTCGACACGACTCCTTTCTGACCTCGGCCTCGGACCAAGAAGCGCTCCACGCAGGAGTCTGAGTCCAAAGGGGAGTATGCTCGAACGCCGGCGTCCACTGTTCTCCTAGTGTCAACGTATGGCAAGAACATCCGCGATCGGTAGAAACGGGGATGGATGAATGGTGGCGGTAGTTGTGGTGTCCGTTCTGCCCGTTCTGCATCGGATCGAGCGCCGACAGCGGGGAAGACGGCGCAGAGGTAACAGCGGGGACTTTCCCAGGCAAAAAGGTTGAAGTAGAGGGGTCGTTGACGTCCACCATCGTCAACGACAGGGCACGGATAATCGAGTCGAGCCGGATCATCGCAGATGCCGACCGGCCAGTGGAGTGGTTGGGGTGCGCGCAGACCTCGAACAAGGCTAGGATCTGGCGGGGTTGGTCGGTGCTTAACAATAGAATGCAGGGTAAATGGACTTACCCATGCCGCCTGGGCCAGGCTGTCGTCGACCCATCCGGCGTTGTAGCTTGCCTCCAGAGCACTCTGCGCCTGGTGAGGAGAAAAGAATCAGGTCCCTGGAGGCCGAAAGAGAGGGATGGCGAACCTCATCCCTGAATGTGAGTGCCCGCTGTCTCCCATGGTGTCCCATGCCGATCTCCGAGCTCTGCCAGAAAGTGGACATGGCAAGGACGGCTAACACGAGGCTAGGCTGGACTTGTTCTCTCTTGGAAGGATCGTAGAAGTTGCTAAAGAAGGTGGGGGCGTGAAGGAAGGAAAACCAGTAGTTGGAGGCACGAAAGAGAAATCGAAGATCTGATGTTATGCGTTGCGTTCCCAGGTCTCGCTGAGAAGCGGAAAGAGAGTCGAGGCGGACGGAGTTGGGAGATAGATACAGGGCCAGCAGACTATCCCACCAGATTTTTCTTGAAAAATTGAGCGATGGTTGGCTGGCGATCGGCGTAGCTTTTCGCCGACGTTCGCCCCCGTTTTCATCGAGCTCGGTTATGTAGGCGCCTCGAGAAACCGGCGCCTCGACCGGGGACGCCATCAAAAGGTTCAAAGAGCCGTCATAGGGAACTGAAATCTGTTCAGTAAATCAGCTCCGACAAAGTAGGGTCGGAAGGGGCGGTATTACCTACCTGAGAGGTCGGGATCGCGTGTTCGAGAAGGGCGGGCGCCGGGGGTGATGGACATTGGGACAACCCGTGACAGGCGCAGGCACTGATGTACGGCTGGCTTATGCGAGCTTCGTGCGGAGAGATGAGATACTCCTCAGGCGACTGCTCGCTGGAAGACGGGGACGGGAAGGAGAAGGGAGGGAGTTGTGCCCCATTTTCATCGGGAGAGTGTTCGTGGGTGCCGGAGGAGTTGTTTCGGCGCCGGGACCGGCCGCCGCCCTCGCTCATTTTTCGGGCGGCACGTTGGCGTGCTCCGGGGGTCTTGTCAGGTCCACGACGCTTGGGCAAAGGATCGTAATTGCAGTCGCTGCCGCCGCTGGCGCGTTTGCCGCAATTGTGACAAATGGGTTTGGCGCCGTCGCATCGAATTTTCCGGGTTCGGCTGTGTAATCACCGTAAGAGAGAGAGAAAAAAAATCTGCGTTAGCTGGATGCGCACCACTGGATGCATGCAACATAAACTCGTGCTCTCGGCTTGCCCTGGGTCGTGGGAGGCTGGTCGGGTGCGAGTTCGATGCGTGGTTTTTCGCGTCGCGACTTGCGAGGGCGAGAGGACTGGGTCGGCGACCACGCCTCCGAGTCGGGGGACAAGTCTAAAGATGTCGCCGAGACGGGCTGCGCGCTGTTGAGCTGGGGGTCGCGTCGCGAATATTGCGAGGAAGTGTCAATCCGGGACATCTCGCCAAGGCGTGCGGAAGAGATCGGTGGAAGGCCCTGGGGCATAGAATAATCGAGGTGGTCCTGGAAGCGGGCGGCGGGGCTGCCGGAGGGATACCGCCTCTGACCGAAGTCGCCGTCTGGTGCATACCCGTGATTCCTAGAGATGGAATGCTGCTGAGGGTACAAACGGTCGTCGGTAAGCTGGGCCATGTTCGGCCTGCGGTAGAGGTCCTGGGGATCCTCGCGGGATCTGAGGGAAAACATAGCGACGGGGGTCAGTGTCGACAAAGTGGCACTTTATAGAAGGAAAGATAAATAGGGCGCCGCATTTGATTGGCTGCCTGATTTGTTTATAACGAATGAATGTCGCATCGAATCGGTCGTCTGAATCTGGTAGAATCTGTGTAAAGTTGGTAGCTCGCGTGGCTGCTGTCTGATTTACTTCACTCACCCGGAGACTGCATCTCTCTCCGATCCACCTCCAAGTTTCCTGCTAGGTCTCCGCCATCATTGACACCCGTTAGAATCGTGGGTCCGCCAAGACTCCCAAGGGTTGGTTTGACGACTGTGGGACGTGATCCAAACCTGATCTCCTGATAGCTTCTGATCCAGTCCAGTGGTCATTTCCAAAAACAAACCTCTCTGACTGCACCGAAACGTGGACTGGAATGTTGGACTTACCCGGGAGGGGCTGCTTCAAATTTTCTTGTACCTCGTGCCTTGACGACCACCCCGCCAATGCGCCAACTGACAGCACCGTATGTTTCGGGTGATCCGCATCACCGAATATTTTTTGGTAGCGAACCGCCACTGATGGGAGAAATCGGTTTATCTTGCGGGTTGTACGAGTCGTTTTCCTTCCCTCTCCCCTCATTTTGCCTCTTTTTCTTTCTGGACGGGCATCCTTTGTCTTGACGACATTTTCGCACTTTCTTTAATTAGACATTTATCAAAGATGTTGCCTACTACATTCGTTATTTTCACCGCGGTCGCGGCCGTTCTCGGAGCCCCTACTTCATTCTCCTGGCACCAGTCCCGGGTGGCCCCAACGACGCTCACGACTCTGACCACCGCCGATCTCGATGCGCTGGACTCGTTCACTCAGTTCGCTCGGGTCAGTAACTTTCTTTCCCCATTTGTGATTAAATTATCTTTCTTATAGGCTGCCTATTGTGACTATATCCGTATAATCAAGAACCTACCGGAGCTGACATCCCTACAGGCCCGGCTGATAAACTGATGGCATGGGACTGTGGTGGTATGCAGAAATGACTCGCACATATATTCCCTCCCTAACCTCAGAGCA
This sequence comes from Mycena rosella, assembly GCA_029378255.1. Classification (NCBI taxonomy): domain Eukaryota; kingdom Fungi; phylum Basidiomycota; class Agaricomycetes; order Agaricales; family Mycenaceae; genus Mycena; species Mycena rosella. The sequence continues at coordinate 176,550 of JARKIE010000138.1, read as the reverse complement.
CCAGAGGCCTGCGACGCCAACCCTGACTTCCAGGCTACCCTCGCTGGCGGAATGGGAAACGCAGTTCAATTCTGTGTGTATTTTTCTTCGCCCAAAGTGGTATTCCAGACGGTTTACTTCTATTTCAGTCTTCGTCGGTTACTACCCCAAGTCAAACAGCGTGATAGTCAGTCATCAGGGCACGGATCCTTTAGCACTGTCAGTGCTCCTCCTCAGCACGTCAGACCCCCACGTTTTCTTACCCAAAATGGATACAGGTTGTCGGTCCTCACGGATCTCAATGTTCTGAAAGGCCCCCTCAACTCGACGCTCTTTTCTAACATGCCGGACGGGTCCGAGGTTCACACCGGATTCCGCGACGAGCACGCGATTACGGCCCAGGAAATCCAAAACGAGGTCAAGCGCCTGATTGCGCCACCCAAGTCACGACCGTAAATACACCTTTCCATTCAGTGTTGCTAGAAAATAACTGACTGGTGGTCGATAGGTCGGCCACAGCCTTGGCGGCGCTCTCGCGGAGCTTGAAGCCCTCCCGGCCGAAGTCGGCGTCAACGCAGTCACCTACGGCAATCCCCGCGTCGGCAACGCTGACTTTGTGTCGTTCTTTGATTCCCAGGTTTGCTTTTCTTTGACCTTTCTTTCCAAGTTTGTTGCTAACGCTCAATTCCCAGGTTTGAATTTTTTTGATCTTTATTCCAAGGTTGTTCCTTATCTTCCGGTAGGTCACCGACTTCAAACGCGTGAACAACAGAGATGATTTGGTCCCAATCGTGCCTCCGAGATTTTTGGGCTTCGTTCACCCCAAGGGTGAAATAGTTCGTTGCGAACCTGATCAAAATATGTTGAGATTGATTTTTTCTCTCTCCAGCACATTGTGGATGACGACAGCAACGAGCTCGTGGCGTGCCCAGGCTCGTATCCGCTGAGGCTTTTTTCGTGTTCTCGTTTGCTGAAACAGTGTTTAATCCAGGCAACGACGATGCGACAGATGATAAGTGTCAGATCAAGACAGTTCCCACCATCTTGAGCGGCAACATCCTCAACCACTTGGGTCAGTCAGATCCAAGCTTCTCTGTTTCGATTTTTTTGACCTCTTGAAAAAGGTCCGTACAACGGCATCCACATCGGTAGCATCTTCTGCACCTGAACGGCTCCGTGATAGCGATTTGACGAATCTTTCTTTTCCTTTCTTTTGTTCGGGGTTCATCGTTGTTTTAGTCTAATATTATTTAATTTCAATACCAGAACGAGGGTTCATTCATTTCACGTCGTTACCGCCAGCCGACGTCGGACGCTCGTCACTGAGCGCCTAGCCCATGGTCTTCTGAATCTCTGTGCAACGCCGCGGATTTCCCCGTCCCCCCATTCTCCGCCGAGGCCTTTTCTCATGTCGAATCCAACCCCAATTACACCCACTCGAGGTTTACGTACTTTGGTAAGATCGGGTGCAATACTACTCAAGTTCGTTCAAATGCCACATATAGATCCGGGCTGTGCTTCTGCGCGGCAGTCTACGGCTTCGCTCCATCTTAGTACTTTTGTCGGAAAAATAGGGGCCAGTCTCCTGACGAGTCTCGTATCCTTTGTATTATGGGACGGTCTCCTCTCCGTCCTCTTTGTCAATGTTTTCGTTTTCGTGTTATTAACCTTCGCTCGGCCGACGGCCAGCCACGTTGGCCAGCAGGCTGGTAAGGTACTTTATCAATAGTCGGACGTCCCGGTCAGCGCACTCCAGGAAGACCACTCGGAATGCAACAATCAATACGGCACGCCACAAAGCGGTGCATTTCTGACACTCCTTCTCATTTGGATCGTCTATTCTTACCCAGATCGACATTTTACATCCAGATTTTGACACCTATGTGGTTGGCTCGAGTGATTCTATGCTCGCCGGTTAATCTACTGGCCTTCCGCGGAATTTCGCCGTATATGGCTTGCCCCGCGCCTACGCAGCGACCGTGTATTTATTTTTACGCCGTGCAATAGAGGTCACGGACCATCCTCGTGCACATCTTTTCCTCGTGCCTCGGATGCAGTCTATCGCTGATTTTCGCTGAATTGGACGATCAGCGCACGCTATCAATTTGCTAAGATGAGGCGTTGAGACGCTGAAACTCTCGAGCGGATTCTGCCTCTACAAAATGAATAGGATCCTTGTCATTGGAGCCGCTGCGACCTCCGAAAATCATTCAATTATGTTTCATATCCACATTCTTCGATTGTCTGCACCCTGAACTTTGCTTTCTGCCAGCGGTTTCCCCGCAATCTTCCCCATTCGTGTTCTGGCGCGCCATTGATTGTCGTTGTTGCGTTGATCAAGCAGACGCGAATCAGTCACGTGGACCCTCACGCAAAGATTCGACCAACTCAGATTGAACTCTGTTACTCTGCGCCAGAAACTTCAATTCAATCGCTTCGACTTGCGCTCTCGAGTTTCGTAACTCTGATTTCTTTGGGGCGGTGCTTCCAACAAAAAATATGGCCGGACGTTCCACATCTCCACCTCACAGGAGCCGCGACTCACTTCAGAGGCCTGAATCCAGTCGTGGAAGCGGTAGACGCCATGACGATGGGCGCCGGAATCAAGACCAGGACAGAGGATACCCTCCTCGAGAGATGCGACATGGTGGAGACGACAGCAGGCGGGGAGGAGATCGGGATCGCCGCGAGTCGTACTACTCGGAGCGTGACCGTGAACGCGAGCGGGCGAAAGACAGGGACAGATACGACAGGAGACGAGACGGAGAGGGTGACAGAGACCGCAGTGGGCGTCCTCGTCGGTCGGCATCACCGCGTCGTCGCGCTTCGGCGGGTCCGCGTTCTCCGCACCGATCTGGCTCGCGCTCTCTTTCCCCGGCAAGCAAGGCGAAGCCAGACTTTGCGCCGTCTGGACTGCTTGCTGCAGAGACGAACACCGTCAGGGCTGTCAACGGGGACAGCACCGTCTTGAAATATAATGAGCCTCCGGAAGCAAGGAAGCCTGTTCTCGGGTGGAGACTTTATGTTTTCAAGGGCAGCGAGCAAGTCGGTGAGATGCGTTCTCCTGCTATCTCGGAACGCGACTCACTCCCTACAGAACTTCTTCACATCCACCGCCAGAGCGCGTATCTAATTGGGAGAGACCGCCTCGTCGCAGATATTGCCGTGGATCACCCGTCGTGTTCCAAGCAGCATGCCGTTATCCAATGTGCGCCCGTCTGCTTTATCTGCTGTCCCTTTCCGTTCTAACGTTGTGGATATTGCAGACCGATTCGTGCAGCAAAAGGACGAGTTTGGTGTGTCGAAAGGATCCGTAAAGTAGGTACTATTCCGCGACGCGTCGTCTCTGGCTTACGGCTGCTGCAGACCCTTCATCATAGACCTTGAATCTACTAACGGGACTCATGTCAATGATCAAGCGATCCCTGTTTCGCGATATTATGAACTCAAGGCCAGTGACGGTGAGATTTTTCTTCCAAATCTCCTACCTTTGTGCTGAAGCGCCCCAGTCATTAAATTCGGGCAATCCACGCGAGAGTACGTCCTTCTCCACGACGAAGCGACCTGAGTATCTAAAATTCCGCTGCCATGTTTCTTGTAATGACATCACTTGACTGCTGTAAATCTGAAAGAAACCTGAGAGCGCGCTGATCCAGGTTGATCTCCGTCCCCATTGTTCAAAGGCACGAAGCAGAGTCGTGGTTCGACAATGGATCGCGATCGAAGGCCTTTCTTCTCTATCACATCTTATCTACTTCCATTTTGGGAAGTCCTCCGGATCCGTCGATCTCAATCTTCACAACCGAGGAACAACAACGTCTTGTTCTTCTTGTGTTTTACAGACAACCTTAGCGACCTACCGGCGGGAGCCGATGCTTTGGCCCTCCTCGGGGCCCTTTGGTCTTGTTTTTTTTGGCTTTGGCGGTGTCCACGCGGCAGCGCTTCAGTGTCGCCTTTGTACGGGCCTTGCCGACACCGATATGATGATATTTGCTTTGTCTCGTCCGCTTTTGGAATGGATCGGCACACGAGGCGGAGTTGAAAGGGAGTGCCCTGGTGCAGGTATATAATAAGAGCAGGTTCATTCTCTTTATTCCGTACTTTCTCTTTCGCCCCCGCACCACTGGCAGCCTAGCCCGCACCTCATACCGACAACAAATTACAATGTCCAGCAACTCTGTCGTCTCGTCTCGCCGGCCCTCGCTGGTCATGCTATACAAGAACATCAAGGCCCAGAGCGACACCTACGAGGACCTCGAGAATGCAGCGCGTCTGTTTCCCGTAGAGGACGACGAGGTCGAGGAGACCTACGCTGCTTTTTCTATTTCGTCCAGCCAGTCGCCCCCACCGCGTTTCGCGGAAAACGACGCGGACTCCGACTCGGACAGCGACAGCAGCTCAGAGTCAGACTCGGATTCAGATGTCGAGCCGATGGACCTGAGTACTGACGCGTACGCGTACGGATCGGATTCTGTGGTGTAAGTTCCTCTGGGTTCAGCTGCATCCTGAGCCTTCGCTAACGTGCCCTTCAGTATATACAACGATGCGCCATTTATGCCTGCCCGGCAGACTTCTCCGGAAATCTCCAAACCCCTCGAGACCACTTTTTCGCGCAAGCCCCTTGCCCGGGCGCCCCCTCCTCGCGTCGCGTCGTCGCCCGCGCCATCCTCCCAGCCTCGCCAGCGTCAGCGGAAGCGCGCGCGCCTATCCGTCGCCGACGACGATTCGGACCGCGACGCAGACTGCGAAAGCACCGGGGACGCGACGGACGACGAGTACATGCCCTCCCCGTCCCTCAACCCCCGTAAGCGCGCGCGCAGCTCCAGCTCCTCCCCCGCGCCCTTCCGCCGCACCTCCGCGTCGCCCGCCGCGTCGAGTCCTTCCGCTCCCTCCGAGCGCGCCAACAGGTGTGCGCGCGCGCCCGCGCAGTCGCGCAACAAGCAGGCCTCGCGCGCGGAAATCCAGCTCGTCGAGAGCGCGGAGGACTTCAACGACTTTACCTGCTCTGTGTGCGGGTGGGTGCAGACGAACGAGCGCATCCCCGACTTTAAGCGCCATCTCAAAACGCACCAGCGCGCGTGCGACGAGGACGCGCAGAAGGGCTGGCGGTGCAAGGGCGTGCCCGTCGGCGAGGCGGCGGACTACGGGATTGGGGCAGCCACGCCCACGTACGATTTCCTGGGCCAGCAGCGGGTTGGCGGGTGCATGAAGACGTTCAGCCGGCGCGACGCGCTCAAGCGGCATCTGGATAACGCGAATGTCAGATGTGTCGGCCGCCCCGACGCTGCGACGGAGACTGAGTTGTAGAGCGTCTTTATCACGGTAAGCTACTCTTCACGCGACGAACGCCGGTTTCCTAATTCTTTTCCAGAACCTCCATTAACATCTCGCTTTTCCTTGTTATGCTGCCTTGCTTTCTATTCGCTCCGTCTACCCACAATGCCAATTAGGCTTTAATAGTTCAAGCTGTATTACCACCTATGTCCGCACCCACCCTCTGTCTTAATACTAGTTGCGTTTGAGAAATTCAATTGTCAATAATACAACGCCGTAGTCGCGTCTACTTTGTCCGATCGCGTCGTGACCGTATCCGCTTTCCGTCCTGCACAGTGGGGCCCCATCTGAGGTGTATTTAGTCGTGTGCGCCCAATCCAGGACACCCGCGCTCACCCTCGTACAGTCTTTTTCGGCCTTGGCTCGTGCGCGAACTCCTCAACGGACAACCCCGACCGGTACTTTTCCATGCACCACAGTATATATCTTGGCGAACAAACTTCAAAAACTGACGAAGAGAAATATCGCAGCCCGACACACCTTCGATCCCGCACGCCCACACCCGCGGATTTCAGATTGGCGCTGCTTTGCTGCCAGAATTCATCCCAGCTCTCGACCGAGACCTTCGTGTCCGCTGAGCGTCCGATGGCTTTGAGGAAGGCCTCGGGGGTAGTGATCGACTCTGCCGCTCGGATGAGTGGGATTTGCGATGCTGTTGGAAGCAGATTATGTATACCCCGTCGGGACGGAACAGGGCGTGATTTAGTGGCCGTGGCCAGAGAGCGGCATGTGCGCGGGGCTAGAGAACACAGACGAGAGCCTGAGCTGAGAAGACTGTTCATACAGGAGGACTCCGAGGAGGATGAGGAGGTAAAAACTAAGTGAGGTTTGATGGGATTGCCTTTTTCGGGATGGGTCGTGGGAAGTAGGCTTGACCGCTACCCTCATGGCGCCAACCACCCCGAGCTCCCTCAAATCTTGTAATAACCCTGCTTGCCCAGACTTCAGTATCATAAATCGTGGGCTTCTCAAGTGTGGCAAATGCAAGTTCGTGTTTGTCTTCCACTTTTCAAGTTGGGGCACCTAAGCGGTTCTACACGCGTTGTAGAACCATCACGTATTGTAACAAGGTAGCACGGTCGTCGAAAAAATACGTCTGCGCACTGAACGCGTGGTTGACAATCGCTAGGACTGCCAACGCGCGCACTGGCCCGTGCACAAGCAATTCTGCCAAGTCTGGCAGGACTCTGCGGCCAACGGCGAAAGCGTCCGCGACATGAAGAAGAAAATGGGAGAGTTCCTTTGGCTCATCCGCAGCGTCCCCGACTACGTGGATGACCTGTTTAAGGAGTACATCGCGTCACTACGCGAGGGGCGGAGGGGCTGCATCGAGTTTCTCTTCAACACGTCCGACACTCTGAACGAGGCGGTCCGGGTCCTTCGGGAGCTACCCGTGGTCGGCGAAGAGATCTTCCGCACCATGCCAGGTGGGCCAGGCCACCAGGAAAATCCTGACGGCATGCATATCACGATACGGAGGAGGACGGCGAAGCGGGCAAAAACCTTCATGAAAGCCATCGACAGGCGAATGGCGTTTTCACAGAGCAATCGCGAGACGCGCCCGAATTTGATTAACCTCTTGCACATGGTGGGCACGAGCGAGCGGATGCTGGTGGTCTGCGTAACGATGAGATTGGGCGGCACGTACAGTACCCACAGCTATGACTTTTTGTTCAAAGATCTGAACTGGCGCCCGGAGGATGACCCCACTCCCCCGCAGCCAGAGAGACTCGCTGTTCAAGGGCCCGATGATGCGCCTGCGCTGCACCGTAAGATTTCGTTCGATATGGATTAGCGCGGTGTATGATACTCCTTGTAATAGATAGCTATAATAATCCATAAACGCGCTGGGTAACAATCAAAACACGGGGGCGTCGCGCAGGAACAGACGGCTCTCTTCCTTCTTTACCCAGCGAGCAACTGCGTTCGCGGCGCCCACAGCAGCGCTCTTGGGAAGACGGGGAGACAGTGTGACGTAGAGCTCGAAAGGTTGGGTGATCTGTTCGGACGGTCAACTTGGCGAGGAATATTTTCAAAGAGGAACCTACCCAGCCCATGACGCTCTCTTTCTCAGACCGAATGTACTGCAACTTGAGCGTCGATTCTTGCCCGGACTTGGCGTGAATGGCGTCGTGGAGAATTTGGTACAAGGTAGTGAGTCTGTCATACGAATTAATGGAGGCAGACGGGCATGGAGGCTGCGAAACAACCTTCTCCGTTCGTCGATATTGTCATACGGGTCCTCGAAGGTGGGGCAAGTAATCTGCACCTGCGCCCGCGACTTGTACAGAAAATGACGCAGGCCGGGTATACCCAGTTCCGCGACCGAATACTCCGTCTGCCCCGAGCGGAATGCATTGGCAATGACGTCGAGCGTCCCATCGCTCTCCATCCGCTCCGTGGCGGAATCGCACCAAGTTCGTACAGTCTCGAAATCCCCGCCACCACTAATACACACCAATCCAATCCCGGAATCTAATGCGTGGGAGGTGTATCGTGGCTTGATAGTGGTGCCATCCCCTTGCCCGTCGGGACGTTCAGAAGACGGTATTATTTGCTCGGCTTCGAGACCGTCGTCCTTGCGCGGGAAGGAAATGTACGCATTGACAAAGCCGGAGGGATTGAATTTGGGGAGACAGACGGGTATCCAGGAAGCCGAAGCAGGTGAATTAAGGATCGACGGAGCGTGGATCGTATTCAACAGAATGTGTATGTCTGATATGGGTGTGAGTGTCACGCGAAGTATGAAATAATAAATAGTCTGATACCTGCGGGATGTATAGAGTGCTTCCGTGGTCGAACAAGACTAATCACGCGACCGCGGGCAACAAGAACTACATAAAGAATGTCCTAAGTTGCCCAGTAAGCGTTTGGATAATGTTTAGGAAAAAAGGGAGCATAGCTTGCCTTCATCTTGGATGGGGGTACCAGCGCTTCAGCCGCGCGCTTACGGATGCTGGCTTCAAGCCGAAGGCAGTGCAACGAGGAGGTGGCCATGGCAAGGTCGAATTCTAGACGAGACAATAACGAGGTGAGAAATGTTTCTGCCCCTGAAACACGTAATGATTAGTTTCCTAACTTTGCTTACAGCATACAGGGTATTACCATTCAACAATCGCCTGAGGTCGAAATTTGTTCGTCGCTCAAATACGCGTCGTAGCTGTGCGGCAGTGACGATACTTAGAATTTGTAGATGCAGATATTCTAAATGGGAGCGTGTCTTCCTTCACCAATATCAAAAAAAGCGTTGCTGGTATAGTCAAAATGCTTACGACAGATTCGGGTTCTCCCCAGGAAGACGCACATACATAATATAGTGGCGCCCGTAGGACGAACGTGATACGAGTGCTTCCCGCGTTTATGCATCGAATTTTGTCACCGTCATCGATGAAGACTGAGATGAGAGCCTGCATGATACCGATCGTGGACGTCATATTTTCCGAGTCTTCTCCTCCTGGACGACTACGGACAGAAGCAGTTAGTGGAAAGAAGGCGGGAGCAGACGGCAAAGCCTACCTCGTGAATACCGGCTTTCCGGCGTCCGTCAGAATGAAGTATTCCCGCGGAAGATAGCGGGAGCCTGGGGACGAGTAAGTTCAATATAGGCTGAAAGAGGCGCAATTAGTCTGTACCTGGTTCGGGAGTAATCTCGTGCACAGCGATGTGTTTTCCCTTGCGCCGAGCGCGGGAAGAGAGCATATCTGGTACGCAACATATTCAGAAAGAAGGGTGGAGCAATAGGGAACGAACTTGCCTGATCTTGAAGGTCTATGGCTCAGAGTCTTTCTAAGCTGGTCACGGAGAGATTTCTTCGAGGCTTCATCCGTGGAATTTACGATGCCCACGGCCGTGATCTCCTCCCCTTCGGCAGGGTCTGGTTCTGCGTCCACATCCTGGATGAGGATGCCCTCGTTCAGATCTAGGTTGACGACGGAAGACGCCGTGCTGTCGAGAGCGGGGTTTGGGGGGGACTGAAATGTTACGGTTGGGGCGGATTCGGATGTGGCCACGGTGGAGGATCCTCCGTAGGAGTGTACTCTAAGGTTCGAAAGAGATGGCGACGGGCGTAAGGCGGGGGGTATAGCCAGGCGAGAAGGAGAAGATCTGCACACAGAATCTAAGGGAAACTCAGAGGTTATCGAACGCGGGGATGTACCTTGCCAGCTGTGTCCGCGAGGAGGTTCGAGAGCGCGTTCGCGGCGTGTCTGACATGTTACTTGAAGACGGAAGGTGCAGAGAAACAGGATCCAACACCGTCGATGATCGATCATTGTCAATTTCAAGCTTAAGCCGTGCTCTCATGGATTCGAGCCGCGGAGAGGTGAATTTAGCCTACAACTACGCACACGACCACTCATTCCATCCCAAAGCCCTGGTTCGACGACGGCAACGTAATTCTCGCGACTCAGGAATCCCCGACAAGCGCGTCAACTGCGTTTCGAGTACACAGAAGTTTCATGGCACGGTGCGGCAAAGAATAGTAATCCAGCAGTTCAGTCCAGTTCAATTCAGGTTGGCCAGGCATTCAGAGGTGTTCGAGTCAATGTTTCTTGTGCCTCAACCGATGAGCGACGTTGTCGAAACAATGGATGGCTGCCAAGTCGTTCGAATGTGGGACTCGCCCATTGAGCTGGCCCATCTAATAATTGCCCTCTACGACGGCGCGTTAGTAACCTTGTCTTATCATCACCGGACGCGTCTCATTTATACTCTTAGCAAATTCGCCAACGCCAAACTCGAAGACTTTTTTTATCTGGCTGGTATTCTGCGCCTTGCAACAAAGTATTTCATCGCAAAACTGAGAGTCCAGGCGATTCAGCATCTAATTCAAACATGGTCGTATACCCTGAAAGGACACGATGACATGGTCGACGCTGCTCTGCGATCGCCTTTGGTTGATGGGCTCTCGTACCCAAGGGTCCATCCTCTCCACGTAGTCAATCTGGCTCGCGAAACCGGGGTGACAATGGGTGTTTTGTCCCAGAAACAACCGCTAATATTTTTCCTTAGGTCACAATTATCCTTCCGAGTGCCATCTATTTCATGTCGCTATACCCTCTGGAGGACTTGATCCGAGCAGACCATCCGAAGTTATGTACGCTGCCCAACCACCCCTCTCGGCCTTCGTCTGTCCTATCCCCCGCGGACATGAAGGACTACACTCTAATGTTCCAAAAGCGGCTCGACATCATTCTCAACTTTGTGCGTTCTTTCTGTGGGACGCGCGCTGCTTTACCTGGATGCGAGACTGCGCCAATATGTACTCGTGGATTTGCCAGACTGTCGACCCGTCTATCCCGCTCGTGGATCACCAGGACCGGACCACTGCACTACATGTCCCAGGCAGTCTCGGACCTATCAGACGACCCCAAGGCGTCCGTATGTGGTCTGTGCCGTCGTGCGTTCGCCCAAGATGTTGTCGCGCTGAGGGCACGGACGTGGAACGAGCTCCCAGCCACTCTCGGCTTGCCTTCATGGGAAGAGATGGTCGAAATGGACCTCGCCGGCTGAAATCTTGCCATGTAAGTCATTAATCGAGTGCTACAATATTTTACTGCAGATGGGCTGATTCCACCCAATCCAGCTCTATCTTAATCGAACATCGTCCCATCCCGAGAATCCCAAGGCCTCCGGGAGCCCCCTCCACCACGCTCGACGTCTCCTGTCTAACCCCACATCGGCCCTGTCCCGGCAGCTCCCGCAAATCTCCTCTCGCTGCAGTACGCCCTGCACAGTGATGACGAAGCTCGGGTAGCCGGCGGGGGCTTCCGACGTTGCGGCCGCCACCGACAGGGCGACGAACATCCCCGTGAACTTCGAGGCACACCCGTCTGCCAAGTGCAGCCTTCCGCACGACATCTGTCGCTCCTTGCCCAGCTCGCGGATGAAGCGCAGTGTCTTCGCGATCGAGGCGTGGTTATACTCCTTCATAAGCGTAAACGCCTTCAGGTCCTCCGCGTTCAACAGCCCTGGTGCAAAGCGGAGCGGCTGGGTCTGGAATATCGACACGCCGAAGGCCTCCTGCGCGAGGGTGCTGTTCGCCAGGAAGGCCATCGCCGCCGGCATCAGCGTCAACGCGGACAATTCACGTGCGACGTTCGTAACCGTGACGGGGTCCAAGTGCCAGATCATCGAGTTGCACTCGAAGGCTTCGTCCCACTGCGAGAGCTTCGAGGGGTACAGGCGTTTCAAAGGGAACAACGCCCGCTGTCGCAGTGCTTCTGCTTTGTATTTCGTGGCGATCCGGAGGACGCCTATTACAGTAAGAAAATCTTGTTTGGAGGCCAATTGAAACGATCTAGGAATGCGTCTAAGAACGAGGACTTTTGAAGTTGGAGCTTTCTCACCTTTCACAACCGTGTATTACGGTCAGGAAGTTGGATATGTCGACGGTAGCGTCATCTAGTTGGATGGCCGGACATCCCTCGATGGTCTCAGTGACCCCCTCGTCGAGCATGTCTCGCAATATCGCCGAGTGCTGCGAAACCATCCCTTTGTACACCTTGAACCCCATATCGTGCGACATGAGTATGATATTCCCGTCCTCAAACCAGGGTTTCCCTCTATTCTGCTCGGGGATTATGCTGATCTTTGTCTCGGAGATGACGCTCATCTTCGGGGAGGATATCACGGTGTCGGTGTCCGTCATGGTATTAGTGAAGGAGGACGTTGAGGTGCGCAGGACGCATTGAAACAACGTGTGCACAGCGAGCGTGTGTGTCGCAGCACATCGATAGTCATACTAATCGCTTACAGAGGAGAGGTGTCTAGTTTGGCGCCCTGCACCCACATGCCCGTTCGATTTACGGCGTTCCCAAGACACCACCACTTCTCCACCATCTCAATCGTCACCGACGGGTCCGCCACAGCGCCCGGCCCTTCGTGATCGAAGAAATCGAGCGCGCCGACACCGCCCCCCCGCGAATCAAATACACAAACTGTCATTTAATCAGGCGGTGGTAGCACGCCCGACGGAAATGAGGCTCACTTTCTTGGGCGTCGAAAGGTGAACCGACAGCAAAGACGCCGGTCATCAATCCCAAAGCAGCAGCACCACCTTTGGTTGCAAGGTACAGCGCTTCTTTCCAATCGATTGCCAGGGTTTTCCCGTCATCATCTGTCAGACCAGCCATGATTTTGGCGCCTTGACGCATCCTGGAGATCGAGACGGCGTGTCGCATAGAATTCATCAAGTCCAGGCTGTATCCGCCCGCAATATCTGTGCCCAGGCCAATCTGCACCCCTTCGTCTAGAGCCTCGCGAAGCCGGAATGGTTCCGCAGAAAAATAAGAGTTGGACAACGGACAGTGGGCGATGGATGTCCCGCATGAGTGAACGTGCTTGAACGATGGCACGTCCAGGAATGTGCAGTGCGCTTGAATCGTTCGCGCTGTCAATAGTCCACTCTGTAGAATTTATTGAAGCAAGAGCAGTCAGAACGACGTGCACTTACTCGATCGAAGACTTGGATATCCTCCACTCCTCGCTCACTTCGGACTACTTCGACTTGGTCGTGCGCCTCGGCAAGGTGGCTTTGAATCTTGAGGTTTTCGGCCGCCGAGAGTTTCCCCAGGCCAACAAGGAGCTCGTCGGAACATGTTGGTACGAAACGAGGCGTTAACACAGGTTCGACGAGCCGTTCGTGAGTTGGCAAGCTAGCAGTCAGGTCTCGGCATTTTTCTACAAAAGAATGCGCCGCTTGCAGCGAAGTTTGTGCCGAAGACTCCATATAAGAAGGGCGCGAGGAGATATCCATGGAAAGCTTGCCGACAAAAGCCCTCAGCCCCGCCTTCTGCATTACTTCGGCGAGAACGAGACTGGGACCACCGCCAGTCATGAGATAGTACGGTCGGAAGGAAGCGGGCGTACTTGGTATGCTCTTTTATAGTGCCGAAGAGCAAGACGGTACCCGTTCCGTCCTGGATAAGACGTCGAGCCAAGCGAGTATAGACCCTCCGAGCGAGCGCTGCGTCTCCATCCAGCCGTTCCTCCGCCTTGAAAGCATATTCATTCAGCCACTCCATCAACGGGAGGTGCAGCCCGTTTCCTTGATAGAGGAACTGGGGGGCGTGCAGATGCAGGTCAACGAAGTTCGGAAGAATGAAGTGTCCTGGTGGTAAAGTGATACAGGGCTCCGCATATGAGCTGAGCGCCGCCTGAGATTGAGCGGAATCGGCGGCCTCGAAGTGGGCGATGACGCCTGTGCTGTCGGTTACTGGTGAATTCCCGGAGTCAGAACGATATCGAGAGTGGTCAATATCGAAGATATCGACCTAGCAAGTAGTCATGGAGGATTTCCAGATTTCCGAGGCGCTGAGTGTGGACGAAAGTCCCTTGGATCCGCACTGCTCTGTTCATCCCGAGAGTCGTCGCCGAGGTGGGAGGCTCTGTTCGAAAATGTGCCGTAGACGGTTTGAGGCAAGCCTGTTCGCGGTCCCGTGTTGATATTTGATGGCGATCGCCATCAAGGCGGATCCAAATCCGAGTGTCAACCACTCCTTACTTTCCGCCTCTTTCTTCCCTTCTCCCACCATCTCCTCTCCATCTGACTGAATCCTCCCGAATTTCATTGACTTCAATACTGGAACCGTCATCTTTCGTAAGTTGCCAACGCCTCGACCGTCAGAAACACCGCTCACGCGTTTTCACATCCCTGCCTTGCTCAACGACTTCAAGACATCGGATCCTCACCGCGCTCAAACTATCTACGCGTCCAGATGTCCCTGGGCCATGCAATTCGTCCTCGCTATCTCGCCCCCCGCTGTTTGAATCTCGCTGCTCAGGGTGCGTTTTCTGATTCATGTCAGCCACCTGAGGCTGACCTTGTCTGAAGCTCAAGTTTCGACGCGACCTCAGTGGGACACTGCTCAAGACCGCTGGGGGATCCTCCATCTGCCGACTCAATACCTGGGGCGGGAGCCGTGGAGACCTCAGTCCGGGGAGACTGCTCAAGACCGTTGGGGGATCCTCCATCTGACGACTCAAGACTTGGGGCGGGAGCCGTGAAGACCACAGTAGGGACACTGCTCAAGACCGTTGGGGAATCCTCCAGCTGGCGACTCAAGACCCTGGGGCGGGAGCCGTGAAGACCTCAGTGGGACACCGCGTGCAGACCTCGGTGGGAGACCGCTCAAGCCCTTGGTGGGACGCCGCTCAAGCCCTCGGTTGGATGCCGCTCAAAACCTCGAGTGGGACACTGCTCAAAACCACTGGGGGATCCTGCTTGAAGAATTGGGGCGGGAGCCGTGAAGACCTCAGTGGGACACCGTTCGCCGAGGCCACGGAGATGTGGGGCGACCGAGCGAGAGCGGAGTAGGTGCGGAGTGTGCGGAGTGTGCAGAGGTGTCCTGGGGGCGGATGCTTGCATCTTCGTGCTCCCTTGTCGTGGGTCCAGGCTTACGGCGTGCGCATTTGGCTTCCTACCGCTTGCGCGCGTCAACTAAAAGCACGTTAAACTCATGTTTCTTTTCTGTCTCTCGTTGGTTCTCTTTATTACATGTACATGTGACAAATGTCAAGTAGTAACGTCGAATCGTGTGCTGAGCCCGTCGCACCTTCAGAACGAGGCGCGAGAGATGGAGTTTGTCAAGAGAGACTATGTCGCAACTCGTGCCATTACAATTATTTGGGCCAGTAAAGGCCAGAACACAATAAAAATTGACGCCCAGGTCACGAATGCCGATGGACAACGCGCGGGTCCTTGCACTTCGGTTAACGTCCGGGCGCGCGCTGAGCCAGTGCCGGTGCGTGAGCTCCTTGACTCTGAACAAGACGAAGGGCCCGGGGAACGCGCGGCTTGTGTTCACCTAGGTGATTTCAACTGTAGACATGAAGTCATGCCATGGGGTATTATTACACTACTTAAAACTAATCATAACGATACAGTTGCTGCAAATACAGACAGAAACAAGAGAACAACTCGGAACGACACGATAACAAAAGACCGCTACCGCGGTTTGTTCAACTTCCGGCTCATCTGCTCGTTCAGCGCCACGCCGATCTTGTGGACCCAGCGCGTCGCCTGTATGAGGTCCTCCGCGGGCTGAGAGGCATCGTCGGCAACGGCAGCGTACGCGCGCTTAAGCGCGTCCAATCGCGCAGACGTCTTGTTCCGCCGTAACGGGGGCGGATGATCGCGGGGCGCAATGGGCACTGTATTGGAGCGGCGAAATGGCGCGCCAAGTGAAGGACTGCGGGCACCATCTGCAGAAATGAGCCGCTGGATAATAACAAGAGAAAGGTATTCACCATTGCGCGACGCATCCATTGTGACATCCATGTCAGTTGATGGTGATTCATCATCCTCTGATGACGCTAAGAGGCGGTTAGTCGTATCGAACCGAGTAACGGGACGATACTTACAATCCTGCGTTTCACAACCAAATGCCTGCTGAACATCCTTCACTTCGCCGAGCGACAGACCAACGTCCCAGCTAGCGTAGTCTTCACCTTCAACTTCGTCGTCGAAGGTGGGAGACTTCGGCCGAGGAGCCGGGGGTGCTTTGAACGAAGGAGAAGGCGTGGGTAGTTGTTGCTGCCTCTGGGACTCCTCGAAAGTCGGAACCGCAACGTAATCAAGGATAAGTTTCCGCATCCCCATACACCGGGACGGCTTAGGATGCGACGACGCGTGTTCGGAGAAGTTCACAGAATCTCTCCTGCTGGTTGGTTCGGAGATGGTTTCACCTGGGAGCCGCGAAGGGCCGGCAACCGCATTGGATCTGCCATGCCCAAAACGCGGCTCCGGACTGGTTTTACGCCGCTTCCGAACCGGAGGGTCTACAACGTATAAGTATACGGTAAGCAACTAAATTAGGGCTAACTGAGGATGTGAATGATTACCTTGGACTCCAGTCCGACGACGCTTCGAGCTTGTGGACGCACTTGACACCTGAGGCTGGGATATGACTATGCTACGCTGGACGGTGACTGAGGAACGGAATGGAACGCTGGCGACATCCTTGGAAGACTCGTGCAAGGATGCCTCCAACATACTGGTTTCGTCCAGGTGGCTCGAGTAATCCTGAAGCTGATCAAGCGCGGCTGATGGAACAGCCCACACTTGAGGGACCTCTTGTACCGAGGGCGACGGGCGGCGGCGAGAATGGCTTCGAACAGTTGACGCGCGCGAGTGGCCTCGCGCAGTCGACACGCTTCCCCCCTGGACATCCTCCATCTTCAACACGCGCGTATTGCCCAGCCCGATCGTGTCCGTATCGAAAGCGTACCGCGACGCATCCGCGTAATAATCCAACGAACTGGAAGGCAAGCTAGCAAATCTTAGCTGTGATGCCTGTGATGCTTGCGATTCAGGCGCGCAAGAACTTCCCTGGTGGGGTGATGAGTGTTCGGTACATGTAACGTGCAAGGCGCTTACCCGCCGTGAAATATCCTCCTCCAGGGACAGATCCTCCGCCAAGCTCCCCCCAAAAATACGGCCGGCCTCTCTGAGCCACGTCTTTATGCTCTCGGGGTAGAGCTCACACAACTCGTCCCGCCCGTGATAAGTCCCGCGCCAGAACCTCTCGAACGCCTCGTCATCCGCAACCGTCGCAAGAAACTGCGAAATCACGACCAGGGTCTTCGCAGACGGCTCCAAATCCCGAATAGTCGACAAGGGGGTGGAAAATAAGCATTGTGCCTATGCACAACAATGAGCATCGGCTATCGGCCGAAAGAAAGAAAAAGTCAGGTGACGCACTATTTCCGCCCGAATATCTCCGACGAGCACATTCGCATCGTCCTCCAGCCACGGGCATATGCTATCCTGCAGTACAAGAAGAAGCGGTAGCGCAAGCGTCGGTGGAACAGAGAGGATGATATCTTGGACGCGGCGGATGAATTGAAGTGACGTCGGCGCCAGGGCTTGGTGCGGATAGAGCTCGCGAAGAACCGTGCCCACTGTCCTTATCAGACCTTCTGGCAAGGTAGCCCGTTCACTAAGGTCGACATGCGATAGGAGTGTTGAAAGCTCCTCTGGAGATTTCGAGAGCCTGTGTCGGTATGAGAAACAGGTGGTGGATCGACACCGAAAATATGTGTACCTATGGCCGTCTCCGACGAGCTCAAAGACGCACTCCACGACGGCCGTGGGGCGAATCGAGTCCGCGTTGGCGCTGGATATGGTCGCCCGAAGAAGCCTGTCCCACAGTTCGGCTTCGGACTCCGTCATCTTCCAAGCCCTGTAATAAGTAAGTATATAAGTTGCCGACCAGGGCGAAAGACGGAACGCTAACCGCAAGGAAATACTAAGCAAATACGCGAGATCCATCCACGGAGCCGGACCGTCAGCCCTGTCCGTCGATTTCACCGCCAACACCCAAAGCTGGCGCTGCACCTCCGCCGGCATCTCCCCTTCGCTCTGTTCCCGGACGACTCGCACGGCACTCGGAATCCCGAGCGCTATCAACTGGGCGCACAGTTCCGCCCACATGTCTCGTATCTGCTCGTCCGCAAGGTCATACCGCTGCTTCAGCACCGCCCCGAGCACCGTCTCCGCGGCGGCGGCCAGCCAGCCAGGCTGGAAGACGTTCGTGGTGATGCGCCACATCTTGTTCACGAGGCGCAGATGCTCGACTTGGGCATCGGCCGTTGCAGTGGTGGGCGCGATGAAGGCGCATATCAGGTCCGCGATCTTGCCCGCGAACGGGTCCGGGGTCGTCAGATGCTCGAACCCCTGCGTCAGGTCGGTCGGCATGAGGAGGAGGGATTGCCACCCATGCAGGAGATTCTCCTTGTGTTCCGCCACCGTCCCCCGTGTAGACCCGAGTCTGAGCTTCGCGAACCCTGAGGCGAGCGAGATGTTTGTGGCGCGCACCCAGAGGTCGGTGAGCGCCGCCCAATGACGTAGGATCTCCAAGTCGGACAGCTGTCTTAATTGGCTGATATGCAGATGGCCCATAGAACGGACGGCGGTGCTGACGCTCTCGTGCTTGGCGTGAAGCATACTGCCGTCGAAGAGTTGCGGGGCCAGCATATTGAGGGTCTGTGGCACGTCGGATCCTGTGGATGGAACTGGGGTGTACAGAAGCTTCGCCAAGACGGATATCCCGTCCACCTGCATGAGCGGGTCGCCATGCGAAAGCATATCCTCCACAACGACGAGCACTTTCGTCACCGAATCCGTCGTATCACAGCTCCCGTCATTCGGCGCAGCGTCAAGAAGGGATAGAACCAACGCCAGCCCAATTCCGCCCTGCAGGTCCTGTTTAACCGTCCGAAACACCGCGTCTCTTCTCTCATCTGCGCCATCTTGGATAGGGATACGGGAGAAAACCCAGATAAGGCTTTGCCAGACCTGCGAGTGGAGGGTAGACGCCAGCCGCTGCTTGCTGCCAGCGAGGTGGTGGAGCGATTGGAAAGTCAATTTAAGCGCACGTGGAGTCGAAAAGAACAAGTCGTCCAGAAGGACCACGAAGGACGCGAGGAGCTGGACGGCCCAGAACCGGCTGTCGGCCGGATGGGAAGGATTATCCGAAGACAATGCTGTGGTAATCAGATTGCGCAGACGAAGAACGGCCCCTCGGTGAGTCGTCTGGGAATTAATAAATGTTGATAGGATCGTAGAAATGGAGGTGTTCGTTGTGGGGAGAATACTCGTTGTGGCGAGTGCGAATCTCCCCAAGGCATTGACGGCGTTGAGGCGAATTATACAAGAGTCGGCGGTAAGATGTCGCAATATGGATGGAAAAACTTCCAACAGGGGGGAGATGAACAAGCTCGGGTGCTGTTTTAAAAGCTGGGTCGTAGCCTATAAATGGGAGTCAGAGTTGTGTTCGATATACGAAGTGAGTCCCACGACCTTAAGGCCATCCGACTTTGCTTGGTCCTTGCCTATCTGGCCCTCGAGAGCACGCTTCACAACAGAGACGATTTCACGTTTGACCGGTAGTAGAACCGCCGAGGGTAGATTCTGGACGGATAAGGTCCATACAACAAGCGTCCATGTACGCCGGGAGGTGGGGTTGGGGATGGAGGGTGCTGAGCCTAGAACAAGAAGTTCGCTCAAGATAGATCGAAGATCATTAGCTGAGCTTGCAAGTTAATTGAACGTAGACGGGGGGACACGGACGTTGACGCACTCGTAAAGATAGAGTACAGCGGAGGACAACTGAAAATAACCGAGACGATGCGGAGAACTTGCTGGCCTAGCAACGCCAAGTCCTGCGCGATTCGAACTTGCTCCCCGTCCAGTTGGGTAATCGCCTCACCCGCAAATGGCGTGCGGCGAAAATGGGGTGGTTCCTCTCGTGTGCGTTTCAGGTCTCGACAGAACGCCTCCCCAATTTGACGAGAATACTCCGCAAGCGAAACGAGGGCAGGCTGTGGCGTCTCCGCGTTTACTATGGCCCGTATTTGGGCCCTGATTCTGTTCGAAAACGTGTTATACGCTTCGATGAGGTCGTGAAACGAGATGTCGTCGGCGTTCGGGCCCATGGATTCCAGCAGCGTCTCCGCGGCGGTCAAGAAGTACGCGGGGAGCGCTAAAGGATCGTCTGCCGGTGGTTTCGCAGCCGGTGGCATGTAGGAGGAAGGAGTGGTGGCGGAAGCGTTTTTAAGGATTGATTTGAGGGGTACAGACGCGACTTTACTTTGACTTTGACGTATCGGAGGCTTCGAATCTTTCGTCCGCGCAGTGCGAGGGTCCTTCTTGGTTGAGAAGTTTTCCTTCTGCACGGGCGGTGTCATGACCGCAGGCGAGTAGCGCGTTGCATGGGCTTGGGGCAAACCGTATGTATGCGAGGGAGGCTGGGGGAACCACGACGGTTTCAGGCAATTTTCTAACCAGGGGTTTTTCGGGCGTCCTCCTCAGAGAACGAGAGGGCTCTCGTGTGGTTTGAGTGTGTTAAAGTAGGTCGGGGTCGGAGTATATACGGAGCCTACAAAACGGCGCCAATCAGTAGCAGAAAGGCCAACTGAAATGGATACGTACACCAGGCTACTCTCGGGGCGCGGTATGTACAAGTTCGAGGTCGACAACAAGAAGGTCGTGGGTGTCCAAACGTCCCTATTCTGGTCCAGAAAAGGGAAATCACGGTCGTCACACTACATGTGGGAATGTGACCTCGCTTGACTCGACTTCATCCGACGAGTCCGGATTTGGTCCGGATTCCTTGGACGACTCCAGCTGCCCGCCTCTCAGCTAGCGCTCGGTCTTGGTTTCTTTCTGTTTCTTTCCCTAAGACCTCTCTTTTCGCCGCTCCATGTAACCAACGCACACAACTTCCAATTACAATGAATCAATTCACAGCATCCGCTCCAGGCTGCGCGCGCTTTAATTATTGATCGGTGTCCTCCACGCGGCGGCGGCTTGTTTAAATTCTAATAGCAGCCTAAAATCTCACCCATGTCAGCCGCTACTAAGTAACGAGTCCTACGTACGCCACACCTCTGGCAGTCAGCCTCGCGCTCAATTCATTCCTGCTTGCCCGCAACTCCCATCTCATCTACAACTCATCTATCAAATTCCTACGTCTCACCTTTATAAATCCACACTTCTCCAAGAACTCCAGCAGGTCCTGATGTTCTCCGCCTTTACTTCTTCTGGCCTCCTGTTCGCCGTTCTGTCTTCTCTCGCCGCTGTCCACGCACTATGTCTGCCCTGCCAAGTCGGGCAGGCCCCGCTCGCCCTCAATACGCCGTCCCCTTCTGCCCCTGCTTCCCGCCGCGGTGTCTACTCCCCATCAATCATAAAGCCCGATGGTTCGACAAAGTGGGTAAGGGGAACCGAGGTCAATGTTACGTGGTGAGCCGCATCTCCCTCGATACCTTCCGATGTGGCTGAGAGTCCTCGTTCTTTTCAGGTCAACATCCGACATGCCCAAGAGCATTACAAATCCGCATGGCACAATCCTCCTAGGGCACCTCGAGCCAGGAAACCCCAGCGAACACCTCGACCTCGGTAAATCTCCCCCTTTTTTCTTTGCGCACGACCGGCGCCTAACTCTTACTCCAGCCCACCCTCTTGCCGAAGGATTCAACATTCGAGACGGACATCGCACCATTTCGGTCCCAGCCGTTCCTCCCCGCGGCGACTACATCATCGTGCTTATGGGTGACAGCGGAAATCGCAGCCCGGTATTTTCGATTGAATGAGGCTTGCGGACATGAGGCTGCTATAATTTTTAGGCTGTACTGTAATTCATTCGGGTGTTCCCTATAATTTCATTCATTGTGGATATAGCTCAAGACGGAGCCGACCGCGATCGCGGCCCAATTTGGTTATCAAGTAACTCGTTCGGCACGTGAGAGGATATGCACATTCGCGGGCGTGGTGCGCCCCGTTCAAGCTGGCACCACAGGGCACGCTGGGCAATTTACACAATCAGTTTGGACGTGAAACGAAGAGAATTCACCCTCAAAATTCAATGAGAATTCGAATTTCGAAGCACGCGTCACGATCATGGACATGAAAAGGCTATAAAATCCGACTCGCATAGCGGTTTCTTCCTCCCACTACCTACGCAGCTTTCTGGATCCGACAGCGCTTTCCTCTCGACCATCCGCCTAATACTTTCCTCAATTACGATGATCTTCGACACCCTCATTTCCCTCCTCGCCCTCGCCCTCGCCCTCGGCGCCGCCGCCTCCCCGATTCAGCCCCAGCAACTCGATGTCATCACGCCCAAGATTACCTCGCCCACTGAAGCAGCCAGCTGGGCGCCTGGCTCGAACCAGACCGTCACCTGGGGTAGGCCTCGCCTCGCTCGCTGCTCGCGTGAACCGCCGCTCATCCATCCTTGGCAGAAACCAAGAGCATCCCGCCCGCGTTCAGGAACAACTCGGGCGAGATCCTCCTCGGGCACCTCAGCCAAACGTACGACAGCAAAGGGCGGCCGCAAACCAGCGAGAACCTCAACATCTGCGCGTCTCATTCCATCTTCTTTCTCGTCGCCGCTGGCTAACGCCCGCCCGCCCGCAGCCCACCCCCTCGCCACGAACTTCGTCATCGGCGCAGGCCAGGTGAACGTCACGATCCCACTGGACACCCCCACCCGGTCCGACTACTTCGTCGTTCTCTTCGGCGACAGGTGCGTTCTCGCTCGCTTCTGCCTTTCGCCAAAGTCGCTTCTGACGCCCTCATTCAAAGTGGCAACGTCTCCCCGAAGTTTAAGATCGAGAAAAAATGATCCTTCGCGTACCCCCTTCACGCGCGCGCCTTTTTTGCCCTCTTTCACTTGCCTTGATATCCCCTCCTTGACTTGACATATCCCCTCCTTGACGACCTTTGATACCTCAGCCATCCACTCGCTTTGTACGAGACTCACATCATCATCATCACTTTGCATACTGTACCTACCATGGACTTAATCCACGGCTGAATTGTATCGGGTCCGGCACCCATGTTTGTTCGCACTCAATTCGATTTGAAGTACACCGGCACACGCGTATATACACGCGTATATAAAGCACCAGCAGCGACGGATGATTCCAGTTTGGAAACGTCTTCGTCCTACGCTTTTTTCGCCTGCGCGGCGGCCTGCGCGCTGCGCAGCGTTTTGGCGATGTGTCCGTAGGAATCGACCATAAGGCCAATGGGGATGACGACCCATCTAAAGGTCCTGTTAGCGGCCATTCACAAGACACGCAGCAGACGAACATCATGTTCATAAACTGCAGTTGGAGCCAGCGTCATCCTATGAATAATCGATATGGCGAACGACGTACGAATAGGTACACCCAGAGGAAGAGCGCATTCGAAGTGTCCAGATTCGGTGAGCCCGTGAGCCATTCGGGACAGAAGGTCATCCTACGAAAGCCAAGTTAGCCGAATGCCAAGTACATGCATCGGGCCGCACGCACCACCCGCCGTAGAGCTCTGCCGTGGAGAGCACGACGATCCAGTAGTGTCGCGCGGGGTCGTCGTTCACGAGCTGCGTGAGGATGTAGCAACACATCGGGCCGGCGCCGAGGACGGTGAGGATCTCGAGCGAGACAACCGTCGGGTCCGCTGTGCCCCACCGGAAGTCGGCCGCGGCGTATTCTTTCCCTAGTCCAGAAATTTTAATTAGCGTCAGGGAAGGGGAGCTACTAGTAGACTAAGGTAGGATAGGAAAGGGCGTACATAGCTCCGCGAACGGCCCGACACTGGTGTTGACTTGCCGCCCGAAGGTCGAGAGGTAGAGGAAGGAGCCCTCGAAGGAGAAGTGGATCATGGCGTCGAAGGCGAGCCTGCATCTGGCTTGAGAATGCGCTGGCGCGGAACTGAAAGGAAATTACCAGATGAAAGTGACTGGGAGCGGTAAGATCGAGAGCGCGGGACTAGAGGGAAACGCCGAGCTCACAGCGGTTAATCCATGGCGCATTTTTTGGGAGCAGTAAGTTAGATCCAGTGTACGCAATGATACCCAGAGCGAGAACACCCCCGAGCGAGAAGAAGGACGTTGCAGTGAAGATAGTGTGGTCCGACATGGTGGTTAGTGTTCAGAAAAGATCGTGCCACTTCGGGTTTACTCTCCACGTGACCGTGTAATACTCACGGACCAACTGCCCACTGATTGCCGACGCCTGCATAATTTGCCTCATCTGCACTCTGTCTCCGACCAACACTGCCTCTCCGTTTGAATCTCGCTACGTTGTCGGGCAGACGTCTTTCTGTCGGAGCGTTGACGCCCGGGATGCATCCATGTGGTTTGCATCGAACAGGCCGCTCAGATCGTCCTTGTATACAATTCGCTTCAACTTGGCCCTTGATCTTCGCTGTCATCCTCGGTCTACTTCACGCACCAGCTATATAGCTCTCGCGCCGATTCATCGTTTTCAAGCCCTACGTTGTTTCTCTTTTCCCCCACGGGCTCCGAAGACGTCTGATGCCAACTGAAATCCTGCAATGCCGACGGCCAGAACTTTGTGGGTACCTGAACTGTTCACCGGAGGCAGATATGTCCCTGGCATCCATAACAGATGTCACCTATTCTTATAAAGCTTAGTATCGCCGTGCTCAAATAGCCTAGGCGCGGATAATAACTCTTGTTCGTTTCGTTTCGTCCCTCCTTGGTCTCAGGATGCTCGTCCGCCTTTCCTTCGTTTTTTCCCTCGCCCTCTGCGCTGCCGCCGCCACCAACTCCACGGCCGCCATTAGCAGCAAGGCCACCACCAGCACCACGGCCTCCAGCACCACGGCCGCCTCCAGCACCGCGGCCGCCACCAGCACCACGACCACGGCCACCACGGCCACCACCAAGCTCCCCAAACGCGGCCTCGCGTTCGCCGCCGACAACGGGACGGACATCTCCCAAGCGAACCACACGGCCGGTGTAGCCAGCTGGGTGTACAACTGGGGGCTTATTCCGCCTAGCTATCTCGTGGACTCCGGCATCGAATACATCCCTATGCAGTGGGGAGCCGCGGACATTGAAAATCTCGCCGTCTCCGTAAAGGGGCTGGGGGCACAGACCATCCTGGTGATATCATCTTCGGCGCAGGCTTGTCGGGTCGCTGATTAGTTTCCACAGGCGTTCAATGAACCGGATTTCGACCAACAGTCCAACATCAATGCTACATATGCGGCGGAGCTGTGGATGCAGTATATCGAGCCTCTGAAAGCTTCATTGGGCATCCGCCTCGGTGGCCCAGCGGTATCATCTGGCGCCACCGGCCGCCCATGGCTCACCGACTTTATGGCGGCGTGTTCCCAGTGCACCATCGATTTTCTGCCCATCCATTGGTGTGTCTCCAGTCGTGCTTGGATATCATATAAGTATTGGTTGCTCAAATTGCTTCCTAGGTACGGCGACGGCACCGGGGGGTTCTACGACTACCTCTACCAAATCCACGGCCAATTCCCGAACCACACGCTATGGATCACCGAGTTCGCCGAAACGTCGTCGAATGACAGCGTCGTGCTCGACTTCATGAATCAAACGATCACGACCCTGGACGGGTTAGACTTTGTCGAACGATACGCGTGGTTCGGCTATTTCGTGCGTCGGCAGCATCATCCTATTCATATTCTCAACCCTTACGTTCCTGTTTCAGCGTCCGAAAGACGGCTCTCATTACAGTTAGTTGTTTGCTGATGCTCCTTTGATGACAGGACTGATGGGATGGGAATTTGCCAGATCTCTTGGATGTGAATGGGAACCTCAACGCCGCGGGGCAGGTCTACGTGGACGGCGCCAAGAAGGTAGTCAACGCCCTCCCGAATCCTACCGGCTCGGGGACGCCGCTCAACGGCGCGCCGGTGACGAATACGGCGGGAGGCTATACCACGATTACGCCGCCCGCGGACACGGGTCTGACGCCCGCGTTCGCCCAGCCGACTGGGAACAGTGGCCGGCGAACAGGAGGGAGTGTGCTCGGTAACCTCGGAGGGCTGAGCGCCATGCTCGTGGCAATGGGTTTCGGCGCGAGCTTGGTGGGCTTATAATATGCGCCGGAATAGAGTAAGTTTTTTTATAGCTGGATATTTACGGCTGTGAGTAGAGGGGATTTGGGGTTAAGGTACTCTACAGTATAGTTGGACACGACGCTCATTTGTATGTTGTTTCTCGTCCTCGCACATTCTTCGGACATCGTCCTAATATTATAATATATATAACCGACTCCCGCGGAGTGAAAACGATCTAATTATTCTTGTACAACGATATAGCCCTCCTGCGGCTCTCCGATAGCTATCCGCAGTCCCGCCCATATACAATCCGTCAACGCGGCCCCATTCGCACAGGCAAACACTAAAGTCGAGGCATAGAAAAAGTTCGCGTTGCCCGTCCCTTGGTTCAGCCATAAATGGTGGAATAGCGGCATCAGCAGCGAGGCGTGCAGGTGCAGCAGCGTCGTGACGATGGGGTATCGAAGGTCTGCGGGAAACAAGGATTGATACCATTCCGGGTGAGGGGAGGAAAGGAAGACGGCGTACATGGGTATATTTCGGGGAATACGGCCGTCATGCTTATGAACAGGCCGGGGTCGGCCATGGTCGGGTACGACTTGAAGGTGCCGAGGACTCCGAGGAGGATATATGCCGCATATAATGGGTCGTATCTGCACCGGGAGCCAATTAGTTTCTGGTAGGGCCGGAGAAACTTTGCTCACTGGAATTTCAGACAAACGGGCGCCACGTAAATGAGGAGATGTATCTACGTACAAGTCAATGCTGCTTTAAGCAAAGAGGACGAGGACGTACGGAAAAGACCATTAAGAAGAATGGTCGGAAGTGGTCGAACATTTCTGTGAAGAAATACCACCACACTCCGGGGTTGGGCGTCAGATCCGGGAGAGTCAGGCTGGAAGAAGTTTAGAACTTGGATGGCGAGAAGCGGAGGGCTTACCTGGCGCCCCATGTCTGCGGAACCCATGCCCAGCCGCCAGAGACCAGAGTGGACGCCAGAGTGAGTATAGCGGTGTAGGCCAGAAATTCAGCAAGGAGTGGCATTATCTTCTTTCCGTTGCCCGCATAGGCCCGCGGCGACGCGAGCTGGGACACTGGACTGCTAGCTAGCAGTAGAATCAGCGGCGCTAGCAATAAAATCGAGGACAATGAGAGCTGCAGGAGGAGCGCCGCTGCTAGGAGTGAGGGTGATGTAGCGCCTGTGTTGGTACGCATCAGAAGAACGATTCGCAGAAATGCTCCAATGACTGGCCTCTTGCAGCAAACATCAGAGAGAGGAGGGCGAGTGTGTTTTCGAATGAAGACGTTGATAGGGCCAGCGTCGACAGGAACAAGTACGGGTTCAAGAGGTATCTAAATCCAATATGAGCCTTGCGTCCCGCACAGAAAGGATATGGCACGAACACTGCAGCAATTAGCCCGTCTCTTGATGTTTGCGCGACACGTTGACGAGCTCTCCAGATTTGGACCAAAGCCCAAGCGCCAACGGCATCACATAGCGTCCATGCAATTGAAGCAACGATCCTCGACGTTGGAAGGACTGTGGTAAATAGTGCAAGAAAAAGTGGCGACTATTGGACGCGTGTCAGACGGAAAAGCAGCGGTGTCCTCAATAGCTTACATGACGGAAAACACCACCGGAATATGGGTCAATCCCATTTTTGAACAAGTAAATACCCTCCTGTACTGTGTCCCCGGGTGAGCGCAAGAGAACGGCGAGAGCGAGGCGGCCCACAATTCAAGTACGAGGTTAAAGGTGATGAGAGCTGGTGGCCGTGTTTGAGCCTGTCGGAAAGGTTCGTGAGGGCTAGAAGCAGGCGGCCGGCCACCAGTACGGGGAACACAAGGCCGACATCCAGCGAGAGTTTCATCGAAACCGCGTTTACCTAATACCATCAAGCGCCGTCGACGCGTCTGCCGCCACCGCCATCAGCTCGTTCAACGATGTCCAAGTACTCTGTGTCGGCTCAGGCCTACTTCAAAATCTTCTTTCACGCGGCGAAACATCCTCAGAGTTCTGTCAACGGTGTGCTTTTGGGCAAGGAAGAGCCAGCTGGAACCGTCAACATCGTAGATGCCATTCCTCTCCTGCACCACTGGACCAGTCTCAGCCCCATGATGGAAATTGGTCTGGACCTTGTGAGTCTAGCTTCGCGCCGCCGCAACTCTCACCGATGACATTAGAAAGGCAGGGCGACACGCAGATTCCGCTGGCTTGAAACTCGTGGGTTACTATCAGGCGTGCGAACGCGTCGACGACACGGCGTTGGCACCGGTGGGTGAACGGGTAGCGGGAAAGCTGAAGGATTCATTCAAGGATGCGATTGCATTTGTGGTGCGCATTTCGCGTTTGCAGGGTTGGCGCGGCGAATAAACTGCATATCACAGATTGACGGAGAAAACCTGGGCTCCGGCGAAGCTGCTTTAATAGTATGTCTCACACTCTACACTCTTCTCCTTGTTTAATCTTCCTGCGCTCCCAAGCCCTATATTTCGCAAGGCACCAGCTGGAGGCCCTCGGGCGAAGCAAACGCTTTCAGTGCCGGGTCTGCCTTCCAGTTGTCGTCTCCAGACCTCCCTCGGCGTGCCCTTGCGTTGGTTCAAGCCCAAGGTAGTCATCAGCTATTTGGTGACTTCGACGATCATTTGGAAGATGTTACAATAGGTGTGTGAACAGCATCTGCGACTTACGGGGCCGCTCATAACTGTTTCAAGACTGGCTACGGAACACTGCATGTATGCCGTCCGATATTTAAGCCATGTTGCATGTGTCCACGAGTGAATCGGATTTAAGAGGCTTAGATCGTAAGGCTGGTGCGTATTGTCAAGTTGGAACCAAACCACCCCATGGAACAAGCGCTGAGTGCACTGGTTGAGTCCTGGATATGGCCTAAGAATGGGACGTTCTCCTCCAACAGCAATGGGACTGCCTGGATCTTACCTCCGATTCCGCACAGAACAAACTCGTCGAGACGGGCAAACTTACTGTCGAAACTAGGTATTTCACCTTCATGGTCAACCCTGCCCGCAATATTGCACCACCTATCATGTATGCCTGCATTTCATGTGTATCCTCCTCGCCTTGTTCTGATGCACGCTGTTCTTTCAGGCGGTCCACTACACGTCGCTGACATTTACCCGGATGAATCCAACAGCTAGATGCATGCCGATGTTTCCGACGAGTCCAAGGACAACACAGTGATATTTTTCATATTCATGGGCGCTGCAAGCGATTCGGTCGGGCCGTCTTGCCTGTCTCTGGGGCTGGACAAAGCGCTCGGCCCCTTGGTCGAAATCGCCGGCGATCATTTATGCGATAGGTGCGTTTCGAAAATTCTTGGCCTGGCTGCGCATATATATATGCTTTTTTCAGGGCTGTTGTCGACAGCATACCTTCGCGCACGATCCTACCTTCCAATAAGCGGATCGAAGACCCTCAGCCGCGTTCCGGATCTTCCAAACGGCCGAAGGTACTTTTCAGTATTTTCGTCACTCACCATCCACAGCTATCAACCCATGAAATCGATTCGGACTCTCCAAGACGGATGACCTCGCCAAGCAGCCCCATGGCCTGGGCGAATTTGGTGCTTCCGCCATCCGAGAAGACGAAGGAGAAGACGGGAGATGATTGATCGGTGAGGGATGAGGGAAGTAGATTATCCTTCGTTAACCTTCTTCGATATGGCGCGTGAAGCCTGCCGGGCTCTTTGCCGCGCTCAGAGTCATGGAGCCCACGCACCCGCACTTGCTCAGCGCACGCCCGGACGTTACATAACCTGAAGTTCAAGGACCCGCGCGTTGTCCATCGCCATTCATGACCTGGGCGTTAAATTTTACTTGCGTTTGACTCGCCAACTAGTTATAATGGGACGGGTGCGACAGGCTCAGCACACAATTAAGTTACTACTTTGCACTTGTTACATGTCGTTCAAACGAATGAAAAGGAGGAAGGAAGAAGAGTTTAACGTGCTTTTTGTTGACGCGCGCAAGCGGAAGCCAAATGCGAGCGTCTTAAGCCTGGGGCCCACGACAAGGGAGCACGAGGATGCAAGCATCCGCCCCCAGGACACCTCCCCACACTCCCCACACTCCGCACCAACTACGCTCTCGCTCGGTCGCCCCATATCTCCGTGGCCTCGGCGAACAGTGTCCCACTGAGGTCTTCACGGCTCCCGCCCCAAGTCTTCAAGCAGGATCCCCCAGTGGTCTTGAGCGGTTTCCCACTCGAGGTTTTGAGCGGCGTCCCACCGAGGGCTTGAGCGGTCTCCCACCGAGGTCTGCACGCGGTGTCCCACTGAGGTCTTCACGGCTCCCGCCCCAGGTATTGAGTCGCCAGGTGGAGGATCCCCCAACGGTCTTGAGCAGTGTCCCCACTGTAGTCTTCACGGCTCCCGCCCCAGGTCTTGAGTCGCCAGATGGAGGATCCCCCAACGGTCTTGAGCAGTCTCCCCGGACTGAGGTCTTCACGGCTCCCGCCCCAGGTATTGAGTCACCAGATGGAGGATCCCCCAACGGTCTTGAGCAGTGTCCCCACTGTGGTATTCACGGCTCCCGCCCCAGGTCTTGAGTCGTCAGATGGAGGATCCCCCAACGGTCTTGAGCAGTCTCCCCGGACTGAGGTCTTCACGGCTCCCGCCCCAGGTATTGAGTCGTTAGATGGAGGATCCCCCAACGGTCTTGAGCAGTGTCCCACTGAGGTCGCGTTGAAACTTGAGCTTCGGACAAGGTCAGCCTCAGGTGGCTGACATGAATCAGAAAACGCACCCTGAACGGCGAGACTCAGACAGCGAGGACTAGTCGTATGGTCTGGCGACGATCTAGCACGAGATAGCTCGAGCGCAGTGAGGATGCGACGTCTTCAAGTTGTTGGGCAAGGCAGGGGTGTGAAAACGCGTGAGCGGTGCTGAGTCCTGAATGGTCGAGGCGTTGGCAACTTACGAGAGATGAATACAAACACGGTTCCAGTGTTGAAGCTGATGAAAGATGGGGAGGATTCAAGGATTCAGTCAAATGGAGAGGAGATGGTGGGAGAAGGGAAGAAAGAGGCGGAAAGTAAGGAGTGGTTGACACTTCAGATTTGAATCCGCTTTGCTGGCGATCGCCATCAAATATCAACACGGGACCGCGAACCTGAGGCTTGCCTCGAACCGTTTTCGAGAGCTTTTTTAAAGAGCGGTCATCTTCTCTATTCCCGCATGAACAGTAGGATATAAGCAGTGTAATAAAACCCATGCTATGGATTCATGTCTATCGTTAATTTGATGGCATCAGATATCGCAAGCGAAAACGGAATAGTCGAGAGAAAAGAATTAATTACAAAAGCAAGATAAAAGCAACGCATTTGATACAAACACATCCTACTCGTAGACTGTACAACCGTAGTCAGCGCATCCCTCGCGGGTAAAGGTGATGATGTGATCTTTTATGAAATCAGTGTGCGACGGGCAGCAAATAACACTGACTCCTACCTCCAAGCGTCCGAGAAGTAAATCCCACTTCGCAGTAGCAGCTGTAAGAGCCGTCAGTCAAGGTCCGCCCGCGTCGGTCCGGGCGCCACTCACTAGTAGTCTGCGAAGAGAGAAGAAAGTTCGTCAGAGCAGGGCAGATGGAACGAGACGCGTGCGACGCACATATCCACTTGCGCTTGAAGACTTCGATCTCCTCCTTGCCGTGGGGACCATTCATCACGTCCGGATACTCGCGCTTCAGCGCGGGCACGATGACGCTGTCGAACTGGTGCAGGAAGCGCCGGCGCCACTCGCGCAGCGTGCGCGCGTAGTGCGGGCCGATGTTCGATACGCTATCGACGATGAGGCGCCCTGATGAGCCCTCCTGCATGGATTGGAGAAGCAGCGTCAGGGTGGGCAAGAAGCCGCCCGGGAAAACTGCGATTCCGTTAGTTATGAGAATGGTATTTGAGAATGGAGCTGGCTTACTCTGTGAACAGGGGAAAAAAGGTTCGTTGAGATCGGTGTATGCCATACAACCTTCAACTTACCCATTTCCTTATGAAATCTATCTCCCGGATGTAGCGCTCGAAACCTAGAAGGAAACGGGGTGAGTGGAATACCTGTGCCGTCGCAACAATACGCACGAGCTTCAGGTATCGTGATAACCTGCACGCAACCTACTCCTCCGCTTTGTTTCATAGCCCAGTCTAGGGTTTTGAAGTACAAAACAAGGAACTCGGAGCCGACTGCCTCGATCATCTCGATGCTCACCACACGATCGAATGCGCCCTCCCACTCGGCGGGCATGTTCCTGTAATCCATCAGGTGGACGTTGATTCGGTCTGTGAGCCCGGCTGCCGCTATGCGCTCTCGCGCGAGTGTTTGTTGCTGCACGGAGAGGGTGAGCGTGTCGACAGTTGTCCCCTCCACGGTCTGCGCGATGAGAATGGCCATTGAACCCCATCCCTGCGAGCAGAATTTAATTTGGGAACGAAAAACGTGCTCGAAACGTACAGAACCGATCTCCAAGACGCGATTTCCGGGCTGGATATTTGCCTTGTTGATTATATGACTGAGTTTGCGTATTTGTGCTGGGTGATAGATGAACAAATGGACAAGGAGTATCACCAGGAGGGATCGAACCTTCTAAGAGCTCATCCGCGTCGGGAACGGCCGGTGTGGAGGGCGTAGACGCCGTGGCTGCCTGGCCCAGACGGCGCAGTCCTTGTCCGCCACTCCATTCACTGCGGACGACGCCATCTTTCATGTCACCGTCCAAGTTTTCAAATATCGCGCATGAATATGTCATGTCTTGAGATAAGAAGCCTAAAAAAATGTGGATGCGTCCACTAGATTGATGAAGAATAAAATACCTGCGAACATTTCATTCGAGATGTCATAGTGAGCTGCGAAAAATAGATGAGATGAGGTCAAATTGGGGTGCGCAACATATTTACCGGAGATGTTAGATCGAGAGTTGCCAATTGTGTTGAGGAAGCGGTAGGACGTCAGCTTCTGAGGCAGCGTGAATAGATACGAAGCCGTCGAAGACAGGTTCGACAGTCTTTCTCTGTTGTCGAGAAAGATCTGGAACGAGAGGTCAGTGTTAAGACGAGTACAGAAAGGGTGGACTTGCATTGAAGAGCGACACGAGGTCGTCACATTCCACGTCGCCGTACATATATGCCTCGGCGAATCCCAGGTCACTCATGAGGCAGAGCCTTAACCAGAACGCGTCATTTGCGACTCTGAGCTCAGCCTTGGTCTGGGAATCGTCGCTGGCCGCTCCAACTGTCGGGAACGAGTATATGTGAGAGTAGGTAAGGACTCGAAGCTGCCCCTGAGAGATATTTTGCATGAGGCTGACGGTGCACTAGTGCGTCAACGTATGTAGGCCAAAAGACAAGAGAAAAACGTACGCAACCACGGCAGCCTCTGATAATCTAGCCACAGGAGCCCAGCCTGTCTTGAACGCGGCCTCGGAGACGCGATTCCATGTCCTATCGACAAGACCCGAGATGGAGAAGGGGTGTTTTGCGGGGGTGTCTAGTAACTGTTCAGACATGGGAGGAAGAAGCAAGGGAGGGATCGACTGTACTCGTTCACTTAAGTATTACGCGCGCACTTTTCATGGGCGGGATCGGTGGCGACCGTTTTGATGATCGAATCCTCGGATCAATCTCCAATAATTCGTGATTACATGTAATTGATGCGTGGATTCATCCGGCAATGGCCATGCTCATTAGTAGCCTCCATCAAGCCTCCATTAACTATCAGTCCAAGTCTGGGATATTCCACCGTCTTCGACAAGGTCGCACCACCGAAACCTCGACAGCTCTCTGTATAATTCCTCGTCTCCATCGGAAGCAAATTATCGGTCCTTCGATGTCCTTCGCGTTGTTGTGGGCGTCAATCTTTGCAACTTGTAGATATCGCGATCATAGCTGGCTACACCGGGTTGGACTCGGTTACCAGAGCCGCTGTACCTACGGTAAAAACCCTCCTACGACGAGGGTGCCAAATTTTGAACGCGGCAGCGGGTGTTCGACATCAAACAGAACCGCAGGAACGGGTCGAACGGCTCCAATAAGTATGGGACTAAGCTAAGTTGACAACGCAACAAGGTGACGACGGGATCATCTTCTGCCAACGCGAAACTAGCGCGACATGACGCTACAAAGTCTCCAAAGATGCCTAGAGGTGGTGCCAATGTGTCGGATGGATGGAAATCGCCCAGTACTTGCAGGATAATTAAGGCACGCAGTCAGGCGTCTTTTTCGTCCGGCTTCAACGGGTTCGCAGAGATGCGCATCGAAAAGATGCTACTATGTGTCTAGGATGCTAAGAGCAAACGCAGGTCATGGAGTGTATGTACCTCTCCCGCCCAGCGCGTATAGTGCCCAATATCAATGTCTGGTCCTTCCTCTCCGCATACTGCAATTCGGAAATGACTAGGGGAGACCGAGTTTGGGGACTGCCTTGGACTATGGCAGACTAGGAGTTGTAACGATGGAGGGTACTACTTTGCTCTGACAATGAACGTAGACTTACACTTGGTTACTAGTTTCCTCGAGGCGCCTACTCACACATTCTTGGAGAGAGGAAGAGTGAAAGCTGACTCATTCAAGAGCTTGAAGTCCCTTGCAGATCAAGTCGATGGTGCTAGACATCGGCGCCGGCGGTGAGAGAGCCGTGGTGAACGCAAAAGACAAATTTGAAACGGTCACATGTGACATCACCTCGCCCGACATTTTTTGCTGTTTCAAACCACCAGGACCGATGGAGCGCAATGAATGCCTTGTAGCCGATGTACAGGGCAGACTGACTGTCATCGTACTATCCGTACGAATTAATCCTTTCTTTGTATAATATATTAGCGCTTGCCCAAATAAGAAGAGAACGATACGTGAATGATCAAGTTTACGAAAGTACTAGTGCGATTGGAGCGAACGCGAGGCGAATTGCAAGTGATGTATTGGATGGATGGTACAAATCGAATAAGTACAGAATGTTATTGGAATAATGCAAGTGAAAAACAAATCATTGGATTGAAACTGCTTTCCTGGCCAGACGCCCATTCGAGCCCGTTTTTTGGAGCCGACGCGAAACCACGCCCTTCAGCGGGCTCACGGACATGTTAGAGTCATCACTGCTCGGAGGGTCATCGTCCCGTGCCCGCCGAAGAACTGGGGAAAAGACATGGTGAGGGGTGACTTGCCCAAAGTACACATCATCGTCCGACGATAAATCCGACGAGTCTTTGGATGAACGCGCTCTGGTCATGGAATCTTCTAAAATTGGATTATGTGATTAGAAAGACGCGCCGTTCTCGACGAAGAAAAGGACGCACCACTGAAGAAGGGGTCGTCGCGATCGCGTCTCCGCTTTCTGGATACGGAAGGCGATTCTGCGGAAGCTAAAGCTCGACGCGCCGCATTGGAGGTAGACCGCGTCTGCGGCCGGTCTTGCCTCGATGGCATAGCGAAGGCCAAAGGCAATGTGTCCCTCAGGCCCGAGTACACGGCCCGGACGGTAGGAACTTCGACGGCGTCGAACAGGACCCGTTTGCGCTTCTTTGAGAGAGGAGTCGGGTCCTCGACGACGTCAAAGGTTGCTGTAAGGGTCGGCCTGCTCTGGTCCCGCTCCACAAGGCTAAGCTCGACGAGGTGTTCCTCTTCCTCTTCGGCGTCGTTGTCACTGGGAGTAGGGTGGAAAGACTGTTTCTCTCCACTTGGCATAGCCATGCCCGTCTTGCTTCTCTTCAAGGGGCGTTCTTCCTCCCCATGGTTGGGCGACGCATGCTTTTTGCTCGCAGCCAAGTCATGGCCGGACCTCGGCGAAGCTGCAATGATGCGTTCCATGACAGAGGCAATAGGCAGACTAGGCGAGATGTTCTCCTTGTTATCGAGCTTCCTGCGCTTGTTCGGAGAAGACTTGGACGCACTCACTATTCGCAGCGGTGTACGTTTAGTCGTAGAAGGTGTAGACGGGGGATAGGGTGCATAGAGTGGAGAATCGGGGGATGTCGGAGAAGACTGCGAGGCGAAAGGTAGTTTATGCGGACGTGGCGGCGTCGAAGCGCGGGAGCGTGCGGCGACAGGGGTAGTAGGAGTAACCGGGCGGCAGGATTGCGCGTGTTCCTCGAGGGCTGCACGACCAGCTTCATGTGCAATCTCAGGGGACGCAGAACGGAAGCGCGCACTGCCAAGTTTGAAGGGGCTGCTAACCGGAACCTCCTGCCCGCGCGCGGACACGACTTGCACTCCACGAAAGGCTGGAGACAAGGACAGCTTGTTCCAAGGATCGTCGGGGTCGAGCAGATCGACTTCGTCGGATGAAATGCCCAGGCACGTCTGGATCTCTATAGGCCACCCGTCCGCTGGAACTGGATAGTCCGAGTAGGATTCGTGCCAAAATTCCGCAAAGGCTTCATTAATCGCCGCCGGTTTATTTTCGCGTCCAATGAAGCCAGATTCTAATACGGCGCCGAGTGATTCCAGAACTGCAACGTCGGGAGCTAGGGATCTGATTCTCATCAAAGTTACTTCGTACAGGTTGACGGCCTGGGCTGGAGTTAGCGAAAAAGTGGATCGAAGCATTTCGCCACTCACGTCGTACGCATAGTCCGTGTCGCTCAACGCCAGGTGCGCATCCGACACCCACGCACACACGCCGGCCTCGACCAGGCGTAGCAGTTGGACGACGTGGTCGGCGGGGCAGTTCTCTATCGCGCGCGTAACTGTACGAAGTGTCCACAGTGCTTGCGGCGTGTTCCGTGGCTCCGGCGGATAACTTGAGCGGAGAGTCTCGTTGACGAACTCGAAGAGGGTCTCCGGGAGCTCCCGCGCTTCCTCTATCGCGAGCTGAGACAAGAGAATGTCGGCGACGCGAGAAGCCGTCGTCGAAGTTGGGCTGTGTCCCTCGACGATAGAGGCGATGTGATCGAGCACGCTGACCAGGTCAAGGCCACAATCGAACCCTTTGTCGACGGCGGGCCCAAGGCAGCACTCCCATAGCGCCAAATCGGAATCGCTGAGGTCCCAAGGTTTCTTCGCGCTATAAAAACGCAAGCTGAAATCAATATCCGAATCGGAAAGCATTTGATAAAAGATACGAACGTGAACGGAACACCAAGGAGCGTAACGGCGGCGTGCCAATCGCTTTCGCTCTCCTCTTTCCATTTCTCCACGAAGGCCCTCCAAACAGTGCCCCTGATGGCATCAGTCCACTCCCACTTGGCTTTCGATTCGTCGATGCCCTTCCAAAACTCCTGCAAGTCGTCCGCGCTGCACACCATGAGCACCTCCGCACAGAATGCCGCCCACTCTGTCCGGGACCCTTCGCCCGAATCCGTAAACTCATCCCTCTCTTCCACAAGAGTGCATATCAGCTTTTGCCCGGCAGCGTCGAGCTGCGCTTTGGAGATGGCTTTGCGGGTAATTGCCCAGAGCGCGCGGACGAGTTTCAGCTTCAACGCGGCGTTGGAGAGCTCGTTCGTAGGTTCTAAACCGTCAGTGCAAAAGCGAACTTCTCCGGCTTTCAGCGTCACGTCGATAGTGGTGTCGAGCAGAATATCAGTGAGAATATCAGCTGCCTTGTTCGCAAATTCTGCAATGTCGTCTTCGGGTGTTTCACTGTCTGCTGAGAAGGTTAGAGAAACCTAAAGAACGGATTGAAGTGACCCACCTTGCAAATTCGCGACGTTTGCTCCGATAAGATGATCCCAAATCATGAGTATGTGCGCCTGCGGGAAATGGGTAGTTAGATCATGTTTGTTGGAGGTCAGACGGACGTACTGGGACGGCGTCATCGTCTGGAAGCCCAAGACATCCGATACATTCTCTCCACATTTCGACGAGCTTGTCGAAGATTTCCGGCTGCGCCACATCCTCTCGAGTCAAAGATCGCACATCCCGCTGGTTAGGACACTGTGCAATAATGGACCGCACTGGAGGTTCGAGGGAAGTGTAATCGGCCGTGAGAAGTCCAGGTGAAGCGGAGAACAGTCCACGAGGCAGGAGCTTGCTCCAGCTCCATTTAGTCGCGGTCGGCTCGAAAGAAACGATACGTGCGAGGGTCTCGATGGCGCTCTCGAGATTGTCACCGCCCTTGCTCGCCATGACCTTCAGTATTGTCGCTACCCGAGTGAGAGTTTCTTCGGTGGTGCTCCCAGCTTCCTCCAGGAGCGCCGCAGTGGTCGAGATACCCACACCCATGTCAACGACGGTGACCACGACCTGCGTCCAAAATGCTTCCCGACCTTGTTCGACGATTCTGCGCTTGGATCTATCGTTTTCTTCATCTACCTCCGACTCGTCGTCGCCATCGCCGGGAAGAAGGGGCTGGCAGTACGCCCAGGCCGTGCATCGCCAAACAGCGCATCCCAAACTTCTGATCGAACTCTTTCTATGACCCATTGCGCGCGAAAGCAAAGCGATGAAAGCCCTGCGCGTTTTTTCATCCGCGTAAACAGCCGAGTTGGCGAGGACGAGAAGACTGGCTAGAACGCTCAGTCCCCAGACAGGCCCTTGAGAGACATGCTGTACTTCTGTCGCTTGCAGGGTGGTGCGGAGGGTGCGGGCAATGGCGGATTCGTTATATGGGGGTTTCGTGGGCGACTTTTTGGAAGGCGAGGGGCTGGCCGCCGTCGTCAAATAGGAGCTTATGGCTGCGGATATACGCGAGTGCAGGGAAGACACGGGAAGCGTTACTAGTCCCCGAGCAAACCCACCAAGCGCGTGGCATGCTTGGGCCCGAAGAGCGAGCGTCGGAGCAAGAAGGCTGCTCAACACCGATGGAAGGAGTACCTCGAATTTAAGGACGAAAATCGAGGGTTGGTAGACCGAAAGATCGTGTATAGCCTGGTGTGAGCGTAAGTAAAGTTTCTTCTCCACTTGGAGAACAACTCGCCTTCAATCCATCGCTCGCTGAGCCCTTTTTGCCCTCTTTGCCCAATTCTCCTTCAATGCCACGTCGGAGCGCGAATACAATGCGGTCGGCCGCTTTTTCGAGAACGGTAGGAGGAAGACGTTGCGACTGCAAAAGCCAGATGGACAGCGCGTAGGTCTTGCGGGCATTTGGGGTCGGAAGATCGTCGGCGAGGGGGATCGCGAGAACCTGCGCGAGGATCGAGCGTAGTTGGGGTACTGACGAAACAGAATTAGGCTCAGATCTTCGGAATCGAGGACGT
Source organism: Mycena rosella (assembly GCA_029378255.1). Taxonomy (NCBI): domain Eukaryota; kingdom Fungi; phylum Basidiomycota; class Agaricomycetes; order Agaricales; family Mycenaceae; genus Mycena; species Mycena rosella. Next base: position 137,768 of record JARKIE010000138.1, on the reverse strand, counting down.
AACGCACCGGTGAATACGCCAGAGACAGCGGGAAGAGTGAAAACGACGGCAAGAAGCTTGATAACAGAGTGGCACGTCGTGCAAAGATCTCTGCCGTACTTTGCTTTTTTCGCCGTCGTTCCCTTCTTCTTCTTCTTGGGGCTGCTTTTGGGCGACGGTAGAAAGACTGGCTGCTCCTTTAAACAAGCTTCTTCCTCCATATCCTCCGGGGTCTGTTTCATCGTCTCGGGGTCGATGAGGCACCGGCCTATATCGCGGATCATGGCCTCTTCCAATGCAGCTCTATGGTTGCGGAGCGGCTCGAGAATGGGCCACGACGCGTCGGAATCGGTGTTTAACGTGATGGTGGCTCTTAGGCGCGCTGCGAGCACGGAGTAAGCGCGAATGAGGTCGTCGAGCGAGGCGGAGGAATCGATGATTGTGGCAACGGGGGATGAGAGATATGTCGGGTCGAACTTGGGCCGCTCTGGCTCTGGGGTCGTATCTCTCTGGAACGCGGCGACAAGAGGAAGCAGTGGCTCCGACCGTTTCTTCAGGATGGACTTGGGCGGGAGGGTCTTGGACGCGCTCGCTGCAGCTGGAACGTGCGGCAACGCGCTAGTCGCAGCTGCAATGTGTGTTATAGTACGGTACTGGTTGTGCGGAGACCATATGACGTGAGCTCCTGTGAGCGGGATGCGGTTTTCCTTCTCTCTATGGCCGGTATGGGGAGGGGTGGGGAGGCTCATTTCAGAGGCAAGCAAGGCGAATGGGATGTAGTGGAGTGGGTGGTGGGGAAGATGGAGGGAGGAGCACTGGATATGTCGGGGGAAAGAGGAGAGAGGAGAATGGTCGCGTCCAGGTCACTGCGTGACTATACGCGCTTTGGTGTCTCGCGTGACTCAACAGATCATTGATTGATGGGTCAACAAAGCCAATTCTTCACGGTTCTTGTCGCCAACTTGTCGCGTCCACTTCTTGGTTCAGCACTCAGCCCCCGTGGTTTCGCAGCGCTGTGGATTTCAATCCGAAATTGGGGGGCACAGAAAACTCGGTTGGGGACGTTCAAACCTTGACGTGTCCCGTACTAAGAGCCTCTTGAACAGCTATACTCCCCAGCTTGTAGTATGTACGTTCTGGTCGAAATCGCATAAGCTGCCGCTTATCTGGACGGGCGATTGGCTCTGTCCCGCCCTTATATTAAATGACAGCCCGCCAGATACGAGACGCACCAGCCTCGTGAGAGAAGTAAATGCGCCATTGGAGAGGAATGAGCGCTACACTCCACGCTGACCTCGCCGGCCTGGATCTAGGCCCTCTACCTGTCGCTCTAATCAACCCCCGATGCATTAACTCAGTTATCGCGCTGCGAGGCTACTACGATCTTGAACCACATTACACAACGAGATCAGGAATCGCAAGTCAAAATCTATTTCTAATGGACCTCCAACCCCTTTGCTAATGGGTGCATCCTTTAGTGATCCGAGTCTGACGTACCCGAGTACGAGATTTTTTGGGGCTATCCTAGCCATTTAGTGGAACCCCAGCGCCGCAGAAATGCAGAGTGTGGGTGAAGTGAGGGCGTCGCGCGCCCCATATTTGACGGAGCCGCAGTAGAGCAGCGGAAACGCCTCCGGGCGACAGATTTCCGGGCCCGGGGATGAATTTCCGGGAAGGGTTGATATCCGCCTTGTGGACGGACGTACGTGCGCCGCAATGGAACCTGCCCGACGGCTCGAAGTTCAACCAAAGTGTGCGGGTGCTCCGTGATCGCCATCGTATACTGAATGAACTCTCAGGACAATTGATTCCTAAGCAGCCGGAAGATCATTGGAACGAACAGGGTCCAGGAAAGATACCGGCGGGCTGAAGCTGAGAGCGCGCAAACTCATGGGCCATGACCGGCATTATCCATGCCCACCTCGTGTTCGATTGTAAATGAACTAAAGAAGGCGATGAACTGCCAAAGCTGATGTACTCATCCTTCAAGCTCGGCGGACGCAGCGGATAGCGGCGCTTCGCGTCTGGATGGGACCGAAGAAGCTACGGTAAGGTTTGGAGCGTGAACACATGTTAACGTTTTGCACCGCAGCCCCGCCTGTTTCATACAAATGCATGTCGACATAGCCGTAGAAGCGCTGTCGGCCAGGTTATAAAAGACCTGCCAGCTATCTGAATTCCTCATTCCGCCTTTCTCCCTTTCGTGCCTCGTCACCTAATATTTTTCTCGCACATCTAATCATGTTCCCGACGTCGACCTTCACGCTGTTTTTCATCGCACTCTTCGCCGTCTTCTCCCTCGTTGCCTCTGCGCCCGCCCCACTGCTGCAGCGCGACGTGTACTCCCCCCCGGTTCTATATCCTCGCAATGGCACTGTTTGGCGCGTCGGAGAGCACCACAATGTGACCTGGGATATCTCGAACGCCCCCGAACACATCACGAACAACATCGGGATGGTGATTCTTTGCCGGGACCACGAACTATTGGACTTGGGTATGCGCACTCCCGTCCAACTCCTTCGTCGTTTCTCATTCGATTTCCAATTCCAGACCGCCCTCTGGCCAAGAACTTCAACATCTTGATTGCCCGCCACGAAATCGTTGTCCCTGACGTCGAGCCTGGAAACAACTACCGCATTCTGGGTATGTATGCTTTCTGTCTCGAACCGCGCAGCAGCTCATTTTTCGGCTAGTGTTCGGCGACTCAGGAAACACTGGCGAAATGTTCACGATCACCAAATGAATTGTTCTTGTAAGTCTACCCGTGAATCTTTTTTTTTTTTGACAGATAATCTCAGAAGAATAACATCCTGTCTAGACATCATGAAACATAAACGAAAAATCACCATCAAGCTCAGATTTAATACCCACATGGACTCTGTAATATGTTCGCAGAAGTCGCGCTCTTGCTGAACAGTCCTAGTCGCCTTTGTAATCTTAAAAACGAATACATTTTTTCTAATTTGCATGTTGTTTGCATGCGCTTGAGCGCCGAGATCCGACGCAAAGCGGTCACGTTCTGATTCTTCTGTCAATGAATCATGATCGATCGACGACACGGCTGATCAACGCCGCTTATCGTGTCTCCTATTTAAGCGATGTTGGGCGGATGACCGCCGGCGTCTCTCCTGATTCAACAGTGACCAGAGCAGTGTCGGTTCCCAGACACGTCCTCCATCATGGCCCACTTCATGTCCCTATCCCTGTTCTTCGTCTTCACGTTCATCCTCGCACTGGGAGCACCCTTGGACACCCGAACAGTCTATGCACCTCCGATATTGAATCCCACCGCCGATTCTGTATGGAAAGTGGGGGAGGTTGAGACTGTTACGTGGCAAGTTCGCTTCGTTCCCAACAGAATCCGAGTCTCACTGCTCTTCAGGAATGCGACGGGCATACCTGCCGGCGTAACAGGCATGATCATGCTGGGTTATCTCACCCCAGATAGCGAACACCTCTGTGAGTATGGCCCAATGTTCCCTGCTCCGTGCTCTCTAATTCGCCGTCTCCTAGCTGTTACTTTGGCGTCGGGCTTCAACCTCACCGACGAGAAAGTAAACGTTACGGTCCCAGCGGTTGTGAGCCGCACGAATTACATCGTCGTACTGTTTGGAGATTCAGGTATGTTTCGCTGTTCTTATTCTTTCCTTTGACGTGGTCCTGATAATATAGCATTATAGGCAATATCAGCCCTCAATTCACTATTCAAGGGTTAGATGGGACCTCTGTCTCTGGTACTACCGCCGCAAGCAGCAAGGCCCCCTCGACCGGCACTCCGACTAGCAACAAAGCGGGTTCTTCGGTCACTTCCAGCCATCCCAGTGTTACCGCTTTACCCTCTATCCCAATTTCAACCACGACGTCCCCGGCGTCGTCGTCGATCACGACGTCCTCGGTGTCGTCGTCGTCCACATTAGGGTCCTCGTCGTCTTCATTGCCGACGTCTTCTTCCCCTACTACGTCCCCGACACCCCCGCCTAGCAACAATGCTGGGTGGAGCACGAACAAGGTGCTGGCCTACCAGGTTCTGCTGGCTCCTGCAGCACTCCTGCTTCTTCTTTAAACCGCCAACGTCGGTTTAAGTTTGGCCCTCGCAATCGAAACACTCACGAGCATTTGCCTTTCCACTCTGTGTCTGGAACCTTACCATTTTACTCCATTTTCGGAGGAGCAGTGTCTCCCTCCCAGGACACATCCATCTAGCACCTCATGTATGTATTACAAGGATACATTTTTATTTCAATGCACGACAGAAACAATCCGATTCAAGTTATCCATTAAGCATGTCCGCTGCGCTGTTCTTTTTTTTTACGCGGGGGCGACCAGCATGAACGTTCCGGCGATTGGGTTTCCCAGGTCGACCGCACTAGCGAACTGGCTGATGTTGAAAAGTGAGACGGAGGTGTTCGCATTAACCAGGGTTTGGGTCGCAAATTCGGGCGATTGTTTGAAGAGCAGGAAGATGTAGCTCGAGGATAACATCAATTAGCCAATGTACTACGCGCGAAGATGAGCAAGTTACCGGTGAGCATCAGACCCAGCAGGAGGAGTCGGTTGGAGGAATTCCGATAGCGCGGGCGTAGAGTTGACCAAGAGACCGCCGTGATTGAAGAAATTCCCGGCAAGGAAGTGCCGGATTTGGGCGCTGGTGGGATCTTGCGGTGTGGGCGCGTCAGGGTCGACAGTAGCCACGACGAAGGGCCCGCTTCCAACCTAGGGATTGGCATTTTTGGTTAGCGTTAGATCCCACAACTGCAACTTCGACCCGCGACGCACATTTCCGACGACGTGAAATTTCGGAGGGCCAGCCGTGTCTGTGTCATACCATGTCATTTTCAGGACCCGAAAGCGAGGGGAACACCGCAGCAGGAAGCACGCACCATTTCGGGGCACCTGGATTCCCGCGTGGAGTGTGATTGGCGGGCCGGTCGCCTGGGGAAGGGAGACTTCGAGCAGCGCAGTCGGCTTGAAGACGATGTCCAAGTCTGTTGGGATCTGGCGAAACGGAGTCAGCGGAGCAGCTGGTACCAGACGCTTGGCATACGTCCGCCGCATTGAAAGCCTTGTCTACGGCGGCAATGGAGACGTCCTGGCCAGCGGCGAAAACGGCAAGGGCCAAGATCAATGCGAGGTGGGAGAGATACATGGCTGTGGAAAGGTTCGGACGCTACCAACCATGAGGACCTTTTATACGCGGAGCTAGGCCAATATTGCTGACGCAGTTCATGGGAGATGGAAGGAGCGGGCGCGCGGAGTCCCAGATCATGTGAAGGGGATGGACCAATGGTTATGGAGAAATGGAGAAAGCCCACGAATGTGGGATTTGGTTGACCAAGATAATTACGAGATGTTGCGCGGAGGCGAGAAGAGGGAGAGGCGGGTGCACGTTGCTCGCTCAACTTCGACGATTCGATAAACTTGAGGTTGTGGCCAAAACAGACGATGTTGCATTGGTCAAGCGCTTGGATTGAGCCACACTTCAACTTTTTGTTCGGATTCAACGCGTAGTCACACTGCACAAGCGCGCGAGCAAAGCATGAAGCCGCCGCCGAGTCCGCATGGCAGGTAAACCTCCTCCAACGATGTTCCTGTATTACAAGGATACGTGCTATTTCAATAGTTTTCAATGCAGGAATAATCACGATTCAAATTATGCGTTGCTACAAGCATGTCCGCTGCGCTGTCGAGTCTTTTACGCGGGGGCCACCAACATGAAGGTTCCGGCGATTGGGTTTCCCAGGTCGACCGCAGTAGCGAACTGGCTGATGTTGAAAAGCGAGACGGAGGTGTTCGCATTAACCAGGGTTTGGGTCGCAAATTCGGGCGATTGTTTGAAGAGCAGGAAGGTGTAGCTTCAAGACGAGGCGTTAGCCCTCGAGCTGCGCGAAGACGAGCAAGTTACCGGTGAGCATCGGAGCCAGCCGGGGGAGTCGGTTGGCGGAACTCCGATATTGCGGGCGTGGAGTTGACTAAGAGACCACCGTGGTTGAAGAAGTTCCCGCCAAGGAAGTGCCGGATTTGAGCGCTAGTAGGATCTTGCGGCGTGGGCGCGTCAGGGTCGACAGCAGCCACGACGAAGGGCCCGCCTCCAACCTAATGTTTATTGTTCGAAATTAGCGATAGATCCCAACCGCAACTCCAAATCGTGACGCACATTTCCGACGACGTGGAACGTCGGAGGGCCGGCCGTGTCTGCGTTGGAAACCATCTTCAGGACCGATTTGGAAGCGGCCGCAGCAGGAAATACACACCATTTCGGGGCACCTGGATACCCGCGTGAAGTGTGATTGGCGGGCCGGTCGTCTGAGGAAGGGAGACTTCGAGCAGCGCAGTCGGCTTGAAGACGATGTCCAAGTCCGTTGGGAGCTGGCAGGATGGAGTCAGCGTGCGGCACAACTGGTGCTATACGTTTGGCATACATCCGCCGCGTCGAAAGCTTTGTCTACGGCGGCAATGGAGACGTCTTGACCAGCAGCGAAGAGGGCAAGGGCCAAGATCGTTGCGAGGGGGGAAAGATACATGGCTGTGGAAAGGTTAGGACGCTACCAACCATGACGACCTTTATACGCGGAGCCAACATTGGATTACGCGGAGCCAATCCAATGTTGGGGACGCAGTTCATGAGAGATGGAAGGAGCGGGCGCGAGGAGTCCGAGATCATGTGAGCGTCCGGTGAGAGAGGAGCACACGAAAACCTTTGCGAATTGGGATTTACTACCAGGATACTTTCAAGACGAGCCAATGACGGTACGAGGAAGTAAGTGCACCGGACAACCAAACGTTGCTCGACTTCAACGATTCGATGAGGTTGTGGTCGAAAAAATAGTCACATCTAGGTGGTAGGATCGTAGAATAATGGTCACAGGACAGACGCTGCTACAAGAGGCGTCCGATCTCGTTATCAGACCCACCCATCAAAACACGTGCTTTGATTTGATGCCACCGAGAAAACGCAAGGAAGGGTAAAATAAATTAGTTTTGGTGGCTCTTCATGAGTTGATCACCATTTCCACTGCTTTTAGAGTATCCCTCGATTTTTCCTGGAATAAATGGCTACGTTGATTGAAACATCGGATTTATGTCCCAATTTGGAAGCAACCGCCATACGAGATTCAGGACCAAGAGCATGTTTCGACCATGGGAAGAGAGGTTCAAAGTGCTAAAATTGACATATATACACTCTACATAGTTTTTGTGGATGTGCAGAAGGGTCCATGGTGTTTAAATGAGGGGCCAAACACATCATTATTTGGCCCCCCCTCATCAGCACGTGTTGTTGATAGTGGGTCCGATAACGAGATCGGACAAGGGGTGAGTGATCGGCCGATTGCGTACTTTGATCTGGCCACGCGAGCGAGTTCGGCAATGTCCGAAACTCGACCTATATATTCTAAGGCAGTCGAAAAACATGAGCAATATCTTTCAAATGTGTTTGCATAATATCCATATCATGTCCTCGATTTCAGCTGTAGCGCAGTGGGGTTGTACATCGAGCCGATGTCAAGCCGATGTTTGCATTGACCAAACAATTTCCTTATTCGGGGGGTGGGTAGGTCGTGGGAACGTTGGACAAGATCCGCCGATCACGCACCTCTTGAGATCGGACACCTCCGCTGCTAGCTGAAGCTTGCTCCGGCTAGCATAAGTGTAAGATAAGGTAGACGACAGAATGGAAGAATCACTCTGACTTCGGTTACAAGTCACATCTTTTCTTCGTGCTCGCGACATCCATCCTCGCGGTCGGCCTCGCCCTCGCCCGGCATTTTTCGACTGTATCTCTTGGACATCCATATGTCCATCCTCTGAACTACTTGGTCTATCCTAAGTCCTTTCGGGCCCGGCTGGGTACCGTCTGCATATGCTCGTCATCCCAGGCTTTCCAGGCCCACTTTGTGGCGCTGGGCAGTCCTGCGGGCCATCGTTCTTCGCTCCAATATGCTATTGTTGCCTCCTAAAGTCTCTTTCAATGCTGGGGATATTCGCTGAGTGCACACTTTTACTATTTTTATGTAGTGAGCCTGGCTGCACTTCCGGGTGGTTCCCGGGGTGCGGGGGCTCTATGATCCCTATCTTTTTGCCACTGGGCATGCACTAGGGTGCATGTTTGATCCCCTTCACCATGCGGTCGATCAGTTTATGCCCGCCTTTCTCATCTATCTTCCCTGCCGGATATGCCAATCGGCATATTTGAATCCTTGATGCAGCAATGTTGTCTGGCACGGCTGCTCGGCGATGATCTGTGCGAGTGGGTCGGGGGGGGCACTCCAGGAACCCCAGGGCTCACTGGAGGAGTCTCTTTCAGTTCTTCTATCTTAACTGCCGAACGTATACCGATCTACGTTATAATTTTGCTGCATCATGGATTTGTTCGGCATGGTCTGGGATGGTTATCTGCATATCACACCCATACAGACCCATAGGGCGGGTCCCATTCATAACCTCCTTCTCTTTTCCTCCGCTCCACTCCTGTGTGGTGTTTTCGGTCTCTTCGATTTGCCCTTCACGCGAGCTCTGCTCTTGGGAGTGTTGCTCCGGGTTTGGTGTTTCTCGGGCTTCATCTTCATCTCCAGTGCCTTGTGTACAAGATCGACCTCGCGATCCAGAGCGAGAATATTTGGGCCTGTCTCGCTCAGCTCCCATGCTGCCGACTGAGTGCTCCTGTGTTCTGGATCGGGCCGGCAGGCTTCTTGCTTGCCGGTAGTGTCATTCTCTTCCAAACCGATAACTCTCCCAGTTTTGTGGCATACTCATCAGATTTGCTCTGACTTCTCTCATACATATCTGCTCTTTTACATCATCTTGTATGCCTGCTTATCATGTCTCGTATTCTCAATAGATTCTCACAACTACTCTACCTTATCGCGCCTTGATTTCTAATTGTGGAGGAGGATAAATTATATGTTATTATATGGCGGTCAACGAGTGGTGATCGAGCCGCTTCAACCTGCGGCCCGGGTGTCACGGAGCGGGGTAGGCTGCCGTAGGTGAAGCCGCCGCTGAGGCCGCCGCTGAGTACGGAGTTCTAATATTGTTTCCAGACATTATAAGGGCACTACTTAGGGCAGAGACTCGCTACGCTCGGCGGGATGACGACAACTACTGAATATATTTGCGGAGCTATCGGTCGAAAGGCCCAACCGAGATTAACGGCCCAGTCCGCGCAAACCACTACTAGGCCTCCTCACAGCCGACACTGCCGGTAGTATGGGACGAAATACTATGAAACACTGACAGTCACTAAAGAAAGACTCACTTGCTTCGTCGAAACCCACTTGGAGCGCTTGATCTGCCGCCGCTTCGCTTTGAATAGGCCTGCGGCTACCTTATAAAGCTCTTGGACCGACCGCAGCATGCACTCGTTCACAACATGCTCCGTCTTTTGGGTCTTTGCCTGTTGCTGCCGGCCCATGTCGCCACTCAAGCTGTACCGCAGACCATACATCTCCAATCGCGTATCGCGCCCACTCCGGCTACTTTGAGGCGAAGGTCCTTGAATCCTGTAACCGTCCCTCTTGCGGATTTCTTCCTGGGGACCGATCTCCAGTACACATTTCCTTTTTTCTGGTGACTTCATAACATTGAGAGATTTCTCTCTCAGATGGTTCGGGAATACAGTCGACTCCCTCTTAACCCATACCCCTCGGTGGACACGTCAGGGTATGGGTTATCAGAGCTTATGGGTTCCCAGGGAGGCCGAGAAAAAAATTCAAAAAAATTCGGAAAAAATTCAAATAAGCATGTAGAGCTATTTGCGCGTGAAATAATCAGTAATACATGTGTCTACCATCGCTACCGCCTCCTCCCGACGTGTTAGGCGGCCAAACTTCGATAAAATTTCTTCCATCTTCCGCGCAAACGGTTCATCTAAGTCAGCAACATACTCGCGCAAGGTCGCCGCAGCCTGCAGTGCTTCTCTTCGGCTAGGTTTTGGCTCGACCACATCATCGTCATCCCCACCGTTCTGCTCTCGATCCTGTTGCGCAGCCCGCATTTGCTGGACAGCCTCAAAGATGTCTTCATCCGTGCCCTCTTCGATGACCTCCTCCTCCGGCATATGAACCAGATCCTCTATATCGACCACATTTTTCTTCTGGAGCACTCCGACCTCCTGCAGCTCAGCCAACACCTCAAAAAGTGCGGCCTCAGCGTCGGTAACAGGATCCGGCATAGAGGTGTCAATCACAGCGCTAGCAGCGGGCGCCGGCGCTGTCGCATCAGCGCCACAAAAGTCCCCGTCAACCGAAGCGGTGTCTGGTGTGGGAAGAATCCCAGCCTTTCGCCAACAATTGGCAATGGTTTCCTGCGTAACTTCGCGCCAAGCCATTTCTGCGAGCCGCATGGCCTGCAGTTGGTCGAGGTCATAAATGTGCGCCGGGGTAACTCCTGCATCATAGCGGTCCAAAGCACGTTGCATTGAGAATCGCCGAAAGTGAGCTTTAAAGCAACGGATGACCCCAGCGTCCATTGGCTGTACGTGCGCCGTGAGATTGGGCGCAAACTTCTCTACACAAACATTGGTGATACTTTTGGGGGGTTTGTGGCCGCTAAAGTTGTCCTCGAGTAGAAGGATGAACCGTTTTTGGGCGCGCATGTCTTTGTCGAGGGCCTTCAGCCATTCGCGATAAAGTTTTGCTGTCATCCAAGCTTTGGCGTTGTTCCGATATTGAAAACCCAATTGACCACCGGTTTTCTTTTTGAAAGCGCGAGGTCGTTCAGCTTTACCGATGATCAACGGCCGCAATTTCTCGGAACCGTCCGCATTGGTCGCCAGCGCGTAAGTGATGCGCTTCTTGATCCCCTTCACCCCAGACATTTGTTTGTCCATCAAGCCGCGATCTGGGGGCATCCTAATCCAAGGTTATGAGCAAAATATCACATCGTAATGGGAGTAAGAATGGCTTACGCCCAAAAAAGTCCAGTTTCATCCATGTTAAAAACATCATTCAGCTCGTAGCCTTCATACACGATGATCTGTTGAATGCGCAGCCGTTCCTTCTCGATGTCGATGGAATCAGCAGAAGCAGCTTCTCCATGCCGCTTGAATTCCTTCAATCCACACCGTTTCTTGAGCCGTGTAAGCCAGCCGTCACTGAGAACCAGCCGTTCATCCTCTGGGATTCCGGCCAAATTCGCAAAAGTCGTCCATTTCTGGCGGATGATTTCGCCATTTAGATGAATGCCATCGCGCATGGCCTTCGCGATCCAGAGCTCCATCATATCCTCGATCTCCGGATGTTCCACCTGTTTCAGACGCTTCACATCACCCGCCCTGCCCTTCTCCTTTTCCTCGTCCCACCGGTCTCGCCACTTCTTCTCGTTCTTGAGCCAATCAGAGACCAGTGGCTGTTTAATGCAAAGGTTCGGGTAAATGGGAGCAAAGTGCTCGGCGGTCTTCTTTTGGCTTGGCTTGGCTTGTGCATGATGCCAGTCAAGGATCTCGATGCGTTGGCTGAGTGTCGCATTTTCTTTCTTCGTGAACTTGGGAAGGGCCTGCTGTTTCTTCCCTTTCCCTGGACCTTTTTCGGGTTTCTTTGGATCAACTGGTCCTGTCCTCGTGGGTAAAGTTCCGAACAAAAATGGGAGCAGAAAAGAACACGCACTTTTTCGCTTCTTCGAGTCATCCGCCCCTCCGCCAAGCCCTTTGAGCTTCTCAAACAATCCCTTCTGCTTCGAATCGAGGCGGGACAGGCCGCGCTCGTAATCCGATGCGTTTTCGAGGTTGTCAATCAATGCAACTTCATCGACATGATTGGCATCGTTGTCGAGCCAAGCCTCATCCGCTGTTAAAATTTGTTGTTTATTGTTCAGACGCTGTGTCAATGCATCCCTTCGTTTTTTGATAGATTCTTTTAGTGAAGCGAGGCCTTTTCGAAGGATTTCAAGAGACATTGGGCATGGAACGGGCGCATCAGCCAATGTTACGATCAAATACCGATGGCCGAACAGATGCCGTCCTCACCCCGTGACAGTCCGGCAACTCACCGACTTGACTTCGCCAAAAACACGGAATTCTGCAGTGAAATATGGGTTATGAACCCTGGAAATTGTATGGATTATGGGGTACTGCAATATTATGGGTTTTAATTGAGAACCAAGGTGGTGGACTCCAAAAAGTATGGGTTAGAGCGGGTTATGGCTTATGAGGAGTATGGGTTAAGAGGGAGTCGACTGTACTGACACCTGGCTGTCAGTTTTTTTTCGTACTTAGTATAAGATAATCTCTTGATATTATCTAGCCTCGATTCCCCTCAACTGTCGGTCAATGGCAAGACGACCACGGTTCTCCAGGCCGTTCGGCAGGTTATATTTGACAGCGGCACATCTAATATACTTTTCCCAACCGCCACGGCGTAAGAAATTCCCCTTGTTTTCACCTCGATACCGATTGAACCTGATGCTCAGAAACGCCATGTATGCTCTCATATCGCCGGACATTGTACCCCACGCCGCGGAACCCGGAGCCTACGGCATAGCTTGCGATAAAATCTCGACTCTCCCCGCCGTCATCGACATTGCTTTCACCGCACAGGATGGATCCCCGTTCAATTTAACCATCCCGAGCAGCGAACTGAATGTTGGCCCTTTTGCGGACAATCCAGCCATTTGCCAAACGCTCATTAACACATTTGATGGCCTGAGCCTTGTCGGGGGAAGGTCGCTTGTTTTCCACATCACCGCTCGTTCGAATCTCACCCCTCGTCTTTAGCCTCTTGAAGCACTATTATAGGTTTCTTCGGTCTTGCCATTTTACTTGGTGTCCCTTCTCATGTGCTCTTTTCCAGTGTTTGGGATGTTGGAGGCCAGCGGATGGGATTCGCGGCTGTTTAGTAACATGAAACAGAAACACCAGTTTTCCGGGGTTCGTAGTTCGGATATTCTGAACGAGCGACTCTTTTAATCGCAGATGAGATCGTTTGTACCAATGGTAATTTAGTCGACAGCAAATGTGACTGGTACATAGCATCAGAGGAATATGGGAAGTGATTTATTAACAGAGCATCTTAGGAGCAGTCACTGCAGGGATTCCAGTCCTTAGTCCCCTGTACAGACTCCAGCAGACTCCACAATATGTATGATTGTCGATAAATATTTTATATGGAGTCTGATTTCACTAATCCATATCATCTACTATTTTCAACCACCTAGTTGGCCACCCTACCTAGTTGGCCACTTGAGAGCTAGAAGGCCAGAGCTTGATAATTATGACTGGGCATAATGTACAAACAGAGTACCACCTCCCACGAATGTCCAGACCAAATTTCAGCCGAAAGTGATGGGTTGATTGAAAGCTACGTCATCACGGATCGAGATCCGAGGCGTGAGGACATCAATTTCTTGCCGTCGGGCCGCTCACCTCACTTGCCCCTGCCATTTCTCCACCATTTCTTTGTTGATCCACGACCTTTGGGGCTCGTTCTGATCCCTCGATGCTGGGCTTCTCTCTTTAATGCCACTGGATGGCAATGGGCTGGACTACCTTTCTTAACACAGGACCACTTCCTTTTTGAGTCAACCATACTGGCCACCGTTGTAAACCCGCCCGTTACTATACTCATGGACAGTTTACTCACATGTTACGATCAGTCACACTTAGCTGGTCTCTACCTGCTACCACAATCTCGTCTGCTTCCTGTACACTCCCCTTTGGATCCTTCCTGATATACTATGGTCTTATTGGTCTTCTCGGTCCCTTTCTCTTGTCTCAAGTGTAGCTCGGTGAGTGAGCTTCCACTTTTTGACCAATATCGACTCTGTATCTCCCGGATACTGTTCTGGGAGGCCTCAAATCGCAAAATTTCGCTTCGAGCGCTGAGCAACCGTGCTCAAACACCGTATACTGTCTCGCTGCACTGTACTGAACGAGGCCCAGGCTTTGTTACCGTCCCACTGCACCGCAACGCCGGCCACGCAATCAGCACTGGCGCCCCGCCTGCCTTCAGTACCAAACTCTCTTACAACCTGCGGCCAGTCGCTGCACGCACTCGTGGACACGGGCTTGCCGTTGACCGCCACCCCACCGTCCTCGAAATCATCACAATCACCGCCTTCCCCACCACCTAATCCAGATCTGTCGAGATCAGTGCCGCTTAACAACATCTCGCTGCCGCGATCTCTGTCACCAAGGCCGCACTTGGTCTCCCCACCCCTGACCCCACCACGTCCGTGGATTGACTCTTCCGACTCTGACTCCGACCCTTCTCCTCCTGCTACACCTCCCTGCCACTCACATACCACAATGGCCGCCATGCTCGAGGTACACTCTGGAAAACCACCCGTCCTCGCGGGCGACTGCACACCGCAGACGCTGCACAAGTTCGAGATCGCTGTGGGCAACAACGCAATGCTGAAGCAGATTGAGGCTGCCAAGTGAATGCTCTTCGTCCTCTCATGTTTCCGTGACCACCGCATCAACGACTGAGTCAGCCTCGAGGACAAGTGTGCCCGCCTCCTCGAGCTGACATTCAAGGAGTTCATGGTCGAAGTGCGCGCACTGATGCTCCCCCTGTCCTGGGAGGACGACCTCCGCATTTCCATGCTTGGCCACCGCCAGGGCACCTCCGAATCCTTCGTGTCCTTCTCCACCGCCATCTGCCTTCAAAACTCTCGGCTCATAAACACCGACTCACATTTCTCTGACAAACGCCTTCACACCCATATTGAGGCAGTAATGTTGAAAGACCTCATCAACGAGTACAAGGCCGACTCCACCGCAAAGAAGGAAACTGATTTTGTCAAGTGGCTGGTCGCCGTCCACCGCGTCAATGACAAGCGCATGAAGGACATCGCACGCTGGCAACACATGGTCAACGACTGTGAACGCGAGCAGCGCAAGCACTCCACCACCAACAATGGTGCATGCACCTCCAAGTGCGGGCGCAACGACGACTAGAACACTGCCCCCACGTCCCACTCCTCCTCGTCGTCATCGAAGGGGCGCTGCCTCCACTCATGGGCGCCGAGCGCAATCTTCTGAAGGACAACAACAGCTGTTTCTGCTGCCGCAAGCTGTTCGCAGGCCACCAATCCTCTGAGAAGGTCTGTGAATTCCCAGCCGCCGCTGGTTACCAGACCCTCACCCAGCACAACATTGACAAAACCAAGAAGGACCGCAACACTGCTGCACGCTCCTCATCATCATCAAAGGCCACCGCCATCATCGATTTTGCTGCTGTTGCCGCCATCCTCCCCGACATTGAGGACCCGAACGACAGCAGCACCTCTGATGGAGACCTATCTGCTCGCAACGTGAGTCTCCCCCACCGTGTTCCCCATCTCTTCTGAGACTTCTGAATGGAAGGGCCTATGTCGAATCTTCCTATGTCCGTCCGAGGTCTTATTGATGATGGTTCACACCCAGTCTTAATTGATCCTGACATCATTGACCGCCTCGCCCTCCGTTGTTTTAAATTGCATAGGCCCGAACTCGTTGATGTCGCCCTCAGCAACGGCCACTCGAAGCAGCGTGAACTCACTGAATACATAAATTTTATTGGCATTGGCTCTGACCTTTCTTGGCAGTCTACAGTAGTACGTGCACTCATCGCACCAGGCCTCTGTGCCTGTTATTCTCGGACTTCCGTGGTTAAGCCGCAACCACATTGTAATTGACCATCCGTACCGTAGTTGATAAACATACAAATTATAGCTTGTTGGACCCCGTTCCGCCCCCACCTCCTAAGACACCTCTGATCAAGCTTCACGACCGCTTGAAGAAGACTAGGGTGGATCATAAGCTGCTCGCTGCTGAACTCAAGACTATCTGTGCTGAGCGCCACCGCAAGCTTGTTGAGTCGAATCTCTTTGAAACAGTCAAAGAAGTTGACATTGTCGCCATCGTTCGCGAACACGTCGAAGTCCTCGCGGAGTGGGAATGCTACCAACAGTTGGGTGACAATCTTAAGGACCAGTTTCGCCCCATTTTTGAACCCATCCCGCGCATCAATGATCTCCCGACTGATGTCTTGTACGAAATTAAAGTTAAAGACACGTACAAGACCCTGTCTAAGCGCAGCTACCAGAGCCCACGTAAATACAAAGACACTTGGCAGACACTAATTCAAAAACATTTGGATGCCGGGCGCATACACCCTTCCAACTCGCCCTTCGCCTCGCCCGCCTTCCTCATTCTGAAGGCAGATAAGGTAGTTCTTCCACGCTGGATTAACGACTACCGCGAGCTCAACTCCAACACTGTTCATGATGTCTTCCCCCTGCCTCGCGTTGACAAAATCCTCGCCAATTGCGCCAAGGGACGTATCTGGTCCACTATTGATTTCACGGACAATTTCTACCAGACGTGTTTACACCCCGACTCCATTCCATACACTGCTGTGAGCACACCACTCGGCCTTTACAAATGGCTCGTAATGCCCCAGGGTCTGTGTAATGCTCCCTCTATCCAACAACACTGCGTAACCGTGGCACTGCGGGAACACATCGGCAAAATTTGCCATGTATACTTGGATGACATTGTTATCTGGTCCGACTCTGTCGAGGAGCACGAACAGCATGTTCACACCATCTTCGCATGCCTGAAGGCGAGCGGCTTGTACTGTAATGAGTACAAAACAAAGCTCTTCTGTCTCGAAATTAAATTCTTGGGTCATCAGATATCGCAGGGTGGGATTGAGGCTGATGAGAGAAAGATTGAGTGCATCCTACACTGGCCAACCCCGAAGTTTTCTACAAATGTATGCGCCTTCCTTGGTGTTGTGCATTATGTTGCACGGTTCCTGCCAAACCTCGTGGAGCACACTGAAATTCTGCACCAGCTCACAACAAAGGCCGCGGACAAATTTTTCCCGGAGTGGAACTCTACGCACCAAGCAGCTTTTCAGGGCATCAAGGATATTGTTGTCAGTCGCGACTGTCTGACAACTATCAACCACCAGGACGTGGGTGATAATAAAATCTTTGTCACTGTCAATGCAAGTGACAGGTGCTCCAGTGCTGTGCTGTCCTACAGGCCTACGTGAGAGACCGCACACCCCATCGTGTTTGATTCAATGACCTTCAAACACATGGAACTGAACTACCCGGTGCATGAGAAAGAACTGCTGGCTATTATTCATGCACTACGTTGTTGGCGCTCTGACATCATTGGGTCCCTTTTTTTTGTTTACACTGACCACCGCACCCTGGAAAATTTCCAGACCCAGCGCAATCTCTCACGCCGCCAAGCCCGCTGGATGGATTTTCTCTTGCAATTTGACTGCAAGATCGTTTATGTTCAAGGAGAAGATAACACTGTGGCCGACGCCCTCTCGAGGACTGAATTCATTGAGAGCTTCGACGCAGAACACACAGCGGTGGCTCCCTTCGAGGACGAGGCAGATTTTACTGCAGTGGCTTCTGTCATTTCCGCTTCCGAAGAATCCTCTTTCCACGCTGCGAGATGTCTCGCATGGACGCGTATCCATTCACCTATTGACCCTGATCCTGAACTCAGTGTTATCTGCTCTGTCATGAATATAAAAATTGATGGAGAATTTGTAGAGTCCATTTGCTCAGGTTATGCTGCTGACCCTTGGTGTGGAAAATTCGACGCAATTACACTGAGTTTTACAGGTCTGCGCCACGAGAATGGCCTCTGGTACATTGGTGACCATTTAATCATACCCCATTCCGGTACTGTGCGCGAGAACCTGTATCAGCTCGCCCACGACGCCCTTGGCCATTTTCGTTTTGACAAGACCTACAAGTCCTTGTGCAACGCTTACTACTGGCCAAACATGAGGTGCGACCTTGAACAGGCTTATATCCCAGGCTGTGCTGATTGTCAGAGGAACAAGTCTGGCACTACCGCTAAATCCGGGCCACTCCACCCTCTTCCCATTCCAGACGCGCGCGGTGACTCCGTGGCAATCAACTTCATAGGACCCTTACCAGAAGACAAGGGTTTCAACTTTGTCGTAACATTCACAGACCGCATCGGCTCTGATATCCAAATCGCCCCTACATGTACCAACATCTCTGCAGAAGACTTTGCTGTAATATTCTTTGATAAATGGTACTGCGAGAGCGGCCTACCACTTGAGATTGTCTCTGACAGAGATAAACTTTTCATCTCCGCCTTCTGGAAAGCTCTCCACAAGCTCACTGGCACCAAACTTAAAATGTCTACTGCTTTTCACTCGGAGACCAATGGCGCCAGTGAACGTACAAACAAGATGATTGACCAATGCATCCGCTATCACGTCTCACGGAACCAGACCGGGTGGTGCCGTGCCCTCCCATGCATACATTTCAATATCATGAATTCGGTAAACAAGTCTACAGGCTATTCCCCCTTCCAGTTGCGTATAGGCTGATCTCCCCGCATTATCCCACTGCTCGTCTCGAAACCTGCCAAGTCCTCATCGACAGCAGAGATCAACGTGGATAAAATAATCCGACAACTGGAACGCGATGTTGCAGACGCACAGGACAACCTACTCGCCGCTAAATTTACACAGGCCAAACAGGCCAACAAAACGCGCGGACCCGATCCTGATTACAAGATTGGCAACCGTGTCAAGCTGTCGACAGCAAATTGCAGAGGCACATACATCTGCTCTGGTGATAAATCTAACCTGCATGTCACGAAGTACATGCCCCGCTACGATGGTCCCTTCACCATCACTGCTGTTCACAAAGAATGCTCAACGGTTACCCTGGATATGTCTGCTGAACCGCTGGTGTTCCCCGTCTTCCACACCTCTGAAATCCAGCCTTACGTGGAAAACAATGCTTTTCTTTTCCCCGAACACGAACTGTTACAACTGGGCCCTATTCTCACTGACTTAGGCGAAGAATGGGAAATTGAAAAAATAATTGACAAACAAAAACGCGGCCATGACAAACAATACCTGGTTCGGTGGCGTAGCCACAGCACTGAAGATGAATGTTGGCTCCCTGGACGTGAACTCGTGGAAGTGCAAGCGCTCGACAACTGGCTCGCGTTGAAGGACGGTCGCTAGCCTGGCGAGGCACACTTTCATTTCTAACGGTGGCCGGTTGATTTCCCCATCGTGGGCTCCGACACGACTGTGGTGCACATTTTTACTTACCATTCCCTTCCCCGTTGAATTGTTGTGGTCATGGACGTGTTTTGAAGAAGGGGAGGGTGTAAACCCGCCCGTTACTATACTCACGGACAGTCACACGGTAAATTGGGACGTTTCCGGGCACCCAGAAATGTTCCCGGAATGATTAGTTTTGGGACCGGAATAAGTGGAACCAAAAACGTAACTGAAATATAAATGTTCCACAAGCCTGAAGTTGAGGCCGAAACTACCTGATTCAGGTACATTTTCGGCATGTCTGAATTTTCTGGTTTCAGAAGTGATTTAGGGCCACCTGAAGCTGCTCCTGAAACTATTGGTTTCAGGAGCAGCTTCAGCCTGCCCTAAACCTATTGTTTTGGCAAGCCCGGGACCGGCTTCTGAAACAATAAGCTTTGGCACCTGATTCGGCGCTGCACAAACTAGGCCTAGAGTGCTCTAGGCCGGCCTAGAATCAATTTCGGCATGCCGGAAACCCGGACCTGAAACTTATTGTTCTCGGCACCGGCTCCGGGGCTGCTGAAACAATAGGTTTGGGGCATGCTGAAAGTGCTCCTGAAACTATTGGCTTCAGGAGCAGCTTCAGGTGGGCCAAAACTGCATCTGAAATTAAACAAATCAGAGGTGCCGAAAATATACCCAAATCGGGTAGTTTCGGCTTCAGCTTCGGGCATGCAGAGAATTAACATTTCAGGTGCATTTTCAGGACTCCAGTAACTGGTCCTTGAACTAATAATTTCGGGAACATTTCAGGGCCCCCGAAACCACTCAATTTGCCGTGTGAGTTTACTCACACGTTACGATCAGTCACACTTAGCTAGTCTCTACCCGCTACCATAATCTTGTCTGCTTCCTGTACACTCCCCTTTGGATCCTTCCTGATATACTACGGTCTTATTGGTCTTCTCAGTCCCTTTCTCTTGTCTCAAGTGTAGCTCGGTGAGTGAGCTTCCAACCGTCAGGGTACACGACACCATCCCGCTATTGGTCTGAATTCTTGCACAATACTTCTAAATATCAAATGCATCCTTCTGAGAGGTATTTCTGGATTTTATTGATCCAACTCTGATAGTTCTGCAGGCCATTATCTCAAATCACCCAATTTTGGTCTCACTAATAGTCGGATTTTTTGGAGGAGCTACCAGCATCTTGGAATGCAATTAGGCATTCAGGTACATCTCAATACTTCCCATTAAGTAGTGTGGATCTTAATTTGGCTCATCTTGGCTTTTTTTCTACTTGTAGGACACTGGTTCATTTCACCACCCCGATTTTGGAGTTCCCCATCAGTTGGAAGCAGATTTTCTGACACTTTGTATGCCTCACATATGCACCAAAACTATGTGAAGCAGTCAATATGACCTACCTCTATGATCTAGAGTACATGTGGCCACCATTTCAGAGCTCAGCCCATAATTTAGCGGGGTGGCCAACTAGCCTGTTATTTGGCCATGTTATACTGCCGCGCAAAATAAATTCACTGTGAACTCAAATGCTGGCATATTTGAGGACTTGGGGTCTTCAACTCTTGCTAGGATGCATGCCTTCGCTCTGATGTAGTTGTGCTTCGATTGACCCCTTTAAACGACAACGGGGAGGAACAAATGCTTAAGTGGCCAACTAAGTGGTGGAAAATAGTAGTATTAAATGTATTCAATGCAAGAAATAATCGAGATTTAAATTATCTGTTAAACATTCGAAATCTTGGTTCGCTGCGCTCTTTTACGCGTCGGGGGCCACCAGCAAGAACGTCCCGGCGATCGGCTTCCCTAGGTCAACAGCGCTAGCAAACTGGCTGATGTTGAACCCCGTAATGGCGGTCGTCGAATTAACCAGTGTCTGCCCACCACATCCTGGTACCTGCCAAAAATTTCCTATGATTTCTGAAGCCCTGGTGCTTCACCAAATAAAAGTCGAGAAAATATTCGGATACCTAGCGTAGTTTACGGATACCTCGCGGAGTTCAAATGCCGCCGAGATCACGCCGGCACATGTCTCCTTTCGAGTCCGTTAGTAGTGTTTTACTGGGGAAAGGTTTTGCCTCTCACCTTTTTCCTTCAAGGTTTATCCTGCTTCTCTGGGTTGAAAGCCACACCCATATCAAATAACTGATCAGTGCTTCTTGGCTTATCGGCTGCATCAAAAACAAGCAGTGGAGATTTCTCCGAACTTTGTTGACTCGAGTCGGGGACAAGTCGGGGAGGAAGACTTTTGGACAGATTCGTTCTTCTTGTTGCCTCTGTTTTATTCTCTGTCCATTGGTGTTCTAGAATGCTTTGGGTGCAATTGCGAAGGCCGTGAAATACTGTATACACTTACGAGCTCTAATCACCCTCTTTATGTCACCCTCTTTATAAGATTGCCTGACGGAGTTTCAAAAGGCTTCGACGTCGTAATCTTACTATAAAGAGGGTGAAAAGAGGGTGATGTGAAGTTGGAGTTTCAAAGCTACCAATCACTCATTCCGTCGTCAATTGAACTATGTGCCTAAGGCTCTACTTATAATCCGGCAGTAGCCGCAATATATATTTTTGCGCACTCAAGAGCGTGAAAATGGATTACAATATCAGAACTCGCGCGCATCATCAACTGATGGCCACATTTAAACTCCGCCAGCTATCCGTCCGAGGTATCGCGCACTGCCATCAGTATCGAGCCAAAAGCGCCATCCATTTCACCATGTTCTAGACTCTTCACTTTGTTCAACTTATGTTGGCCTTGTGCAGAGTATCTCATTGAAGTCACGGTGAATTGAAAATGACAGAGAGTTGGAGTCCGGCTCAGTTGAACAGTTAATTGTTGTTAATTCTTTAATTAATAAGGGGGAACAGGAGAATAAGAGGTGCAGCGAAGGGGGAGGTTACAGGTATGCCCAGAGGCTATATATATCTCGTGGAATGCGGCACTGGTACCGCAGACAGACCAAAGGCAGTCCACTTGGAATGATGGAGCCGGCCCGGACTCGGAAATCAATTAACCTTTCAAGTACCGAGTGATGCGCTGATGCGCGCTCGGATGCGTGCAGGCTCCCGACTACGCCCAACTTTTGTTCAAATTCAAGCTCAGAATGCATCCAAGTAAAAGAATCAAGATGTATGGAATTCTTGCCTCGACCGTTAAAATCGTAGTCAAAAGATACAAAAGCGTGCGTGTAAGTATGGGCTACGTGGAAAACATCGTAGACTGCCGGAGTCAATCGTATACGTATAAGTGAAACAACAGTGTGTAGGGATACAGAGCACTTTCTATTTGCACAAGGGCGGGTCGGCGTCGGGCGTCGTCTATGATTCGAACCCAGGGATGCCAGTGAAATTCTAGGGGGTCATGGGGAGGGACATTAGGGCGACCAGCCCGCCGGTTGGAAGTTCCAGGAGATGGTGATTTCGCCGGTGGCCAGGGTCGATATTTTTTGAAACAGTGCGGGCGACATGTCTGTGTACAGGATTAATATGCCATTCTACGTGTCATATCGGAGGGGAATGCGCACCGAGAGAAGAGGTGTCGCAGGATACGCAGCTGTCACGAGTTTTGCCATATGCGAGCTTGCCTTTCGATCGATAAGATTAGTTTTCGAAACCCAATGGACCGAAATAATCTTACCATTGGCCGTGTTCGTGATTGCGATCCACTAATTAATATCTGGTCAGCATTGGAAGGACGCGATGAATGACATTCGGCTTGCCTGGTTGCAGTTGGCTCCTCCGTTGGCGTCATACCGTTCCTGGGATATCGCGACGACTAGGGCCGAGTCGCTGTCCCAGTAGCCGCAGTTGCCCTCGCCGTCGCTCGGGTGGTACCACGTTCCCTGTGGACGCGTCAGTAAGCAAACTATGGGCATGTATGGCGTGAAAAACGCGTACTCTGCCGACGTGCGTGATGCGCTTGTCCAGCTCTGAGAGAGTGGCGTTGCCCTGCTGAAGCGGTGCAGCGAACGCGAGCATGGCGCAGAAGAGGACAGTGAAGAGGACAGTGGCGCGAGACATGGCGTTCATGGCGTGAAAGGCGTCGGCAAAGGGGACCGGGGTGTGAAGTCAGTGGGGACTGCGACGGCTGTGAAGTGTTCCTCGGCCTGGCTTTTATATTGTGAGGCGCGCGGCTTATGAAACTTTTCGACCGAAAAAAAGAACCGCATGGTGTTGGAAAAAGCAGACGCAATTTGGACCCTAAATCGGGAAGGGACCCTAAAAAAAAAAGTTTCTGCTCCGTCACCATGCCGAACAAGGTGTCCGTCGTCATGCAGTGTATACGTTCCTTTCACGCGCGGATATCCGCAAACGACTGGTTCCGAGTCAGGATGGCAGACCAAATGCGTGCTCGGTGAAGGTCGACAAAGAAAAGACGCGGCAAGGTCCCGCGGCATTGGCATAGGCATCCATTTAGGCGTCCATTTAGGTTCTGTTCGGTCCTGGAACAACCAGGAAAATGTGACACGTTGTGACCTGAATTTCCAAACTGGAAATTCCGTTACGCTGACGTGATCGGTTTCCTCTTTCCGGGTTTTTGCTGCCAACATGCTGCCTTGCCAATGCCTTGCTTCATTCCACTGTCCCGTCTCTGGAAACGTTCTCCTTTGTGTCGCGGCTGTTCGGGTTCCGCGGGCTGTTCCTGAATTCAACAACAATAAACGGAAAATACCCGCGTGCATTCCTAATTACCAGAGACGGTCGGTCCAGTCGGGCGGCGCGGACGTCCGCCGGTAGTACGTACGTACTCCGCAGCTCTAAGATGGCCGGCATGTTCCTATTTGCGACTAAATGGCGAGACTTCGCTGGATTCTGACCGAGAGTTCCGACCTCCAAGGGAGAAGCCGACCGACAAATGCATGGCACGCTAGCTAATACTACTCTCTGGTATAGGCCCGAACGCCTTCTAGTTCGCGAATGGGCCATGGACACCTCGGGGCTTTCCTCGGGATCTTGTAAGTTGCCAACAGTTTGAAAATGTCCGTTTGGAAATAAATGGCCGTGAGCGATCAGTTCCCCCCGCTGTTTTTGCGGTGAATGGTAACCAACGGCCGTTTTCGTGGGACCCGCATATCCTCATTGCAGCCTCGCTTTCCGTCCCTTTGTCGTCCATTTATCAGATCGATTTCCATTCTCTCATCCAGTGAACGTGCAATCTACGTGTTATCACACGCGCTTATCCTTCCTGCATGTGCCTTTTGTACACGCGTCGTATGTATGCACGCGTGCCAGAAAGAAAGAAAGAAAGAAACCTTTTCGGCCGTGGTTTGCGATCAGTGATTTGGTTGATGGATGACGTAACGCAACACCCGTGTTTCATCCTTCACCACCGAGACGTATAGATCTTCGCGATGTCTGGTCAGAGCTTCGGTCAGACCTTACCAGTAATTGTCCAGAATTGTCTTGGGTCACCGCTGGCTCACGCCGGTTATTCAGGACCAAGTAGAACACATATCATCTCTGTTTGATTCACATCTTCACCTCGTCGTTGAGGTAAAGCTGTCGGCCCCAGTCTTCGCGCCCAGCACCCATTCTTTTTAGGTTCGGGAGCTCTACCGAGACCGCGCTGCTTTGGAACGTGAATATGCCGCGAAGCTCCAAGTCCTGACTAAACGAGCAACTGAGAAGAGATCTAAACTTGTTACCGCACTTGTCGTTGGAGATGAACCGACGAAGGCTTGGACTGATGCGACCCTGGGACAAAAGTAATTTATGGCGCATAGTCTCTTCATCCTCTCACTCGTTCCAACAGTACCATAAATACTGCATTCAACGAAATAATTTCATCCATGGTCAACACAGCCCAGGACCACGTAAACCTCGCGGATGCTTTGACCACTGAGGTGGTCGACGTTCTGAAGGCGGTTGAGCGGAAAAAGGAGGAATTGAAGAAGAAGGCGCGTCTGGATGTCCGCCATGCGATTAATTCCACCTAATACTAGGCCGCAGGAAATGACCTTCTTCCAACGGCTGCTCGCTGAGAGGGATCGTGCATATGGAGACCGCCTCAAGGTCAGTCCCGTTCCGATTCTTCGCTTCCTTCACTATCTGATCCAACCATCCAGGCCAAGCAAAAGGTAATCCCTTGTACAATGTCAGGAGGTCTCAATCTAATTAATATAGTACGACGATGAATGTTCCGAGGTCGAATCTGTTCGCCAGAAGCAGGTCGCGTCCTCATATTTAGCGGTGTACCATTGGTCTCATGACTGGTTTAGGTCCGCGCCAACGACGACCGCCATGCAGACCGAGCTGCAAAGCAGGCGGAACAGCAACGAATCGATATGCTGAACAGCAAAAAGTGGGCCGCAAGCTTTCATTTCGTGTATTCCATCACATTCACACTTGTTCGCAGCGTGTATCTGATCTCGACCGCCGTCGCGAACAGCGTCAAGGCGAAGTTTTACAACGAGGACTTGCCGGCCCTGGAAGATGTGCGCCTCAACACGTTCCCGCGTCTATCCTATTCGGAACTTGACACACTTCCACTTTTTCTAGCAATTCCGTGCGCCCACCAGTCTTCACGTGCATCCTATATCCTTTAACCATACGGCTTTATTTAGAAATACTCCAAAGCCGGCTCGTTCTCAGATTCGCCAAGATCCTCGCCCACTCGCAAGCTCTGCAAATAAGTCATCTGGACGTTCTAAAGACGCGCCTAGCGGGTGTCGAAGCGGTTCTGAGCCAGGTGGACCCCACCAAGGATCAAGAGATCTTCATTGAGCATAATATCCGGGCGTTCATCCCGCCTAGCGATTGGAAATTCGAGCCTTGCGTCAACCACTATGATACGGCAAGTTTTTTGTCCATTGAGTCCATCTCACCAACTGATCCACAGATCGACTAGGAGGCGATGAGCGTCGAGCCTGCGCCCAAAGTGTTCCTCCAGAACAAATTGAGCAGGTCTCGCGCCAAGCTGCAAGAGCTGGGGCCGTTAATGGAAGGCAAACGTACGTAATAGATAGCGCGATGGCTCGCAGGTAGCTGCTGATCCCTGCACCAGGAAGAGACCTAGAGCAGTTCTCGAGTCTATTCATGGCATACGACGCCGACCATGTGCTGGGGAACATCGACGATATATCCGAGGTAGGTCGTTCCTCGCGCTGATGATCTTGTTCGTGATGCCTGCCGCCTGCAGAATTACTTGGACGCCAACCACCAAGTGATGTCATATGCTACATCGGAGCGCATATTAAGTACCGAGATGGATACTATCTCTGCTGCTATTGGTGGTGAGCAGCGCATCGCGATGAGTCCCCGGCTCGAGTTGAATCGTTTAATAGATGATGAGGGTGCACAGCAGCCACACTCGTTCAAGAGCTCCTCGTTCTCTATTCCCACCCAATGCGGGTATTGCAAGGTGTGGAATTAATTTACATTCCGTGTCGCCATTAATCTCGGTCCGCAGTCATCTATCTGGGGGCTGAGCAAACAGGGGAAGACCTGCCGAGCGTGCAACTTGTCTGTCCATTCCAAGTGCGAGCTGAAGGTTCGAATGCACGCAATTGTATTGCCGTCTGGTGATCTAATATAAATGCATTGCCCCCAGGTACCCGCGGACTGCAAGCACTCGGAGGGAGAGCGCAAGAGCTCTGTCATGTTGCGCAGCGCTACTACGGCGTCCCGCGCTGGCGTGGATCGCGGTAAGCTCTCGTCCTATCGACTCAGCCATATCCATCCTCCCGCTCTAGCTCCGCCTCCGACGCCATCCGCATTTGCCCAATCGGTCGCGGAGGAATCGTACGAAGATTCGTACCAGTCCGCGCGCATGCTCTTCGACTTCGCGCCAACGTCGGAGTTCGAGCTGCAAGTCGCCGGTGCGTGTCTAGCTTGGGGTGTCATTATAGGCTGATGCTCATGTGCTGTCTTTCCTTGGTAGAGGGCACGTCAGTCCAGGTTCTCGAACCGGACGACGGGTCCGGGTGGGTCAAAGTTTCCGATGGGCAGAATGCAGGGCTCGTCCCTGCGTCTTACGTCGAATACGAGTACGCGGCGCCCGAGGGCGGGGCGTCCGAGGAGGGTTCGGGACAGTACGGTAAGCATCCGACGCGTTAACAGACAGACGGACTGAAGGACGAGTGTGATGTAGTGCGAGGGCTTTACGCGTATGAGGCGTGCGGTGCCGACGAACTCGGCCTTGATGAAGGCGAGCTTGTTGAGTTGACCAGCGGCCCCAATGGCGGTCAGCATTACGGGGATGGCTGGTGGGAAGGTACGTTGTCAGTGTTTCTTTGGAAGGACTAAATTAACAGGTATCTGCAGGCATCAACTCGACCGGTCAGAAGGGTATATTCCCGAGCAACTATGTGCGTCCTGCGTCTTTCTTTCGGCCCTCATTATTCACATTCGCACAGGTGGAGATGGCTTGAGAGCACCTCCGGCGCAGGATGCGTTTTACCATAATTATAATTTAATATTTATCCTTACACCGCTGGTACTCATCCGAAATCGTACAATGCATTACACCCTGAAATACAGCGGACTATCGCCCGCCTACTAATGTTGGTCGGAGATATGGGGCGTTGCTCATCACCTGGTACGACGGCGGTGTCGGCAAGCCGCCGTTGATCATATTGACACCGTTTTGATTCGACCCTGGACCCGGTGTCTGGTTGTGCGTTTCCCGCGCGACGTTGCGGTCCTCGCGCTCCGCGATTGTCGCGCCGCCCCGTCCCGGGTCGCCCATCATACCGTTCGTCACGGTTTGGCCGAGCCCGTACAGCTTGCCCGAGTATTCCGCGTCGTCGACGTGGTCGTGGAAATATATTTCGCGCATCTTGAAGAACGTCGAGGCGGTCAGGAGCGAGTCCGACCCGGCCTGGTGCGACGGCCCGATGCGCAAGACCTGCAAAATGGCGCCGGTCTATCGTCAGTCGCTAAATCCAGGGGATATAGAGGGTGATGGGACCGGTGCGTACCCCGAGGTCGTCCGCCACCTGCTGCAGCCCGCCTTTGAGATTGTTCGACGCGCGCATCATGTATTTGATGTCGTACACCGTCGGGAACCATGTCTGAAGGAGCTCAAAGAAAGACTCTTCCGTGGAGGGGAGGGAGGCGGCGGTGAGGAGCTTGACGAAGTAGCCAAAGTCGTAGCCACTGGACAAGTATGGGCATTGGCAGTACAATTAATTATGGGAGTACGACGCGCCTGTGAAATGATATCCACTTTGTATCTGGCGACAATACCATCCCGGAGGTGATCATGAGCTCCGCAAAGTCGTTCGGGGCGATACCAATCTCGTCGTGCCGCTGAAAGTCGATTCCGGACTTTTGAAGCAGGTCTATTGAATCTGGTGCGTACATGTCGTCGCTAAATCACATTGAGCAGGGCACATATGCATAAGAACGCTCAAAGCACGGACTTTATGCTGAAACGGAAGTTGAATTGCCAGGTGGAGGCCTCCGACGGAAAGTTGCCGTTCTCGTCTGCGAGGGTGATGCCAACTTGTATGATCTTGAGGAGGTCGACGTTGCAGCGCATCGTCTGGTAGTGGTAGTCAGAGGAGGTCTTGAACGTTCCCATGGGGCGGGCCACGACGCCGGGGAATTCTGTGTCCTAGGGCGCGGGTAAGCGCGGTGCGGGACACTCAGCAGACACGCAAGCACCATTGCGACGTAGGGATAGCTGTCGATGAGCTCTCGTATGAGACGCATCTCCGACTCGAGATTGGGCGCCCATACTTCTCGTATTCGCGCCATGCACGGTGGGTGGCACACAAAGAGGTGTTCACTGCTCACTGCGGGGAGACGCGGGTCGATCACGTTCAAGCGATATATATTATGTAAGAAATTTAATTCATCTTTCGGAGTAGAACAATTTTCTATTCTACTTCGAAAGCCAGGTACTCAGTGGAAAAATACAAGCGGGTCAGCGTTGATTGCTGCCATTCCTTCGGAGCGATAATCATCCTCTATCATCGTCGCGTTGCTCCCGTTGAGCTGCATCAAAACATTATTCGAGGCGGTATACTGTCCCCACGTCGGGCGCTCCGCCCCCTTGCCGTCATTCGGATCCAGGCAGTCCGCAAATGAGATCCAGTAGTCCATCATCATGGTGGAGAGAACGGCGTCGGATGCGACGCCATCGCTGAGTAGATCGCCGTAGAGGTATTTCTTGGTCGATGTGTGGTCCACTGTGGAAACAATAAGAACTATGGGAGTCAAAGAGGGAAGCACGTACCTCCGAGCGACGGGTCTCCGAGCTGCGGTTGCGTGAGCAAGTACCCGTAGACCTTGGAGCCGCCGGCAGCGGCAGTCTGCAGCCACATCCGCCGCGTCGACTGGAACCCCAGATCGCCAACTAGCCATATAATCAGAAAAATGACTTCGCCGGAGCATGTGAAACGCCTCACATATGGCGGTGGCGCGCTTCCATCCACTGTTCAACCCGAACGTCTCATTTCCCGTGTTGTACGGCGAGCCCAGCGCAGGGTCGTCCGGGTAGAGCGCCAGGATCTCGTCGATTTTGCTCGAGAGCTCTGCGGCGGTGACCAGAGGTGGGCTGTACGCAGCGGTAAACTGTTTTTTGATGAAGGCGGAGGAGTAGTTCAGGCCTGAGACTTGGGTAACAAAGATGGTGCCTGCGGACCCTCAGCTGATGCGTAGTCGGCATAGGAAGCACCAACCTTCATCCAAGACATCCCCAGAGATGAAAGGGATCTTAGAATATCTGCCTTGTGCGAACAGGGTGGAGGGGATGGCGGGGAAGACGCCGCCGCTGCCATCTATAACGGGCATCCACCCTGTCGTGCCGACCGCAGCGTACGAGGCCATCAAGTCGCCCACAGACGCGTTCTTCATGCAGTCGAGGGTCGAGCCAGATGTGGCTACAGATGCGCACGACGGGACACCGACAACGAAGCTTTGCCAGAGCGATTCGTGCTGAGGAGCGGTGAAGGCGGGAGATGTGGCCGCAGAGCCCGACGACAATATCTGACACGGATATCAGCAGGGCCGCGAAAATTAGTGAATGCTGCTTACAGCTGCCCTGGCGAGTCCAGAGACCTGGGAGTCCAGGAAGGTGATAGACGACATGATCGCGCCGGCGCTCTGACCAAACATCGTCACCTGCAGATTGGTTTAATATGTAGCTTCTAACAAAAGTTTCTCATCCACCCTTGTAGAATCTCCCCCGAACGTTTGTATATTGGTCTGGACCCAATTTAAAGCAGCAAGGAGGTCCTTTATCCCGAGATTGACGCTACCAGTGGCATCAGCTTCGTTGCCCTGGGGGAACCCGAGCGGGCCAAGTCGATAGTTTGTCGATACATAAATAATGGGCGTGCCCTGAATCCGACGGTTATGGAAGTGGGATAAGAAGGGATGGCGTAACGTACGCGAGAAACGCTGCGGCCAACTAGGGTGCTAGCATCAAAGCTAGAAGACGCGCCGCTGTGGAAACCTCCGCCGTATGTCCTGCGTTTATCGTGAGCGGGGGAAGAGGGGTAGAAGAGAATGCAACCCACCAGAACATGACTGGGAGCTTGGAATTCGAGGATATGCCAGCTGGACGAAATATATTGACGGTTAAACAGTCTTCGGACATGGTGTCGGTGAAGTTCTAGTCACACGATGAATACCAGTGGGGAAAAGGATATGGGGTAATAACCAGCTGATAACACGCGTTTCCGAAAGATGTCGCGTTGAAAGTCGCGATATTGCCGGGAATCGACTTCTGGAGTACCGGAGGCTGGAAACGGAGCGATCCCAGGGGCGGATAGGCAAAAGGGATTCCGCCAAAAAATTCGATGTTGGTGGTAGAGTTTGTCGTTCCTGTGACTTGTGTGTTCCCTACGGTAGCGGTTGGGGAGACGGAGCGGTGAATGTGGGGAACTGCATGAGTTGGGGATAGATTTGAGAGTAAAAGAACGAGAGATGCGATACGCGAGAGCATGGCTTGAAATTTTTTAAAGAAGGGTTGTAAGAACTGAAGGACCAGACGAGCGCGCTACATATACTTTGCGTTGGGATGACCGATGGTGCTGACATAATACGGAAATCCCGGGTCTGAAAGAGGCGAATGCTCCAGTCGGGCGTGATACCAGCGGCATCAGGTTGGCATTCGATAGAGTCCACGGCTGCAGATCCGTGTTCTTTCCGGGATACGATAGGACAGCCGAGGCAACCAGCTGCAACCAGTTCAAGTTGGCCGGGGCAGCGCGCCTGTGTCTGTTTCTGGCAGTTTACGCGTGGTCTTTGAACTTGGAGGACTGGAAGTGAAGCAGCAGGGATCCAATTCACGAATCGTATTGAGCAAGAGGCCTTGGGGACGCCCTGATAGGAAGTGGATGGATTTGTCCCGCAAAGAGTTGATTTGATCGTTCCCACGCATCACAGCCACCTGAAATCAGTCCCCCTCCTGCTCGTTGGAAGCCTGGAACATATTGGGTGGGCCGTTTAGATAATCAAGGATAAATGTCCCGTTGAGGATGCACTCAGCTCCGCTGGCGCTTGCATCTCTAGCCACCTCTTATCGACTGCCGACATCTCGAGTCTTTTCCACTTCACCTTGTTATCGCCGGCCTTGAACCCCCCAAAATTATTCCAACGAACTTCCCCTCATCCCACCACATTTTACGTCAGGTTTTTTGTGCACGTCTTCTCCGTGGGGCGAATATTGACCTGTCATTTCACTGAATCGAATCTAATTCGGACACCCAACGCACCTTGAGGTCCGGATACTAGATGGTTAAACAGCGTCCTAGCTGTGACGCCCTTCTTGGAGTAACTCCGCCGAATTCCCTCCTCCTTCAATCTGAATATCTCTCCCTGCCTTAGGTCGTGTCTGTCCTTAGGTAGTCTGCCGTCCTCTTCGTATCATCGACCCCGACCGAAGTATCAAACACAATCACTGTTTTCTTTCCGCGAAGCAGGGTTTGGACGGTCCAAGCGGAAATTTAGGCGGGGCGGGCGGGATAAAATCTCTCGGCGGAATGAATCCTGGTCCTCTCAACCGCGCACATCCTAGTGCAAGGCAGTGCTACTCCATTGCGTTAGCGAGCATAGCTCACTATTTTCATCCTGGCATCGACGTTTGTCGACGTCCGATCTGCGTGGACTGGCGGTTTGTTCCAGCAGCAGTAATATGGCATGGATCTGGATTCACTGGAGCGAGGCTTGGGCGTGGTAATTGGACACTGCAACAAAATTCTATTCGTATGACGACTATCTGGATGAGCCAAGCTTTCTTCTTGTCGGAGGGGCCTCTTCGCCGACTCTATTTCTCGCGCAGCTAGACCGGCATTTTCGTCTGGCTGGGTTAATTTTGGACTGGGCCTATGTTCTTGCTCGAGGGGTCACTCCAACCTCTTCTGCACCACCAAACACAATGCACCCGTTCGGCGCTTAAAGTACCGAACAAGCATTCTTCTTTATTTCGAGCGCGCTGGGCGGCCTTGCTCAAATCTGCCGACTCGATCTCAGTGACCTTTTTCCGTACATCATTCACACAATCCGCACAGATGTTGATTTTGCGCATTGAGCGGAGAGAGAACCGAAGTTCACGGACCGCGTGGAAGGAGGACATATGTGGATGCCGTTAGCGGCCTCTCATACTGGTCCCGGAGGAGGCGGCTTTGCGGGATTCGTGAATATGTCGGGATTGGGCAGTCGAGCTCCCAAAAATTGCTGCCTTTTTAGTCTTTTCGGGCTCAATTTTGTTAGCATCTAGACCTCCCGAATGCATGAATTAGGGCGAATTCGACCGAGTGTCGGGTTTTAGAGAATAAATCCGTGGTCGCCATTTATGGTTGGCCCAATGGGGTTACCGGAAAGCACGTCCGAGAAGAACGGGCAGAACTGGAGCTTATGAGTTGGGATGAAAGCTATAGCTACGTGCCTGAAAACCGGGGCAAATAATAACTCTCTTTCCAACGGCCATGTTGGGTAGCGCTCTCAACTTCCCGGCCCACGACATCCAGGACGACCGGCCCCCAAAGCGTCCCCGCAGCGACGACCAGCCCCTCCCGTCCTCCGACAAGGACAAGCAGCGCAGATTGTCGTGTAAAGAGTGTCGTAGGTACGTGCCAGTGTCCTTCCGCCTCCCTGCGCGTGCTCATCTGCTCTAGATTAAAGCTCAAAGTATGTCTGTCGTTTTTCCCCTGAAAACCTCTCTTGACGCGTCCCCAGTGTGATCGCGTGTTTCCGTGCCAGGTCGGTTGTCTTCGCAGACATACATGCGCCCGGCTGACATGCGCTTCGATTAGAGCTGCTGCAAACGCGGGTGTTCCGAGATATGTCCAGATGGTCTGCCATCTTCAACCATTGTTTAAGTCCTCGACTAAACACGGACTCTAGGCGCCCTCCAGAGTGGCCGCGGCTCTCGCTTCATCCTCGCGAATACCGAGCAGTTGCACGAAAGGATCAGTTTACTGAGCGATCGCGTCCGGCAACTCGAAGACGGGCTCGAATCGGTGCAGGCCGAGCACCCGCTTCTGGCACCCGACCTTCGTCGTATTAAGACGTCTCAGGACCTCTATGTCCCGGGCAACAGCGCCTCGACATCCGACGCGGAATCTCCGCCCCACGTCGCCCCCGACATCCTACAACTCTCCGTGACCTTCCCTTTCCCTTGGTCGGTATATCTTTCACAGCCTAGTCTCCGGTAGACTTAGTTTCT
Organism: Mycena rosella; assembly: GCA_029378255.1. Lineage (NCBI taxonomy): Eukaryota > Fungi > Basidiomycota > Agaricomycetes > Agaricales > Mycenaceae > Mycena > Mycena rosella. The sequence continues at coordinate 104,166 of JARKIE010000138.1, read as the reverse complement.
CCAGGTCCGTGGACCTCAAGATTCGTCAGCGCATCCGCGACTCCCTCCCTCCCCGTGCTGAAGCCCAGGCCCTGTGCGAGGAAGCTAGGCGGAACGCGCTTTGGCAGCACGTCTTTCTTAACTCTCGATTAACCGAACAGCTGACGCCTTCTTTAGATACAATCTAGACCCCTCGCGCACCTTCCTCGACTTGCTCGTCCACAGCGTATACACGACGCCGATCCGGGACCTTTCGCCGCGCCGCCTCGCGCTGCTTCTCATGGTTCTCGCCATCGGATCCCTTGTCGACCTTTCGCGGCCGCTCGGCTCCCTCCATGGCGAGGCGTACCACCACCTCGCGCGCGCAGCCGTATGCGAAATCCCTCTCATGGAGGAGCCCGACTTTGACGAGCTCCACGCGCTGTTCTTCATGATATGGTACCACCTTGTCTTTTCCGATAACCGCAAGGTGCGAAATCCCTCTCAGGGAGGAGCCACGTTTTTTACCAACGAGTTATTCAGGCTGTGGGGTATGCATGGAACCTGATGGGTTTCGTCGCGAAGCTTGCGCAGGGAGTAAGTGCATGATCCGGCGTGTTTATAAGGGTTCTGACTGTTTAAATAGCTTGGGCTTCGTGAGATTTTATCCGGGCTTTCCAGCAGCTACTTGAATGGTACATATAGATCGCGACGGTTCCCGCCTCAAGGTGATCCCGGAAGAGTACGAGCGTCGGCGCGCAATATTTTGGGCAAGTACTTGCGTGTCGCTGTGTACGAAGTGTCTGACACCAATTCAGGAACTTCTCAATTTAGATTGCCGCATGGTGAGTCTCCCGTGTAAGCAATTCACCCCGTCTATTAATGAATCGCTCTCCAGAGTCTGTCGCTTGGTCGCCCACCATCACTTTCGCTCACGCACGTTGACACCAAGCCGCCCGCCTACACGGAGAGCACGCACGTCCCCAAGGACGAGACTCTTTGTGCGCTTCATCCCCTCCACTCCCCACGGGTTTTATCCTAAGCATTTCCCCTACAGACCACGAGTGGAAGAACGCGTTCTTCGTCAAGTGCCTGTCGCCGATTCTGGACGCGGTGGCGGGGGTAACACCACCCGACTACAAGGACCTGCTCGTGCTCGATGCGCGCGCGCGCGACTTTCATGCGCCCGCGGCGCTCGCGGACACTACTGCAACCCCGCGCTTCCTCGTCATGCAGCGCGCCCTAGTCGCGTCCGGCCGTGACATCGGTGCGTTCCTGTCGGACTACTATTCGATTAGCCGTTGCTGATTTGGCTGTTTGGCTGGATAGCAATCCTGCAGCTGCACCGCCGGTGTTTCACGGAGGCGCTAAGCGGGGCGTTTGTGGACCTGCACCACCCCTACGCGCCGTCGGTGCTTGCGACGTACATAGGGGCTTCTTCGCTTATCGCGACCCTCGAGACGTTGTTCGACCGCGAGCCGCAGCTCAGCGCGCGCTTCCTGCATTTTTGGTTCAATGCCTTCTCTGCTACGGTGGGCGGCTTTGCTTTCATCATGATGATCCTTGATTATTAATTCGTGCTTGAGGTGACATTGTCGCTGTTCGTATCTCGTGCGCCGGCAACGTCTCTCGCCCCGTATGCGCTCCAGGATCTCGACCGCGTGTGTCGCCTGTTCCGGCGCGTGGCGACGCTGCTGCCATTCAGCGCCAAGTCCCTTGTGTGTCCTCTACTCTCTTACCTCTCCCTCATCTTGTAACAAATTAATTACAGCCCATAATGGAGAAGCTTTCAGAAAAGGCGCGGCGCGCGTGCGCCCAATGGCACACCTCTTCGCCCGCACCTCCCCCGGTACCGGCCTCGGTGTCTGGAGCACAACTCCCCCCGTCGTTCCAACACGCGCACCCGACGCTCGCGCGGTACGCGGAGGAGATGACCTTTGCGCCCGCGCGCGTTCCGCCGCCGCCGCAGGATTCCGCCCTGGACACAGAGACGTGGCTCCCGGACGTGTACCGCTTCGCGAGCATGGGCGTGGGCATCGACGAGCGGTACCGCATCGGGGGCAGCGCAGGCGGAGACGGGTTCGCGGCGGCGCAGCCCACGCCGTTCATGCCCTCGGAGCCGCGCATCGCCGCCACCGACGCGTTCAACTTTGACCACGGGGCGCTCACCGCGGAGCTCGCGGAGACGAGCTACATGGCCTGGTTCTAGCCTTCTCGCGCGCGTTCTAGCGCCAGATTACGGATACGGATGTGGCGTCTGTTCTGGCTGTCCGCGTGTGGCGTGGCTTGATTGGTCGTTGCTCGGTGGCGGGAGATCTGTGACATTGGTGGGCGGGTCTGATTTTCGCGTTCCGGTGGTTACATAGTTTTGTTCTTGGTTCTCTGCATTTGTAACTCTATATAAAGGTACTTTTACATACGTATATATACTGGTCTTGGAACTAATAATTTGAAATACACTGTCTATCTTTTAACATAATAAATTTCTTCTTCCGCGCGGTTGCCAACAATGAAACAAACTTTTTCCTGGGTCAAGATGAACGATATCAGCACAAGGCTCTGCTCGACCCTTCAATCAACCTCGACATTGCCTTCATACGCTCAAGCTGCGATGAGAGTAGTTGAGGCTTGGACCTACCAGATTCGCACGCGAACTTATGCGCTTTCTGGCAACCTTTCCGCAATGCAATGGGCCGAGCAATGGCACAAATCACAAAGCTCTTGATATTTAATTTCAAATGTTCAGGCCAGAAGGGGGCCATCCTGGTAGATCAAAGTCAAACTAGTGACTGCAGCCTGAGGGAATTTGCACAGCGAGACTCGGAGATGCGAAGCTTCTGTTTGCCTTCCCAAGGTAAGACGAAGTGTATGCACATTCGGGAAATGAGGGACGTCAAAATCCAAGATGATTTGGCGGCATCGTGGTGAATACACCTGCAGGGCGCGCAGTGTATTTGGACATAGGAACCACTAGGCTCCAAGGTTTACCAATGTGGGCGGCGTATCGAGGGCGTCTCCAACGGCCACTGCGCACAGCCCGAACCCAATGCGCCGGAGATTTGGCAGGACGCACAAGGTACGCCATTGTCACCTGTGTGAGCCCGTGTGAAATGAACGCGAGACCCGGGAAAATGCTGAAGTTGGGTGAGTCGGGGACAAGTCGGGGAAGGAACTCGAAAAATGCCACGAGCAACATGAACAGTTCCCCTCGGGTACTACAAATGGGAGAGACGCTGAAGCGCAACATCAATATCGCAATCTAGCAGAATCTAGCACATAGCGCGAGCAGGCGCGAGCTCCGCTAGAACTCTAAACGCCGGCACGCACGGCCAATTTTTCGAGGCCCCGGGAGGATCTTCGCAGCAGATTGCTGGCCATTCGCGCGAAGGACGGGTGGAATACGGATGGAGTTCGAAGCTGCGAAAGAGCAGCAGCCGGGAGAAAAGCTGAAAACATTGATGTATGAGAGCTAGATGTTTGAGGGTTTCGCGTAACATGAGAACGACTTTCTTCATGCGTCGCTGAGATCTGAGAGCTGCTGAAACCAAGCTATGGCAGTGCCCTCCGCTGAGTGTTGCCATTGATGCCGTCATCGTTACTCACCACGATCACGTGTGGGACGCGCACATTCTTGGGCAAATTTATTTCAGTCTTCAAAGCGTCAGCCATTTTCTAGGCTATGGCTAATTTCGGGCCACACTTAGAGTATACACAAGGTTTGCCTTGCACACTGAGATTATGGTGAATAAGACTGGCACAAACCGAACTCGAGACAACGACGAGACTCTACATAACCGAGTTCAAACAGAGAGTTAACATATTTGAATGGTTCATGCTCATGTTTGATATGACTATCCAGCTGTATTTACTCTCAAGATTGAAAAGCCACCACTCGACCATCATTGTACATCAGAACTGCGTCGACTACATTTGGACTGTCTGCGTAATTTGATTTTTTTGGGCGGCACACATACTATTGAAGCACAGAACTTGGTTTTCGAGGCCGCGTCCTTTAGTCAACAACCTTCGTCTTCTTTGACTTCCTCGGGCCGTCTGTCTCACCTTCAACCCGTCGCTTGGATCCACGAAGACGCGAACCCGATGCGAGTCCCGCCTCCGGAGCTCGGTTCTTCTTCCATTCCATTGAAAGCTCTTCAATCCGCCGAGTCAGCGTCTCGCGAAAATTCTTGATTTGTCGATAATTCCAATCACTCTGCCGCTCCAAAGAATTCGGGTTGCCCTTCTTCGTCTACGCGGAGTGGTATCGATTATTCGGTCGAGGAGAGCAGTAAAAGGGATGCACGCACAGTGATGAGGGTGTAGTAGCGTAAGGGGTCAGAAATAAATGTCTCAGCAAAATGCAAAAGATAGACCCCGGCATCGTTGGAAAGGGAGGATATACAAAGGGTGTACAGCATGAAGATGGGAGAAGGGGGTACATGCCAGCCAAAGGGGGTACATCAATTAGAATGTTGCTTGGCATCTTCATGCTGTACGACTCTTGTTAATCCCGCTTGCTACTCATAGCCATGGGGATCCCCTTCTTCTCCTGAGCCTCGAACTGCAGATACTGTCCCAGCACGTTCACTACCTTGGGGTGTCGAGTCCCTAAAGAATCGAGAGTGAACACGTAGGTTCTAAGCGACGTCAGATTTCCAACCCCAGTAAGAGCATAAAACGAAACACGCACCTCGGAGGACCGCCGGTAACGACATCGTCAGCTTGATCGTTGTATGCACCCCAAGCGAACTCTTGTTGCTGTTGAGTTCCGGAAACATCGAGCATGTCGACATCTATATCTCGATCACTAAACAAGGATTCATCTCCGTCGGTTGCGCCACCGTCTGCATTATCTGGGACCTCAGGAGCAGGGTCTTCGTCGGTGATAACACACGACGAGACCATGTTGTAGACCTCCTCCGCGTCCGCCTGCGCATTGCTACTGCTGGGAGACAGCGTGTCAGAGCCGCCGTTGGAATTAACGTGAGTCTCCAGCGGGCTCGGAGAGCGCCGAATCACGCTGTTCGCTTTTGAACCCAGGGGTCTACTCGACTGCTCTCTATGAGATAACCTCGGTTGGTCGAGCTCAGGAAAGCTCTCGGCCTCTTGACGGGCGTTGCGTCGAGTTGCCGGAGATTTCTTGGGCGGTGGGGGTAGCAGAGTGTGCTCAGGATGGTAAATGATCGCAAGATACCAATGGAGGCTGTGGGAAGATGGCGTGTTAGCGATATTCCGGATTCATACGGCGTACGGTATTTACTTCTCATTGATGGGAATGATGATGTACTTCTTGTCGAACAAGTCGAATTTGGAGGTCCATTTGCGAACGCTTTCATAGCCTTCTTGAGCACTTGTGGAGATGAGCAGAGTGCAAATACGATGAATGTGGAGGCTTACTTCTTCTTGTTCAGCTTCTTATAGAAGAAGGAACTGAAAACGTGGATTCGTTTGACGACTTCCGGGTTCTCCTTCTCAAGGTCTTGCAGCCAAAGTCTAAGGGGAGGTCGATCAAAAGAAACACACGAAAGCAGGTATAGGCGTACTTGAGGCCAAACTCGACCAGGGTGTCGTTGAGGAATTCGCCCGGCGCAAGTCGAGTAACATCACCGTTCGTGATGTTCACAGCACCTGTTTGACCAGGGGGATACACCAGTATTCTGCGCAAGCAGATTAGAATATTTGACATGTCTTCAAGTCACGACGTACACCTCATCCGGGTCGACATAGGGCCTTTGTGGCGCTACTGATTGTCTGGTGGAGCGACGGACAGGGTGCAGGTCTCCTCCAGTGCTGGCTGACTCGGGGCCTCTGCTGCAACAATCAATGAATGTAAGGAGAGCAAGCGGACGAATGATACTCACCGAGTGGGTCTGGGAACCGGTCGCGGGGGCGATTCGATTTCTATTGGTGTATTAGGTCCACCGTTGACCTCGGTCGCCCACGGTGGTGGAGGTGGAGACCAATCCTTGAGGGGCGGGATCCCCGGAACTGCCGAGGGCTTCGTTGTTGAAGGAATGGCTTTAGGCCGGTCAGAAGTAGTGCCGCCCTCGCCTTCCCTGCTGACACGAACGTCAGCGAGTCGAGCAAATTGATTGGCCAACTCCCATCTTGCGTCTCCTGCTTTGCCGCTGCCACGAACCGATCAACGGGGGAAGCAAAGTAGACGGAATCACGCACCGCAGCGTTTCACGTTCCTGGACTTTAGGCTTGACTCAATCCACAAAGGCCGTGTAGGTGGTGTCCATCCACGCTGACGACCTACTATCGAATTTGATTATTATGTCGCCCATCCCCCTCGTTCCGCCTGTTTCCGTCGTCAGATTCTAAACGCAGTGTGCACACGAAAACGCACCATGCTTGAAATATTGAGAAAACTGAGTGCCAATGGGCTTGACGGTGCCGGCGGACTTGCTTTTGTTCTTGAGCAGCTCGAACGTCTGCAAAACAAAAACCTTGTTCTTATACGCCTCATTGGGTTCAACGTACTGGGTTTCCAAATGAGATTCAGTCAGATTGGCCTGAGAATTGTCTCTCACCCAAATGATTCTCACAACCATCCCAACATCCAGATCCTCTGTATGGTGAGATGAAGGGCCAGGGACCTCACCCGACCGGATTGTGATTCTATCATGAGCCCAGACAAGGTGATATGCCTCGTCGAAATATTTATGGCCAAGATACCACGCTTTGATGGGCAAAAACTTCATTTCACATGGGAGTTTACTCTTGGGATTCGTTTTCGTAGTCGTAACGCGGCGTCTGGGATTGTCTCTTGGTAAAGCCGACGTCGATGCACTCGCCTTCTGCTACGAGAAATGATCAGGGGCAGAGAATGAAGTGGAGCGCATCTAGATCATACTTTGGGCAGCGCGACATTTTTTCCCGGCAGTTTTGGGACTACGCTTTCGCTGGGTACTTCAACCCCTCTATTCGAATTTGGAACGGACGGGACGAGAACCCCACGAACTTCCACACCAGGATCAGCCGCGTGCCGCAAAGCCACCCGCGCCGCGGTATCCCAAACCGTCTCCGCAACAAGCGGTCTGCGAATGCCAATTCAACAACCACGAGCGGATCCGCACCTCAGACCACTCTCACCGACACCCCAAGACATCAATATCTCCGCGCGCTTCAAAAAACGCCACCAACGCGCGGTAGCGCTCAATAGACCAATCAGCGTGCCGCCAGTCGAGCTGCAGCGTAATTTGCTGCCGTGGTTCATTGCGGACGATCGCAATGACAGGGTACCCGCGCAGGTCGTCCGGATTCGTGTACTGCGATGCCCATGTGGTTAGCGACTACGATGAAGAGGTCGGGGCGGGGCCGTCACATTTATCGACTGCACATCGCGTGCGACGACGTCTAGGCTGAGCTCCTCCCTATTTGCCTCCGTAGCGGAACCTATGGTGAGTCTTCGCCCGCCATCGTCCCAGGTTAGCTGGCATGGCACATGGATGGAGGTGGGGCCGCGGAACCAAGCTCTGAGAGGCAAGAATCGTGCATTGGGCGTTGGCGCTGAGTTTCTCTTGCGACAAGACATCGCTAAATCAAACAGGACGCCATCGCAACTGAACGCGAACGACTCACATTTGTCTTAGGAACCAAACTGGCCTTCAGGGCTGAAATCTCCCCCTCTAACCGTTGAATACGCGTCAACAGGTACGCCGGGCTCGGTTCAGCGTCGCGTCCTTGGCCAGCGTCCGGCATGGCAAGAGTAGTAGGTGGCGCGATCACGCGAGCTGTCAAACATTGCTGCACGCCCCTATTTCAATTTACACACGCGTCCGACGTTCGGTAAGTATATTCCGGCGCCAGGATTCTTGCCTGCAGTGTACCATATGGGCAGAAAATGCCAAATTTACATGTTGATTTCAAATACAACCAGGCTGGCGGAAATATCGACCTCGACCTACCTCGACTCAGCAAAGCCAATGATCATTAACACAAATATTCCTTCCGAGATCGAAAAATGATGTAGCGAGCGCTTGCGGAGAAGTACATCACTGGCACATGTAATAGTATTTCATGGAATTAAACCTGTAATATTAATGCTATTAGCCAATGGGATGCCTCCGGGGGATCCGTCGGAATCATGGTGGAAAATAAAATACATGTTCAACAAAGCGAGGTACTATGAGCTAATTGTTGAAGCGGCCGTCTAGGACACTACATCCTATAGTTGTTTTGGTCTGCGGCTTTTTCTTGAGAATTTTCCGGACCCGATTAATAGTTTTTATGAGATATATGGCCGATTGAACAAAGGGTAGTATTGGAGATTCTACCAAGGGATTTGTTACACTATAAGATTACCACCTATTCGAAGAGCCGAAGTAGAAGGATCTGCTCGAGTTGGGTCGATATTGAGGACATCCTCATCGATGCGCTGTCCAAGATCCTCGACACAAGCTAGGTCTAGTTGACCATCGGTTTCCGTTGTGGAACTTCTAGTCAAATTCAGCAGCGAAATAGTGCGTAGGCCAGACAATTCCCACCGTTCGAAGATTGGGGTCGCGAGACCTTTTTCCTGCTCCTAGGAGGAAGGTAGCCCGGGGAGTCGTCGTGTTTCACTTTCTTCGTAGGCGGTTCGCCATGGCGCTCATTACCACCTGCAAAGGACACCAGATTTCTTTGGGCGACTGGGTCGCCACCCCGAGAATTATTGGGGAGCGTGTCCTTGATGCGGCCGGCGTACGGATTGCTGGCCCCATTCTATAGCGGGATAAGTGGCGCAAATTGGTGAGATAGTGACCTTCTCACACGGAGAGTGTTATTATTGCTGTGTGCCACTATCTCGGTGGGGGCTTTGCTCCAACTGAGGTGTAGAAATTATTAGATAGTTCAAGGGTGTGTCTCGGAGACTGCGTGCCTTTCGGCTCCTTGAGACGCGTTTCGGTTGCTCAACGGAGGATTCAGTTGACTTATGGCCCTGCGATCATCCATGGATAGGGCGACTTGAGAAATTCGACCGGCTGAAGAGCCTTCAGATGTAGCCTTGAAATTTTCATTATCCATGCTGGGATTGGCCCTCGAGAAAGCCAGTTTACTTACTATCATGGAACCATTCTGTGCGTCAGATATTATTTTTGGGGAGTCCGGCTCATACAAAGGGAGTAATTCGCCTAGATCGAAATGGCGCTTTTGTGGCGTTACAGATTGTCTGGCGGGGCAACGGAGAAACATCGCTTTTTCTGTGCTAACTGATCGGGGGCCTCTGTTGAACCGAGCCATGAGGTTCAGGAGAGGAAGCGGACAAGCGGCGCTCACGAAATTGGTCTGGGAACTGCTTGCGTGAGTGATTCGATTTCTATTGGGCCTCTGCTGCCCTGACCCAACCACGGTGGGGGAGGTGGGGACCAATCCTTGAGGGGCGGGATCCCCGGAACTGCCGAGGGCTTCGTTGTCGAAGGAATGGCTTTAGGCCGGTCAGAAGTAGTACCGCCTTCGCCTTCCCTGCTGACACGAGCGTCAGCGAGTTGAACAAGTCGATTGGCCACGTCCCATTTTGCGTCTCCGGCTTACCGCTGCAACGAACCAATCAACAGGGGAAGCAAAGTGAACGGAAACCCGCACCGCAGCGTCTCACGTTCCTGGACTTTAGGTTTGACCCAATCCACAAAGGCCGTGTAGGTGGTGTCCATCCACGCTGACGACCTACTATCGAATTTAATTATTATCTCGCCCATCCCTCTCGATGCACCTGCTCCCGTTGTCAGATTCTAAACGCAACGGGCACACGAAAACGCACCATGTTTGAAATATTGAGAAAACTGGGTGCCAATGGGCTTGATGGTCCCAGCGGACTTAGTTTTGTTCTTGAGCAGCTCGAACGTCTCCAAAAAAAAAACCTTGTCCCTATACGCCTCATTTGGTTCAACATACTGGGTTTCCCCAAATGAGATTCAGTCAGATTGACCTGAGGATAGTCTCTTACCCATATGGTTTTCACGAACATTCCAACATCCACCTCCTCTGTATGACGAGGTGAAGGGCAAGGGGCCTCACCCGTAACCGGATCGTGATTTTACCATTTGCCCAGACCGGGTGATACGCCTCGTCGAAATATTTATGACCAAGATACCACGCCTTGATGGGCAGGAACTTGGTTTTGTCGGGCGGCTTATTCTGGCGGATTGGTTTCGGAGCAACAAGTTTCAGCGGAGCAGATGTGAGAGGATGCTGGCACACGTAGCAATGAGGAATAGAGTAGAAGAAAGCTACAAAACATACTGCAGGCATCTTTCTCTTCAGTGTTGCCAGATCCAGACGTGTTTTGATTGGTAAAAACGCGGTGGACGATGTTATGGAGGGGCTGATCTCTTGAGGGGGAGCTGGAGCAGGAATGTTGCGAGCAAGAGTGTCTGGAAGAAGAGGGGGAGGAGGATCATCCGCGCGCCTGACAGCTGGTTCATCCGTAGTATTGGATGTCTTGGTGAAGGTTTTTCAATCGTGAGTCGGTCGACCAGCGGTACACTGTAAAGCATACCTTCGGAGCTGCAGGCTCAGACCGCTCAATACTCGAGTTTTCTTTTTTACAAGTAGCGGAGCCGGAAATCGTAGCACCAGTGGACCTGGTCAAACCGGACGTAGAACTTTGAGTGTTGAGACGATTCGAGACACCCGGGGCGCCTGCAGGTTCGGCCTTGAAAAACACATGAGAGATGGCAGACCGTCTGACCACTGAAGTCATAATACCTTTGAACCCGATCCCTCGTCTGAATTCATAGGGTCATCCCGAGCTGCGTCCGAGGCTTGGGGAGGGCATGCCAATATCTTCACAATCAAATCAGATCTATAACGGCCCGTTAAGAAAGCCAGTCTACTACTACCGTCGAATCAGCTTGTGCCTCGGATTTTATTTTCGGGGAGCCCGATTCACCCTCATGCTGAAGTGAGCTAGTCTTCAAGTCTAGACCAATCAGACTGTTTACCTTGACTGTCACCTTTGCCTGTCGCTTCAGCTCGGCGACCTCATCCTCCAACTGGTGTATCCGGGCCACCAAGCGGCAGACCATCTCGGGTGTTGCTTCGCCTACCCCTAAACCTTCCAGTTTGACGATTTTGGGGTCTCCCATCGCGTTGAGGAAGAAATGGGGCAGATAGGTCGAAGAAATAACGAAGAAACGCAAAATTTTCACCGTGCGAAATTTGATCTCGAAAGTCAACCACAGATCACGTGGGATGTGGTTGAAACTTTTTCAAGTGGCTCCTCTGGACCACCATGTCCGGCTTGATTTTCCTCCGCAATCTCTTAAAGGAAGGGCCCACGGTATCTTCCTTCGGGCCAGGACTAAAAACCGAGACTGGCCTAAACTCTTTCACCGGCCCCGTTCGCACAAGTCTGGAGGAATTCAACAAACTTGAACATGTCCCCGGCGATCTATGCCATCGACAGCCTATCATTCTCCGTCATGATGAGCAGCGGCTTTTACGACAGGCCTCCAAGGTTCCCAAACTTTGGCGTTGACAGCCTGCGCCGTATGCGTTTTGGGTCGACGTCTACATTTACGACCATACATTCTCTCTTCATGTCCACCTGGCGACCGAACGCATCGCAGAGATATTTGTGGACAGCACCCATTGCGCAAGCATACTCTGAGGAAAGGCTAGACGCCAACATCCGTTCCGCGCGACTTGCGCACGGCGCCGACGACACGATGTCCCGCGGATAATCCAACCAGTCCCATACTCATGCGAGCATAATTTTATGGGTTCAGTCCACCTTGGGCGAGCCATTGACAGGAAATGTCTGGGCGAAAGCTTCCCTCGCTCCGGAGGCCACGCTGCGTCCAGTTCAATACTGCGGTGGCCCCGACGAGCTCAAAATCTGGGACCGGCTCTTCCAGCGGCGGGCCCCCGCTCGAGGGTACTATGGTGCTACATTCGGCGTCCGACGCGGGCAGGACACTCATCTTCCTGGGCGAGGCTGTCGGCAACGGAAGAAGACGAAGAGGATGGTATTTGGATGAAGTTGCGACCCCTTGATTCCGACCAATATAGTATCCTGACGCGTTCCGGGTCCAGTCTGTCCCGAGGCATGGCTTGCACCATCGACGTCCATGCTGGAATTTCCTCCGGAACGACGACGGGGTGTATTATTTGACGGACTTCGGCGGGCGGTCCAGGCGGGATCGTGACCTCGGAAAAGCGTATCCGGACCTCGAGTTTGGGTACCAGCCTTGAGAAGAGTCACCCGCGATGTCGTACCCTCAAGCACATGAAGCCAAAACCTGATCGTTTGGACCCATCCTAGCATACCTTTAATGCTTGCGCGACCAGCTACATGACATGACCCAGTTTTTTAACGACGGGATCCATGAACTCCTCAGAGGCGCGTCTCCAAACGGGCCAACACCTGCAGGAATTCGTTGTAGTCCGTGTAGATCCAGCGAAATACTGAGCCACAGGTGATGGAATGACTCAACTGGACCCTATCGAAGAACCATCAAGGATATTCCGCGACGCGTGGTTGGGAAGACGTACGGGTCATGCACAGACGTTCAAAAAGCGAAAGAAGGGTGTTCAATTCCAGCAACTCAGCAAGATAATTGAAACTAGATACAGAGACGTTTACAGCTCAATGGCCATGAATCCATGCACAAGCGCAGTCTAATACTCAGCGCGCAGCATGGACCGCGGGTTAGTGAGACGACCTTCCGAAGCAAAACGATTTGAAGGGCGGTGCTGGCTCCTGAAAAGCATAAGAGTGTCTAGTTGGCATGTCAATTGTCAAGTTCAATCAAGCAGCGGTGACGATCGAGACGGATGCCAGGGTTTTTGTCGCGATGATGGGACATAATAGTGTATGGCAGTGGTGGTCATGGCATCGACGCAGAGACTTATTGGGACCACAGTTTGGTACTGCTGAGTTGAAGTAAATGTAAATGAACTACAGGTAATGAACAGTGATTGATGTTTCCTTCGGGTCGGGCGGAAAGACGACTTCGCGCGTAACCTGGGTACGGTCTTCGGAATACACGATTCGAACCCTCGTGGATGGTAAAATTGTTAGCACAGGGCAATCCGCCCATTTGCCAGTAAGATCCGGGATCCTTATGGTGATGCCATGTTGCGACCAGTTTGGCATGATCGAGTCCTGCCCTTGTCCACGCTGGCCGATATAAAAGCTCCACGTGAAAGGATTACTGTTTTGGATGTTCCGAGGGAAAGTCGAGTGATAAAAGATCCTGAACGGGCCAACGTCGGCATATTTAACCTCTGTGTTAGGGGGTGGGGATGGGGCCTGCGATGCACTCGATGTTACGCCACTGCAATGGCGTCGGCAGGGACGTACGCCTATCACGGTACCGGCCTTGATGACATCATAAGTCGGCCGAAGAGAAGCTATGGCAGCGTCGTGGCTGCCCTGGACGCTGATCATATCCTCGAGGAGTTCTCTGCGTTGGCGAGCGTCGCCGTCGGGAAGCAGAACAGCGAGAAGTTCAGGGACGGAGACAGGCTGAGGGAGCGGGTAAGATTTTGGGACAACAGGGAAATGGCAGCGGGACCGACCTTCGGAAGAATACGAGTTTGGGTCCTCGACATGGTGAAAGAGAATGAAGAGATGTCATCAAGTTGATCGATCAAGTTGATCGTCAAGCCTCAAGCGGATAAACTGACGTCCACACAAGCCCAGACATTCTTTGAACACGAGCTGACCTTGAACACGAGCTGCCCGCGAGGTTTGGATTAATCACACTGCTCACCTTTAACCCTGCCTGTCTTTTCAGCCCGGCAACTTCGTCCTTCAGCGGGCCACCTAGCGGCAGAATGTCGTGGGTGTTGCTTAGCCCTACATACGACTTCCAATTTGATGGGTTTGGGCTCTCTCATCGTGTTAAGGAAGAATTGGCGCCCAGAGGTCGAGCCTCGAGGGAGCAACAAAGAAACGCACCGTGCGAACTTTGATCCGAAAAGTCAGCCACAGATTACGTGGACCGTGTTGAACTTTTTCAAGTGAATTAGTAAAAATTTTCGGTGTTTGCTGTCTGGAGAGTTTCGGGCTACAAACTGTCAATTTCCCGGTTGAGGGAGGTGCGAAGCAACGGAGCAAATGGTGAAACCCTCCTCCGAATCTGAAGTTGTCCGACTTGATTCCCCTCCTAGACATACGCTACAACGTGAACAAGCTCGTTGCTCGCTCGTTGGATTTCCCTCCGCAATCTCTAGTCCGCGGTATCTCCCTTCGGACCAGGCAAAAAACGAGACTGGCCTAAACTTTTTCACTCACCTCGTTGGTCTGCAAGAATTCGAGAAACTTGGACATATCGGTGAGCTATGCCGCCATAGACAGCTTATTAGTCTCCGCCGTGATGAGCAGCCAATTTTACGACGGTCCTCCAATGTTCCCAACTCTGGCGTTGACAGACTTAGACTGCGCCATATAAACAGAGTCGACGATTTCCTCGAGGCTGCTTGGGAAGGCAAGTCCGCTCTGGGCGAATATATCGATAAGCAATTTATACGTGCTGCTAGGGGAACGGAGTATGGTTCGCACTTTGTGTGTCCCAGACTTACAAGATGCCAGCCCCGTGAAAAGAGAAGCAGTTGAAGCGTGCGCCAACGACTTTACCTGTACAGAGGCAAGTGTCCTGTCGGCTTCCCCCAGATTCCGGTTCAAAAAGCTCGAGGTTTCGCCGTACGTGTCTACCGTTAACCCAGGCGACGGTGTGGTCACGCACGATGTTTTTTTCTACGCGCATGCTGGCCTATCTATTCGCTCCCCACAGGGGCTGTTCCAGTGACGGATAAACAGTCATGTTATTTCATGCTTGAGAGTACTTCAGACATGAACCTGGGAGGATCAAGAACGAGCGGAGGCGAGATCTATCCACACAGGTATTGGACGCTTATGCATTTTCTTGCAAGTCTGTCTGTGAAGGCCTACGCGTCGAGCGTCTCGGGGCGGTGCAAGGTGGTCTGGACGGGCCACCCGGATCGCATACATTCACGACTACTCCTCTTTGTGGTGGCGACCGAACGCATCGCGGAGATACTTGTAAACAGCACCCATCGGGCAAGCAACTTTGTGCAGGTAACGCTGGGGTTCGCCAGCATCCCTTCCGCACGACTTGACAAATTCATCGCACAGTGCCGAAGTCACGACGTCCCGCAAATAATCGAGCCAGATCGAGACTCACGTGAGGATTCGGGCAGACCACGCATTGGCCTGACGAATTTTATGGGTTCAGTTCACCTTGGGCGAGCCATTGGCAGGAAATTCCTGGGCGAAAGCTTCCCTCACTCCGGAGGCCGCGCCATAATATAATATCCTGAGGCGTTCTAGGTCCAGTCTGTCCTCCCTGCGAGCCCGCGGGAGGCATGGCTTCGTCGATGGTGGGAATTTCCTGCGGAAGGACGACGGGGCGTAGACTCCGGTAGGGCGGTCCAGGCGGGATTGGGACCTCGGAAAGAGCGTCTGGATGTCGAGTTTCTTTCTGAATGGGTACCAGACTTGGAGGAATCTTTGTGCCAGTCCCGAGAGGAGCCGCCTGCGATCTCGTACGTAGCCAAAACCTCTGCTGAGGTCGATTGTTTGGATCCATCCCAGTAGACCTTTAATGCTTGCGCGACCAGCTACATGTATTTTTACTCCGGGATCAATTTACTCCGGGATCAAGTTAGAGGTGAGACTTCAAACTTAAGCCAACACGTGAAGGAATCTATGGTCGTTCGTGTAGATCTAAGCGAAATACTGAGCCACAGGTACCCGAGCCGAAGGAAAGCTTCACACTTTGACCTTATAGGACACATCAATGCTATTCGTGGTTGGGAAGACATACGGATCATGCACAGACGTTCAGAAAGCGAGAGAAGGGCGCTAAGCTCGAGCCGAGCCATTCAGCAAGCGCTGCTCTTCAGATCTTCAGAAGTGGCCGATAATTGAAGCCCAGATACAGAGACGTGTGACAGATTGTTCAGAATCAGCCGCGGCCTAATTAATACGTAGACGAGCGCAGTCCAGTGCTCAGCGCGAGTCCGCGGCTAGTGCGACGACCTTCCGAAGCAAAATGAGTTGCTGACTCCTGAAAAGCATACAGAGTAAATTTGTAGGTTCGATTTGTATTTAGTTGGCGCCAATTTAGAAATGCCGCCCTCATGTCAAGATCCGGTCCTTGTGTTTATTAGAGCCGCGAGTCCGTTTGGGCGCGGGGTCGGCAACGGCTATCGGGGAGTCGGAGACGGATGATCGCGGACAGAAATACCAAGAAAATACAGAGGGAAAGAGGCTAAGTTTACCACCTGGCTCGCTCGCGGGGATTAGGTAGATGCGGCGGCGTTAGTGGCGAGGATGAGAGTTGAGAACGAAGGATGCGGATGACACGTAGACGATTTGTCTACGGAATCACAAGGACTGGCGCATAGCATAGCCGGGTTCCGGTGAATAAATAAAGAGTTGGCGGATCTCCCGCCCCAACGACCCCCGCGCTGGCATGCTTAGACTGAGCTCCCGGATTGCACGACCCCGCCCCTTCGCCATGCCCGCAAACCGCAAGTCGTCTACCGAGGTCCCGCCCAAGGGCTATGCCGTCGATCCCGCCGCTGGGCCGATGCTCCGGTACCAGGCGTCCCTCCCCCGCCTCCCGGTCCCCACCATCTCGTCTACCGCGCACAAATACCTCGAGTCCACCCGCCCGCACCTCACCCCCGCAGAGTATGCCCAAACAGAGGCCTCCGTACATGCTTTCCTCGGCTCTCCTCAGTCGGCCGAGCTCCAGAAACGGCTCGAGGCCCGCGCAGCAGAGCCGGGCATGCTCAACTGGCTGAGCGACTGGTGGAACGAGGCGGCGTACATGGGCTACCGCGACCCTGTCGTCGTCTTCGTCAGCTACTTCTACGTCCATCTCGACGACCGCTTGCGCACCAAGCCCGCCCAGCGCGCCGCCAGCCTCATCAAGGCCATGCTCCCCTTCAGACGTTTAACAGAGAGCAGAGAACTAGAACCCGAAAAGGTGCGCGGCGCACCCCTCTGCATGGACTCGTACAAGTGGCTGTGAGTCGGCTTGCATTTTCTTGGTGCAACCACTCATCTTCTCCAGCTTCCACTCGTCCCGGTATCCCACTAAACCGTCGGATACCGCCCACAAATTCGACCCCGCAACCCATAATCACGTCGTATTCGTCCGCAAAAATAAATTCTACTCGGTCTCGCTCGTCCACTCCTCGGGCCAGGAGCTGTCCGCCGCCGAACTTGAAATGTAGGTCTCTTTTCTTTTCTGGTCATCGCTCTTCTCACCCCGCGCAGTCAAATAGAGCGCATCATTGCCCAAGCCGGGGACACCCCCGCGACACCCGTCGGTGTCCTGACCTCCGACAACCGCGACAACTGGACCGACAACCGCGCCGCTCTCCTCGCCTCCTCGCCCGCCAACGCCGCCAGCCTCGAGGCCATTGAGAGCGCCATGATTGTTGTGTGCCTCGACGACACCAAGCCGATTACGCGCGAGGAGATCTCCAACGCGTGCTGGGTTGGCGACGGCCGGAACCGCTTCTACGACAAGCACCAGCGTGCGTGCATGCGCCAGTGTCCTCTCCGCGCCTAACTTTTTAGCAGTCATCGTGTTCGACAACGGCCGCTCTGGCTTCCTCGGCGAGCACTCGTGCATGGACGGCACCCCGACGTTGCGCATGAATGAGTTCATGCTCGCGACCCTCGCGCTGGGCAAGGCCGACCTCGGCACGTCCACGGGCGAGGAGCTCCCGTCGCCCACGGAGCTGCCCTTTGCGCTCAACGCGACCACGCGCGACCTCATCACGGGCGCCGCGGCGCGCTTCGACGCGCTGGTCGCGGCGCACGAGCTGCACGTGCTGCACTACGAGGGCTACGGCAAGGACGCGGTGAAGCGCTTCGGCGCGTCGCCCGACGCGTGGGCGCAGCTCGTCAAGCAGCTCGCGTTCCACAAGATGTTCGGGCGGCCCGGGGTGACGTACGAGAGCGCGCAGACGCGCAAGTACCAGCTGGGCCGCACGGAGGTGATCCGGAGCGCGAGCAGCGAGACGAAGGCGTGGGCGGAGGCGATGCTCGACCCGAAGGCGACGGACACGCGCCGCGCGGCGCTGTTCCGCGCGGCGGTGACGCGGCACCTGCAGTACGCTGCGTGGGCGGCGGACGGGCAGGGCGTGGACCGGCATTTGTTCGGGCTGAAGAAGATGATTCGGGCGGACGAGCCGGTGCCGGCGATTTACCTCGACCGCGCGTTTGCGCGCACGTCGCACTGGGAGCTGAGCACGTCGCAGCTGAGCTCGCCGTACCTCGATGGGTGGGGGTACGGCGAGGTCGTGCCGGACGGGTACGGGCTCGCGTATGCGATTGGGGAGCGGTATATCCGGTGGACGATTACGAGCACGCGGGGGGACGCGGGGGCGTTGCGGCATTATTTGGCGGAGGCGGCGACGGAGGTGCGCGAGATGATGGAGCGGGCGGCCAAGGAGGCGGAGGGGGAGAAGAAGGCGAAGCTTTGATGTAATTGTAGAGTTAATGCTATAACTATATACACACGCTATAATTTATTTGGAGGCGAGGCGCATTGCGAAGTGTCGCTTGGACCGGGATTCCTAATCGGTAGTTGCTCATGTGATCGCACCAATCTTGTCTTCTATCTGCAGGCTAGTAATGTCAGACGACGCCGACACGAACCCGAGCCCGGCGTACCTGCTGACGCGTATCCAACGTTTGGAGGGGGAGATTTCAGCCCTGAAGGCTACCGTCGGCGACCCCAAGACAAACGTGAGTCCGCGCGCTCCAGTCGCGTGCCGTTGGGCTTATCGATCCCGCGTCGCGAAGGAAAACCCAGCGCCGCCGCCCGACGAACGCTGTCTGCCTCTCCGCGCGTGGTTCCGCGGCTCCACGTCCATCGACGCGCCGGGCCAGCTAACCTGGGATTCAGACGACGCGAGGCTCAGCATCCAGTCCGCGGGGGCAGATGGGAATACGGAGGAGTTGGAGCTGGACGTCGGCGCGCGCGACGTGCGGGCGATAAATGTGAGCGCGCCGCCCTCGTAGTAGGCGCTATTACTGACGGCCTGGCATCGCAGTACACGGACCCGGACGACCTGCGCGGCCCTGGGCACCCCGTCGTCGCGATCGCGCGCAGCGGCTCAGGCCCGGGCGCGGAGGACCCGCAAGTTACAGTGACGCTGCAGCTCGACGCGCGGCACGCGGACTGGTCGGCCGCGCGCTACCGCGCGCTGGTCGCGTGGTTTGGCGTGCGCGGTATTGAGGTCTTCGCGTGTCGGTGCGTGGTTGGGTTGCTGGCGCGCGCGCGTTCGTGGGCGTTGAACTGAATTTCGCACTAGACCGCTTGTTGCGGAGACGATTTGGGATACGGCGGGGCGGGTGGCGTTGCGGCGCGTGGCTGGGCCTGGGGTGGATGTTCCTGGGGTTCTCGCTGCGGTTCCGAATAATTCGAACGGAGGGGGCGGGATGCGGCGCGCGGCTGATCCCAGTGGTGTGGAAATTCCTGTGGTTCTCACTGCGGGTCCAAATGTTTCGAACGGAGGCGTCGTCCCAAAGCCGCCCGGCGAAAATGTCGTACCGCCCAAGGCATGTTCTCGATGCGCTCCGCTCTATTCTGCCCCTGATCCATTTCTCGCAGCAGAACACGAGTGCATCGACGTCTGCTTTCCCGGGTAGCTCTCACCCAATCATCGATCTCACGCGCAACGTTACGAGTCCGAAACCTAACCCCAGCAATAAGCCCGGTGGTGTAACCACTCCCCTGGAAGTCAGGCCGCCTGAAACAACGCCCACCGTGTTTTTGCCAATCAAAGCGTGGTATCTTGGCCATAAATATTTCGACGAGGCGTATCATCTTGTCTGGGCTAATGGTAAAATCACGATCCGGTCGGGTGAGGCCCCTAGCCCTTCGCCTCGCCATACAGAGGAGCTGGATGTCGGAATGTTCGGGAAAACCATCTGGGTAAGAGACAATCCTCAGTTCATTCAGGCCGAATCTTATTTAAACGCAGTACGTTGAACCCAAGGAGGAGTATAAGGACAAGGTTTTAGTTTTGGACACGTTCGAGCTGCTCGGATTCAACATGGCCAAGCCCATTGGCGTCCTGTTTCCTGCGTGCTTCAAACAGGGTATGTACGTTATTGCGCGTCCACTGCGTTGAGAATTTGACGACAGGAGCAGGTGCGGCGAGGGGGATGGGCGAGATTGTGATCAAATTCGATAGCGGATCGGCAGCGTGGGCGGACAGCACCTACAAGGCCTTCGTGGACTGGGTCAAGCCCAAAGTCCAGGAACGCCAGCCGCTGCGGTGCGTGTTTCGTGTCCGCTCGTTTGATTCCCCCCGTTGATCGGTTTCGCTGCAGCGGCAAAGCGGGAGACGCAGAATGGGACGTGGCCGAACGACTTGCTGCTGCCTCTGACCGGCCTAAAACAACCATTGCTTCGAGAAAGAAAATGCGGCCAGTTCCGAATCTCCCGCCCCTCAGAGACTGGTCCCCACCTCCACCACCTTGGGCAGTACCCATCGGAGCTGCCCGGCCTAGAGCAATTCGTTCGACCAAAACACTTCGGCGAGTTCCGGTTCCTGCGTCCCTCGGAGACTGGTCCCCACCTCCAGCACCGTGGGCGACCAAGGTCAGCGGCGGCCCCGAGACACCGATAGAAGTCGAATCGGCTCCGCGAAACTTGAATCCGCCCGCAGTTCCGGCTCTCCCGTCCATAAACGACCGGTCCCCACGTCCATCGGGCAGTGGATCTAAGCGGCGTATTAAAGGACAGACAGACCAGCCGAGGAAGAAGACGAAGATTGTTGAGTAGAGGCCAAGGTGGTGGGAAGGTGTCGCGTTTGAGTTCTTGAACTGTGTAGGTAATGAATGTATGGCTCATTAAGCCGGTTTTGAACATGTTCCAAGGATTGAATATATAATATATAAACGTATAACGCTATTAGCGCACTGCGACCGAAAGTGTCAGGGGATCAATGCGTCTGCCGAAGGCACGTGACCGCGTTCAAACTTGACCGCAGCAATGTCCATCGATCTAACGCTTGACCGGATCCAACGCCTTGCGCGCCATCTCCCGACATATACGCGCCCTACTTGCCACATCGCCGGCACCAATGGCAAAGGCAGCGTCTCCGCTCTCGTGTCGTCCATGCTCGCCAGCTCGACACCCCCGCTCTCCGTCGGGCGCTTCAACAGCCCCCATCTCGTCTCTGTCAACGACTGCATTGTAATCAACAATGAGAGCGTATCGTCTGAGGTCTATGAAGCCGCACGTGCGGAGGTAGTGCGCGCCGACAAGGAGCACGGCATCGGCGTCAGCAGCTTCGAGCTCCTCACGCTCACCGCGTTCTTGATCTTTGAGCAAGCAAAGCTCGACGTGGTTGTGCTCGAGGTGGGAATGGGTGGGAGGCTGGACGCTACGAATATCATCGCGGACGAGTGTGTGCTCGTATCGGCGCTAACGGCGGTGGACCTCGACCACCAAGCATTCCTGGGTCCCTCCGTGTCTGCCATCGCGGCGGAAAAGGCCGCTATCGCACGCAAGGGGACGCCATTCGTCCTAGGCGGCCAACCACATCCGGAGGTCGAGGCAGTCGTTGCCGCCATCGTCACTGCCGCGGAGGCAGAGCCGCTCTACGCGCTGCCGGTCTTTCCCCGCGCATGGGACCCTGCGCTTGACGGCCCCGAGCCCCCACCGTTTTCACTCTCCGCGACCCCATTCGTTCCCCCGTCGCCTTCTCCCGTCCGCTTCGCCATGCCGTGCTTCGACCACCCCGTGTCCGCTCTCCTCCCGCTCCCCGGCGCGCACCAGTTCGACAACCTCGCGCTCGCGGCCTCCGTCGTCTCCGCCGTGCTCATGAACCCCGCGTGGGCCGCCGTACGCGCGCGCTTCACGCCCGCGGCGATCGCCGAGGGCGTCCGGCGCACGGCGTGGCCCGGGCGGCTGTCGTTCCACGCGCTCGACACGCCGCGCGTGCGCATGCTCGCGGACGGCGCGCATAACCCTGCGTCGGCGCAGACGCTCGCGGCATATCTCGCGGAATTGCTCGAGGGTACCGCGCGCCCGCTCGCGCTCACGTTGGTGCTCGCGCTGTCGCACTCGCCGCCGAAGACGCCGCGCGAGACGCTCGCGCCGCTCCTCGCCATTGCGGGGCAGGCAGGCGCGGACGTCGGCGTCGCGTTGCTGCGGTTCTCGCCGCCGGAGGGGATGCCGTGGGTACGGGCGGTACCGCCGGCGGAGCTGCACGCGGTCGTGGAGGAGCTTGCCCCTGGTACGGAGACGCGGGTGTATGGGGATGAGCCGGACGCGCTGCGCCACGCGCTGGAGTGGGCAGCGGGGCGGCAGGACGCGCGGGATGGGCTGGTCGTGCTCGCGGGGAGCTTGTATCTCGTGGCTGATTTCTACAGACTTGCTATGTGAGATGTGTATGTAAACTGCTTGGACGTTGAGTTCCTCCATGTAAAATAGCAAAGGTGTAGAAATTATCGTAGAGCTTGCTAAAGTCTACCTGAAGCACATTCCGGTCAACAAAGCTAATTTGGAGGAGTTACAAATAGGCTAGTAGTAAAACAATAACACTCCATGAATACTTCATGGTGGCTTCTGAAGCTGTCGGATGTTCCGACGTAGATACATGACAGTCGCTGCCGCGGTCGCTGAAAGGCCTCGGGAAATTCCAGGTGCTTAGGATAAGAATTCCCCAGCGCAACATCCGCTCCGAACCGGTTATCTTTTGGAGAGGTTCAGTTCATCGTTTACCGGGGCATTGCAGGTATAGCAAATCCAACGCACGGGGTTCCGGGGAACTCGATGTCCGGGACTGCGTAACGCGGGCTTTCTAAATCCGGAGTGGCTGTTGCTGTCGCAGGAGGATACAGAATGCAGGCTCCGCGTGGACCCAACGGTCCTCACAGCGCAGTTGATAATTCAACGGGCGGATTTCTGCGGGGCCTTTCGTAGTTTATTCGTCGTGCCTTGAATTCCTCCCAACCGTTTGTTCTGTAGTGTGGCACGGAACCGGAAGGAGAGAGCTGAGGAGAGCCACTGTTCGACGACTCGAATCGACTCTTTCATTTGCTTTGAAGCTCAAAGACCAGACAGCCGCTGACCCAAGTAATTAGATACTAGGCGTATTGAGTACCCTGCACTGGTTCTCTCGTGATTTTTGAGGTGAGGTTGAGGTTGAGAGAAAGTCCGGACCGAGCAGTCACCTTTCGTCACACTTGTCCCTCCCGAAGTCCCATCGCTTGCAAGGAATAGGGCTGCGCCGACGCTGGGCTCATGAACGCCGCATCCATGGATGATCGCAGCTCCATAAGTCAACTGCATCTGCATGGGCTTCCGCCGAGCAACCGAGACGCGTCCCAAGGAACCGGAAGGCACGCCGTCTCCGAGACACACCCTTGAACTATCTAATCAATTTCTACACTTCAGTTGGAGGAAAGCACCCACCAAGATAATGCCACCCAGCAATAATAGCACTCCCCGTGTGAGAAGGTCGCTATCTCACCAATTTGCGCTACTTATCCTGCTATAGCATGCGACCAGCAATCCTTACGCCGGCCGTATCAAGGACACGCTCACCAATAATTCTCGGGGTGGCAACCCAGCTGCCCAGAGAAATTTGGTGTCCTTTGCAGGTAGTAATGAGCGCCATGGCCAACCGCCTACGAAGAAAGCGAAACACGACGACTCCCCGGGCGACCACCTTCCTCCTCGGAGCAGGAAAAAGGTCTCGCAACCTCAATCTTCGAACGGTGGGAATTGTCTGGCCTACGCACTATTTTCGCTGCTGAATTTTCTACAAGGTCCGCGACGGAAACTGGGACAACCAGATGATACAGGCCTCATTTATGTCAACGATAAATATGAGGAGGATCTTGGACAGCGCGTCATTGACGTGGACGACCTCAATATCGTCCCGACCCAAGCAGGTCCTTCTTCGCGATCCAGCAGCGCTTCACATCCCATTCCTGACGGTGCACACACCAAGCACATCCGAGATACGATGGAGCGACCGCTGCTGGCTCCCGAAAACGATCACCTGGGCTTTCAAGAAGACTCTGATGACCCTATAGTGTCCTACGACGGCGAGGAGTCCAATGTGAAAAGAATAGTGGATCATTACGAGCAAAAGACGCAAGACACTCATCCACGTCTGGATCTGACAACAGTGAAGAACAAGATGAAGCCCAAGGTATGTGTTGCAGTTTTATTCTACTCTGTTCCTCATTGCTGCGTGTGCTAGCATCCTCTCATATCTGCTCCGCTGAATCTCGCTGCTCCGAAACCAATCCGTCCGAATAAGCCGCCCGATAAAACCAAGTTCCTGCCCATCAAAGCGTGGTATCTTGGTCATAAATATTTCGACGAGGCGTATCACCTGGTCTGGGCAAATGGTAAAATCACGATCCGGTCGGGTGAGGCCCCTGGCTCTCCAGCGCGTCATACAGAGGAGGTGGATGTTGGAATGTCTGCGAAAGCCATATGGGTAAGAGACCATCCTCCGTCCAATTTGACTAAATCTCAGTTGGTCAGTATGTTGAACCCAATGAAGGGTATAGGGACAAGGTTTTTGTTTTGGAGACGTTCGAGCTGCTCAAGAACAAAAGCAAGTCCGCCGGCACCATCAAGCCCATTGGCACTCAGTTTTCTCAATATTTCAAGCATGGTGCGTTTTCCTGTGCACACTGCATTTAGAATCTGACAACGGAAACAGGCGCAACAAGGGGGATGGGCGACATAATGATCAAATTCGATAGCGGATCGTCATCGTGGGCGGACCCCACTTACAAGGCCTTTGTGGATTGGCTCAAGCCCAAAGTCCAGGAACGTGAAACGCTGCGGTGCGTTATTCCGTTTACTTTGCTTCCCCCGTTGATTGGTTCGTTGCAGCGGTAAAGCAGGAGACGCAAGATGGGAGTTGGCCAATCGACTTGCTCAACTCGCTGACGTTCGTGTCAGCAGGGAAGGCGAAGGCGGTACTACTTCTGACCGGCCTAAAGCCATTCCTTCGACAACGAAGCCCTCGGCAGTTCCGGGGCTCCCGCCCCTCAAGGATTGGTCCCCGCCTCCACCACCGTGGGCGACCAAGGTCAACGGTGGACCTAATACACCAATAGAAATCGAATCGCCCCCGCGACCGGTTCCCAGACCCACTCGGTGAGTATCGTTCGTCCGCTTGCTCTCCTTAGACTCATTGATTGTTGCAGCAGAGGCCCCGAGTCAGCCAGTACTGGAGGAGGAGACCTGCACCCTGTCCGTCGCTCCGCCAGACAATCAGTAGCGCCACAAATGCCCTATGTCGACCCGGATGAGGTGTACGTCGTGACTCTGAAGACATGCCAAATATTCTAATCTGTTTGCGCAGAATACTGGTGTATCCCCCTGGTCAAACAGGTGCTGTGAACATCACGAACGGTGATGTTACTCGACTTGCGCCGGGCGAATTCCTCAACGACACCCTGATCGAGTTTGGCCTCAAGTACGCCTATACTTGCTTTCGTGTGTTTCTTTTGATCGACCTCCCCTTAGACTTTGGCTGCAAGACCTTGAGAAGGAGAACCCGGAACTCGTCAAACAAATCCACGTTTTCAGTTCCTTCTTCTACAAGAAGCTGAACAAGAAGAAGTAAGCCTCCACATCCATCGTATTTGCACTCTGCTTATCTCCACAAGTGCTCAAGAAGGCTACGAAAGCGTTCGCAAATGGACCTCCAAATTCGACTTGTTCGACAAGAAGTACATCATCATTCCCATCAATGAAAAGTAAATCGCCGTATGAATCCGGAATATCGCTAACACGCCATCTTCCCACAGCCTCCATTGGTATCTTGCGATCATTTACCATCCTGAGCACACTCTGCTACCCCCACCACCCAAGAAATCTCCGGCAACTCGACGCAAAGTCCGTCAAGAGGCCGAGAACTCTCCTGAGCTCGACCAACCGAGGTTATCTCATAGAGAGCAGTCGAGTAGACCCCCGGATTCAAAAGCGAGCAGCGTGACTCGGCGCTCTCCGAGCCCGCTGGAGACTCACGTTAATTCCAACGGCGGCTCTGACACGTTGTCTCCCAGCAGTAGCAATGCGCAGGCGGACGCGGAGGAGGTCTACAACATGGTCTCGTCGTGTGTTATCACCGACGAAGACCCCGCTCCTGAGGTCCCGGATAATGCAGACGGTGGCGCAACCGACGGAGATGAATCCTTGTTTGGTGATCGAGATATGGATGTCGACATGCTCGATATTTCCCAAACGCCTGAGGCAGCCCAGGAGCAAGCGTCACCGCCGACCGTCCCCGCAGTCCTCGCAGGTCGAGCGGATGATGCTGGTTCACACACAGCGAGCAAAGGACCCGCTATGCCGGATCCGGAGATCATGGATGTCGATGCTCAAGAGGATGTCGCGGACCAATCGATGGATCCCATGGACCTCTTCAAGGAGGACTCTCCGGCTCCATCCGCCCCTATCGTCTCGGAGGCAGTGAAAGCCGTCAGTTTTTATGGCACTGCCGGAAAGTCAAGACGAAAGCGAAAGGCGGAATCACCCCCATTGGAAACCTTTCCTCCTCAACCGCAACAAGAGTTCTCTTCGGGCGCATACGATGATGAAGCTGATGATGTCGTCGCCGACGGTCCTCCGAGGTGCGCGTTTTGTTTTGTGCTCATACTTGGGTTGGAGATCTGACGCTGCTTAGAACCTACGTGTTCACTCTGGATTCTTTAGGGACCCGACACCCCAAGGTGGTGAACGTGTTGGGACAGTATCTGCAGTTCGAGGCACAGGAGAAGAAGGGGATCCCCATGGATATGAGTAGTAAGCCAGTTGGGAAGATGGCGCTTGTAAGTTCGTTCGTACGCGGTACTGGGTCTGTGTTCTCATTACCATTTCAGGTTCCTCACCAGCCCAACTTTTGCGATTGCGGGATCTATCTTTTACATCTTGCTGAGACATTCGTTTCTGACCCCTTGCGGTACTACAACCTTATCACCGTGCGTACATCCCTTTTTACTTTTACTCCTCTCGTCGACCGAATAATCTCTTCCACTCCGCGTAGACGAAGAAGGGCAACACGAATTCTTTGGAGCGCCAGTCTGATTGGAACGATGAACGCACCAAGGGCTTTCGTGAGACGCTCACTCAGCGGATCGAACAGCTTTCAATCGAGTGGAAGAAGGAGCGCGCTGTCAAGAAGGAGGAACAGAAGCAGGACGACGTTGTTGCCGACTCGTCGGACGACGATATCGATATAGTCGAGACCACACCCGTCGTACCCGCTCCTCCTCGAAAAGAGAAGACGCCGAGAGCCACCGTTGGCAAGGCAACTCGGATGAGAGGATGACAAGTCGACAATGCATCTACTTACACCTGTTTTTATTTCGCATTTCCGATTCACCGCATTGTACAAAACTCACCATCCATCGCACTGACTACACTTCATCTTGGCTTTAGCATACCCCGACGTGTAATAGCATTGGCATACTCTCCAGCAACCAAAGTAGATAATAATACATGTATTGTATACATAGTTTCCAAAACGTTCCTCGAGTTATTCTTCCTTGTTGTGTTTGAACATCTTGCTAAAGTTGTTATCTCGACGGTCGCCTCTGAGTCTGAGGGACCAATGTATAGTATTACTACTCCCATACGTAGTCGAATATCTGTCCCAAAACTACGGGCATGGTCTGAAAGGACGAAGGGTCGGGACCACACCCAACTCTGGAGGGACGATCCGAGCAAGGATCTTCGTGGTCCTGCCCAGCTTCAAAACGAAGCGGAGCAGCGAAAACATCAAGCCGGTTCAATCTTCCACGAGCGTAACAGGCCCCAAGCGTAGGTTATGGCAGGGGCCTTGACTATGCTCGTGGGGAAGGTCAAGGGAAAAAGAACGTCGCTTTAGACGGGCGGAACGGTGGCTGGAGCACTCAAAGGAGCCGGGAACATTGGAAGGGGCAAAAAGAGTTGAATTCGGGGGCGACATGGGCTTTGGATTGGAAGGAACATGATGGTGTGGACTGAAAAAAAAAAAATCCGCCAAGATCATTTAATCAAATGAAATTTCCCACGGTCCTAATCTAGTACTTGAGCCCGGGCCGCTTTTCGCGCCGTTCTCTCCTCTCCTCTGCCAGGGTTGATAATTCCTTGAGATCAATAACCTTGAACGGCCAAGTAAACCAATTCCCCCCGGACCGCATACTCCTTAATCCCATCTCCTCGAGAAGCTGGTCCGTATACTGCGGCCACCTAGAAAAAAGTCCAGAGTACTTGAATCTGACCTGCACAGAACGGAAAAGAGGGCAGGCTTACGTCCAAAACGCAATGACGCTGCTGTAAGATTCATTTACCCTGCAAATTTATTAATCGGGTGCGAACCCGAAAACTCGGGGGCACTGGCCTTTGAAGGGCATCTGGAAATCGCTTGCGAATCCACGCGGCATTGCGTTCCGTACTTTCATACGCTTCTTCCGGCGTTTTTGGGATGGCCATGTCGTCTCCGAGGAAGTAGGAGGACACCCAATGAGCCACCACCTCCCAGGTGTATCCGACGTTTGTCGTGAACTGGCGCAAGGTGTTAAACAGATGCCTTGTGGGGAGAAGGAGGCGACGTACAACAGCACCGTTAATAGCAAAGTCCCGGCGAGCAATGTTCTTAGCCGGAACGATGCCGTTGTAGATGCTGGAAGCCCATTGGATAGAATCCGGCTGGCTCTCCGGTGGATTCGCCAATGAATAATAATCCCACTGGGACTGGGACGCAAACCGAGGTTCTGGAGGATGCCTGTTCAGTCCTATATTTTCGGCGGTATCCTCTGAAACGATATGTGGGCGAACGCAGGACATGAGAGATGTTCTCTTACTATCAAAAATATCGCTCCAGGATGAGGAGTATCCCGTTGCGAGTAGAATGAGGTCTGCCTTGACCGTTTGGCCATTGGTCAGAACGACAGATTCACCGTCAGGTCCGAACCCCTGTACTCGAGCAGGAGCTATGACCTCTATCTTTCCGACATTGACGAGAGCGTGAAACCTGTTTTGTTGAGGCACCCCTTCATCGTTGACGCTGGTGCTCCAGAACAATGGGTGAATGTTGTGTAGTGGAGAGTTGGGCGTGACAGAAAGCGCTTGGAGCTGCACGAGTTAGTCGTCGCTACTCAACGTATAGACAGTTATCTCACCGAGCTCTGGTTGAGGGCCGACCAAAAAAACTGGGTGATTTTGCCTCCAAGCCATGTATTGTGCAGAAAGCGCTCTAGTCCGGAGCGGAGAACCATGTGTCCAGACATGATGGACAGCACCCTGCTTAAACGGTGAGCTTTGCTTGAACGTTGGGCGGAATGAGAGCCTGCCTGCTTTTCCGGATAAATTCTGGCAAACGTCGTGGACTCGCAAGGAAAGCATCCGCAGCCTCAAAAACTACTGAAACCTTCCTTCCTTCATTCGTCAAGTATGCGGCCATACTGCAAACAGGGATCACTGCCGAAGCCGTTGAAAATGAGATGGTGCTTACTCTTGGGCAGATTTTCCTCCACCGACTATCACGATTGATTTTGCGGGCGATTTTTCGTCGGATGAAGCTAATGGAACTGTCTCCAAAATGGTATGTAGCTCGGTAGAAAAATACTTGGAGTGGATGACGGGACCACGGAAGCCTGCCTGTTTGGCAGCAGAAGGCGCAAGAGCCTCCGGAATTTTAGGCGTGCTGCATCCCTAAGCAAGCGTTGTAAGATGGTCCATTACCAAATAAAATGAAGCTTACACCGGTTGCCAAGACCACTCGCGAAAACTCCAATACTTCGCGGGTGGCGGTTGTTATGTCTTGCACAGTTATGAACCAGACAGAGGTGGCTTCGTCGCGGCGGATGTTTATTACCTCCGTGTTAAACCGGATAACGTTCGGCAGGAATTTTGCGCTAAATGCCTGCATGTAGGCACACAAATCATGGCCCATGAGACGTCCGCCTCCATCCGCAGGCAAGGGCATTTCCATCGCAGAGAAACGGTATTCTCCGTGCACACTTGACTCGGGTCAATGAGGAAAAAAAAATGTATAGCAAATTTATCTACGCACTTGTTAATTTGTAGGCCGGGATAAACGCGCTCTGTGGCCCAGACACCTCCGGCTGTAGAATCGCGTGTCAATATCTGCACTGAGAATCCGTCCGCCAAAAGCGTCGATGCTGTTATAATACCAGCTGGCCCAGATCCGATGCACGCCACGGTTGGGTTGGAGGTCATTTGGTGGACGGTGTCCCACGCCGGATCAATTTCAGACGCATAGTAGGGTTAAGAATGGACACCGACGCAAACTCTCATTCCGTAAATAAAGGCGATCGCCGAATAATATTTATTGAGAGGCAGCAGGAAGCCCGCGTCCAACGGCGTATATTCTCAAGGTGCGGATAGAGTGGAAGAGGAAGCAGGGAAAAATACAGGAAAGGTTCTCAAAGCTCGTTGAAGTTAAAGGAGGTAAATCAGTGGCTGTGCTTAACCCTAACCCAGTGCGTCGCGCGATGTACAGACACTGCACCACTCGCAACTTCGGATTCGTACGAAATGGGTTCGTCGAGAAACAGGGCATTATCTCCAGCGGACATATTCGTTTCAAGGCTACCGCTCCCCCCAGACCGCCACGGGCAGATCTGCAGAGCATTCCACAAGCCATAAGGGAACTCCTCCCAGAGCCACGAAAACGCGACCCGAATGCGCCACCAAAGCGGGGGAGGTCTCTTTTGTTCTATATTGCGCTGAGTACGCCTGTGTATAAGTTTAGACGGCCGAGAAACTCACTCAGCCGCCCTACAGCCTCGCCATTGTTCATTTGGATTGCGCTAGAACACCATTTCGACCCGAAACCTCTCCTCGAGAAAAAAAGGGCACGGATACTTCGCGAACGGCTCCACCAGCTACAGGAGGGAGGCCGTTTGGCGGTCCCTTCTTCAGACCCAAAGTCTCTCGTGGCGTACGTGCGGCTTCTCCTGACCACCATGCTTCCCGAGCAGCAGCTGCGGAACTTGCGCTCCGAGGAAGTTCTGGTTCTTTTGGAGGAGGAATTTCCGGAGCCGTTACTAGCGTGGCTGCAGCAGGTCTGCCCTGTGATCCATCAGCTCTCGCTGCACTCGGAGGGTGAAAAGGTCGAAACGAGCTCCGCGGAAAGTATCCAGGATTCTGCGGATGAAATACTACGCATGGCCTTCCGGTCTGTTCGGCATCGTCTCCCGCCTCGTTTTGCTGGATCCGAGTAGCGGAGATTGTATAGGGTACGTCTACACTACTGTTTATTCGCATCCCAAACCTGACATTCTCGTCGAGCACCCACTAAAATCAAATAGCCAAACGATTATTCGTCCTAAGAGACATTTGAAACGTACAACCCCAAAAACGTGCGGATGTACTTGGCTTAGTGCTATGACGTCTTGTATATCAACCGCATTTAATTTATCCTCGCACCTTGGGGTGTTTGTTTCGCTCAGATGAGGAATTGAAAGCTCGCCAACGATGAACGTGAAGCTTCGTGAAGTGGAGCTCGGTAAAAGAGACAGGGACTCCGGAGCATACAGAAACCTGTGCGGGAATCTGCGGGAATTCAACAATAACTTGTTCGTTCCGTTGGACGCCCGTCGGTATGCAATATTCAGATTCTGCGCCGTCGGGACCTTGGGATAATTTTAGATTGATGGGCGCACATCGCCACCACATATAACACCGCTTACGACTGCATCACTGATCAGCGATATCGATCAGCGCTCAGCTCAGAGACCAGTATTTAACCCGCAGAATTCGATACTCATCGTTTGCTCATCGTCCACCACCAAAGTCTTTCAAATCATGGATCCAAATTATCCCCCTCAACCTCCGAACTACCCCCCTCAGCCTCAGCCTGGACAGCAGCCACCAGCAGCCTCCGAATCGTCTTTCATCCGCGATGCCGACTACCTCATACAATCCTTCCTCCCCATGCCCGAGCCCGAGCCCGCTCCGCCGCCATACCATCCATCAGGCCTCCCTATGCCATTTTGCACTCCCCAAATCGCCGTTTCCTTCGATTCTCCCTTCGCCAGAGGGTACAGCCCTGAGCTGCAAACCTCCGCCGGCATTCCACAGGAGCAGCTGCTGGCTTTTATCGACGGTTTAAACCTCGCCATGACCGCCAGTCCCCCCCTCCGGGTCGTGAACCTCGCTGGAGCAGTAATTGGGTTTATGTGGGTCCCATCTTGTGTTTCAGCGCGTACTGGACTGACAATAACCAGTCCTTACCACTGGGCCATGATCGCAGGCACCGTAATGCAGACCGCTGCCCAAACCGGCATGCACATCCTCTCCAAGACGTTGTCAGATCGCTATTTGCGCGCCGCCAATCTGCGTCTCTTCAAGCCGAAAGGCCTTTCCGTCCGCCTGTGTACGACTGCCGCAATGCAGCACCTTGTTATGCGCAAGGGTAACGGCACCGGGCCCTCTACGCTCGACAAGATTGGCCGCGGCGTCGGTACCGTGCTTCTGCACGCCCCAATCCCGTTTACAAGGTGTGCTTGATCCACGTCGCTTCGCGTGGATAGCGTTTTAACTTGTCATATTTCTAGTCGTATCGTCAGATCCATTGCTGAAAAGCCGCCCAAAGTGCACGCCAGCATCAGTGGCGTCGGCGACGGCAAGAAGATGCCGCTCGCAACCCAGCGGCGCCTCGCCACGCTGCACGGGTATGCGCTGCCGCTCCAGCTCGATGTTCCACCGCCCGCCAAGGCACAAGGCGTGATGGATACAATGGGATCGTGGGGAGTGTCGTTTGACGCATGGCGCACGGGGAGAACGCAGAATAAGGTCGAACAGAGGCGCACGGAACTGGCCCGGATCGAAGAGCAGCTGCAACGGATGGGTATGGTGCCTCAAGGAGGTCATATGCCCGAGCCGATGGCAGGTCCCTCCGGATACGGAGGCCCACAGCAGATGGGAGGAGGGCCGTACGGATACCCAGGTCAGCCGCAAATGGCCGGAAGTCCCTACGGATACGCAGGACAACCGCAGATGGGCGGGGGCCTCTACGACCACACAACCCCGCAAAACTACTCCATGGGACGGCGGGAGCGCAAGGACCTGCGCAGGGCGGCGCGGCGCTCGAGGAAGCGGGAACACGGCGGCGGCGGGCTTATCAGTGGGCTGATTGGGCCGAAGGAGAGCAGGCTTGAGCGGCGCGTCGCCAATTCGGACCTCTTGGAGCACTGGGCATCGGACAAGGTACTGTGGGTCGTGATTATGAATGCGGAAATGGGTCAGTGCCGTTCGTTTCTCGAAGCCTTGTGCTTACTGATCGTTCCACGCAGACAAGGAAATCGAAGGGATCGAACGCGCGGAGAGCTTGGACAATGAAGAACACGTCGACCAGAAGACTTGGCAGTCCGAGATTATGAAGGAAAGGGACGCCTTGGAGGAAGAATCGGACTCAGATGACTCTGATGATGAAGAGGGTCACAATAAGCATTAAAGGGGGGAGAAAATGTCGGCGCGCCTGCCCCCACTACACATAAGATCTGATTTTGCGTGTCTCAACATCTTCTCAACGATTACGATGCATTGTAGACAGCGGAACACAAAAACTGCTACCGACCCGTGTAGCGAATTTCCAGCCACCGGAAGACAGGAAATGTAACCGCAGTGAACGCAGCAGCGAGCTGAATTCTGTTAGCAACGCAAAGGAACGGAAACAGGCTGAAACTCACCTCAAAGCCCAGATCGGCACCAGATGCGGCACCGGCTTTGAGACCGAGTGGCCCAATATACCAGAACTGTATTCAGCAGAGGTGAGTTCAACGAGGAGAGGATTCTTAGCTCTAGAGCCCACCTCAGCCATGCCGACCACCGCACCGGCAACGCCAAAGCAAGCCGCGAGTATACCCGCAATTCCAAGCGGAAGGCGAGAGGGGGTGTCCCAGTCGTCCAGATTGTATCCGCCCAGCCTTCCCCCAGGGCGCCTGAAGAAGAAGTGCTCCTCAGCTACAATCACGATAAAAAACGCCGTCTTTTGTTTTTGAGATTAGCGGAAGCTTGCACAGAAAATGCATGCATACCCAGTAGCTCAGGATTGATAGGAAGTTGGAGAGGATCTCCGCAAAGTGCTCGCGGCCGACGACACCGGCGACGGTATATGCGGCGAATATAACAAGCGTCCAGATGAAGCGGGGAATTTTCGCGAACGGCCGGCCGAGAGACTGAATCGAGAGTGCCGCAGAGTAGGTGTTGGGCACGTTGTTGGCGCTGGGTCAACGAGGTCAGATGGGTGGTTCGAAGAAGTAAGGAAGATGGCATCGCGCACACGACAGAAAATGCCAGGAGGAAAAGGATGAATTTGCCTCCTCCTTTCCACGGCGAGAGGACTTGGCTAAGGAGCCCCCCAGTGCCGCCGCTCGTAAAAGCATCCATGTACGCCTCGTCCGTGATCGTCATCAGCAACGCACCGACAATCTCAACAAACACGATCGGGATGAACAGTCCGAAGAAAGTAAGGATGAAGATTTTTATGGGCGGCGTGTCCACCGGAAGACGACAGTTATAGTCCGCTGCAACGGGGGACCACCCGGCGACCGAACCGAAGACGATCCCGCCGAAGCTTAGAATATCCGAAGACAAGGGCTTGCCCGGCGGATCTTCAAATTCCTTTTGGGCGTTGATTTCGAACCCAGCATGGCCACCTAAGCCCAGGAGGAAGAGCATGACGATGAAGAGGACGATCCACGCGTAGCGCTCGTAGTGGTGGACCATGTTATATCCTGAGGTTCAGATTCAGCTACATTGGTTCACCTTGGGCGAGGAACATTACCGATAAAGCAGGGAATTAAACTGCCCAATCCAACGATCACGACGCCCGCGACCAAGGGAAGAGTCCCCGGATTAATCGAGGCCAGGGTCTGTCCACCGAGAATCACAGCAGTAACCGAGAACCCAAGTCTGGTAGCAATTCGCATCAGCACATCGCGGAATATAACGTACACGACATGAGCGTACTGTGTCAGAATATTGAGGATGGAGTATATCGTGCAACCGGCATAGCCAGAGCTGTATCGAGTGATGATCATTGTGCGGAGGCCAGTTTTCGGGCCCAAAGTCGCAATGAAGGAAGTAGCAGTGGCCCCGAGTGCAGCAAAGCAGAAAATGGTGGCTATGGCGTGGCTAAAAATATGAATCGCGTATCAGGAACATGAAAAAATAGGGGCCGCGGACGCGAACACTCACGGCAAGGTGAGAGTGAAGAGTTGTTGGGCAAGCACACCAATGGGAAGGGTAGTCAATACGGTGTTGACAGACCTGCGCACAAGATCAATACATAATAGCGGATTAGGAAATTTAATCAAGCGTACCACCACATTAACAAGCTGAATTCTGTGTGAGTGAGAATAAGAATGCACAAATGTGAACGCACTTGTTCCACATATTCTTTTTCTCCCTCTGGTCCTCAGGGACTCGTTCTACACCGCGCGCCTCAACACCGCTGGCGAACAGCTTTGACAAGGCTGGTCCCATGATGCCGAACCGATTGACGATGACATGGTCTGGCGAGGCTTCCAGAGTAGCCGTCTGAGGCCCCAGATTCTTCTCCTTGTCTTCATAGGATGGAGAGGGACTATGAGCCATGGTGAAAGCCGAAGGATCGGTTTGAGGGCGAAATGCACTTATTGAGGTTTCATTTATAAAAGTGGATATGATATCCCATCAGGATGCCAGCGCGGGAATAGGCGGGAGCACATGGCAGCATTGGACAAAAATACATCCGACCAATGATTGGTCTCCAGAGGTCGGATAAGCAAACGCTATAACTTACAATGCCGCTGCGCGCCAGACCAATTGTCTGAGCCCAGCGGTGGAAAACGACCTCGGGCAGAATCTGCTGCGGCGCGGGTTTGTGGCGCGGACTAGCTCGGGGACTTGGGCGCAGCGGGGGATAAGAAACCCCGATATTTTGAAAACGCGCGCAGGAGCTTGATAAAGTGTATCAAGCGTGTACATAAGTGGATGTGGACAGGTCGAGAACATGAATGTCGTGGAGAGACGGAAGGAAGACCCAATGACTCGGCAGAACCGTGATGTTAGCCCCAGTTGGAAAACCCGTGGCACTGCCTTCAATTCAATTCAACCTGAACGTTCACACTGGGGGAGTCGTCCTTGGCGATTATTGTCCCACTGCCTACATTTTCGACTGGTGCCGCTACTGAGCTAGGTGTTTACTCAGGACCCAAATATTTGCCAAATATCGATATCCTAGCGCAGTCACGGTGCGGTGGGTTAGTCTAGTTTTACTTGACACGTGTTAGCCGTAGGTCGGCTTTCCGCCGTAAGTGTTGCTCTGTGACCACCATGCATATTTAAATTCTGCAAAGTGTTCCGACGACTAGAAAGCCCCTTTAGGTATCTACCTGTATTTTAATCTCAATTTATTTCGCGGTGCTCCCTTCGCAAATGTAAATGCAAAGCGTGCAAACCTTGTGCACAGCCACGTCGCCGTCTAGCAAAATGTGCACCACATCTCAAAATTTTCAGTTTGAGATGCCTTTCGAGAGGAATACTCATTGTAATGCGTGCTCTGCCACTTCTGGTCCACAACGAGATTCATCAGGCCCCTCGTTGAGCTCAGCGCGGACTTCTCAATTGGGAATGTCCTAATCGGGAAGCCTGACCTACGGTTTCGGCCAAGCAAGTGGAATCAGACCATATATCAGGTTATTTTTTTCCCTCTCCAAATTTTCAAAAAAATAAAACCTTGATATTTGGTCTGACTAGGGAGACTAGCGGTGGGTCAACTTGGATCGCTCAATACTCGAGTTTAAAGGGGAAGGAGAGCGGTTGATTTGGCTAACCCAGGCTAACCCTCTGTTTCTCTCTCAAGTATTCGATGCGTGCTCGAGACGATTGGCGCTCAATACTCCCCATAATGGCAGATCATGCGGAGGCAGTATCACCTCCAGTAGTTACCGTCATGTCAAATTCGTCCTTGGCGCTTTCTTCCGATTCTTGTCCCACTGCCTATATTTTCGACTGCTGCCGCTACTGAGCAAACATTTGCCAAATCTCGATATCCTGGCGCCGTGCGGTGGAACTCTGTCAACATGAATAGCTCAATATCCCCATAACAGATCATGCGGAGGCAACAGTGGTTACCGTCATGCCGTCCTTTCATATAAAAGGTCTCGAATCACGCTAGTCTTAGCGCTCAATCATGAAGAACCCCCTTCTCTTTCCACTGCTCTCTGCGGCTTTCACGGCCTCGCAGTCCCACCCGTCCACAGAGAACGAGTCCGGCCACACAGACTCTTGCGAAATCCGTGCATGGGTACGCGCGGAAGATCTCTCCCCAGACCACATTTCCCATGGTGAGTCGCAGACAACGACCTCAGATGACCACTGACCCCCCGCTGATCAGGAGAGCTCCGCATCAAGGTCCCAGACACACAATGTGCACAACAGATCGCGTCCGTGGCGCTCCGCCTGCAGTTCGACGAGTTCGGCGAATTCAAATTCCTGAAGAAGGGCGCGGAGATCCCCGACGTCCGCCATACTTCCAACCAGACAATGCCGGGGTACGCGTCCGGGTGGGGTAGTGATGTCGTATCTGACTACCAGGCACACGACGAGGCGACGAGCGATCCCGCATTGTGGACCATCGGAGCAGAGGAGCGGCGCGTGTGGACAACTCAAGCAACACTCGTTGATCGTAATTTGGCAGGTAGCCAAGCTGTAATTCGAATTTGCGATTCACAGCTTCTAACAGATACGTTGCAGGGTTTCCTCAACCCAATATTACGCCTTCACTGTCGCTGTCCCGGAAGTAAGCTATCCACCCAGCGCCCAGTCCCGCTACCGAGATTTGTTTCGTCCCCTTTTGCGGCACTCTTTTAGCGGTTTGGCGTATCGCTATTTTGCAGTAAGGCTTTCAATTTTAGCTACATATATCTCTGATATTAATGATTGTAGGTTGTAACATTCATCGACGGGCGCGTCGTGGACGTGCCAGCGGGCCACACAACATTTGCCACGGCGCACGCAAGTTTTACGAGGACTCCATTCACCTGGAATGCAACATTCCAAGAGGCGTCGCATGATCAGTGTATGGGAGTATCTTCATTGCGCGCCGAAGCCCTGGAGAAATGTCTCCCCAAGACACGGCGATCCACTTTTATCGCGGAGATAAGTCTCGACGAGGGGAATGTTGTACAAAAGGGTATGCATATTTACTTATACGCTTTGCGTTCGCTCGGGTGATCATGGTTCGATCATTTAGGGTTCTCGGCAAAGGGCAGGGTGACTGTGCACCGCACCAGCGGCTCGGCCACCATGTCTGGCATTTCTGTGCGACAAAGAACCGTGCATCGCGATCACTGGGCACAGGCCCATGCTGTGGCCGGTGGCGACACTGAACTCTGCAATGCTACCTCGTTATGTCACTCAGGTCTAGTGCTGGCGCTCGATCCCGAATCCGAGCTCTATGCGGGAACTTTCGGTGAGAAGGACGAAGAATGGCTGGCGCGCCATCGCCGGCTGCCCC
Source organism: Mycena rosella (assembly GCA_029378255.1). Lineage (NCBI taxonomy): Eukaryota > Fungi > Basidiomycota > Agaricomycetes > Agaricales > Mycenaceae > Mycena > Mycena rosella. Next base: position 65,724 of record JARKIE010000138.1, on the reverse strand, counting down.
CTTATGATTCCAGGAACGAAGGTCCCCTCACTTCGACACACCCGTACTTCGATTTCGACCTCTCCATTCTGCAGGCGACGCCGGTGGACTTTGCGGCATATTATAGCGACATCGAGAATCAACTTGAATTAAGCCTCGCGGTACTGTACCCGTAGGATGTCGCGACCTGCATGTACCCTCCATTGGACGATAAACTCCCGACGGAGGACGCCGAAATAACGGAGGAGGCGATGTGGGACGCGTACACGCCCATTGGGCAGCAGCCCCAGCCGACATACCCTCGCCTGATGATCCTCCAGGCTGTGGTGCCGATTACCGTCGTCGGGAGCCCTCCGTCTCCCAGCGCGTCCCCGATCGCACACTACCTCACCCCGGGGCTCCCGGTGCCGGTCCTGCGTGGCGTGGCGCAAACCGGCGTGCCCGAGTTCCCTGTTGCGCATCCGGTGGTCAGCGTGGAGCCGCTCGTCAATACAACGGGGCGCCTGATGCAGCCAGGCTCGAGCGACCCGGACCAATTGATGTTGCGGACCAGGAACCTGAGTCGCTCGGCTTATCCGGACCCCACCAAGGACTATTCCGCTAGGGAGTACGCGGGGGTGCTTTGGAAGAAGAAGGTCGTAGCGGAGGCACGGGGCATTTGGCCGTTGAGGTCCGGAGCTGCTGAGGACCAACAACCCTTAAGTTAGCGGCGTAATTCAGAATTCTATCCTGTACGATTCTCTGTATGGCCTTGAAATTCCTCGATGTATTGTATTTGGTAATTGCCGTGGCGGCGGCCGTGCCGAAAGAGCCGGCGAAGGCCAAACATCACAATTTTGCGTCTCATCCAACTTCTTCCGAGTCAAGCTTCAAAGCTTCAACCTTTAAGCCTGACCGAAGGGCGAAGCGCGAAGACAATTCCAGTTTCGAACTCGAGCTTCTCCCATTTTATGCACATAGGGAGTTACACCCTCGCTTCGCTTCTCTTTCCGAATCGATTCGCTTCCAATGTCTCCGTTCGTCTGCTTGTAATATCCCCAAACCTTTTCTCCCGGCGCTCCTCCGCTCTCCGAGGTTGAATCGTTCTTCAAGCCTTCGTTCTTCCAGGTACACCCCCAAGGCACACCCAGTGTTATCAACGGTTAAACATGCTGGCTTCCTCCTATCCTTCGCCAGTAAGAGCGAAAGCCGACGGAGGAAAAATGAGGCACGGGGTTTTCGGCGATCGTGGTCGTCCTTCCTGATCCGCCGAACTCTCTGGCCAGCGTTCCGACCTCTATTTTCGCTCAAGATCCCAGTATCAATATCTTTTCCTCTTCACCTCCACTGTTCTCCGTCGCCCTCGCGGGCTTTCATTCGTGAAGCCTTCGCACGCCTGGTTGATCAACTCCCACCCACTCCCGTCTCCCAGCCTTTCAAAAGCCCTCAGTCCCCGCCACTGCAAATATTAATGGGCTTCCACTGCTGTAAAAGAGGTTCAAGGTCTTCAAACCGAGCAATTGGTTCGACGTCAGGTCGCCCCTACGTGTTGGTCGGGCTCTTCATGTCTCGGCGATCACGGCACGGGCATACTTGATTCACAGTCGCGATCCGTGCGAATTCCCACACGACTTGGACTGCTGAAAACGTATTTAATAAATTATAATTCTCGCGACGGTGCTCCGCCGTTCGCCAGTCAAGCCGCGGCTGGTATAGCCCGTACAGTTGACGATGATATCTGATATCTCCGTCCAGGACAAGTACAGGTACAATGTTTTCCATGTCAAGTGTTCCGCGCCGAATGGATCGACTGTTTGAGATCCTAAGGTGACTCGAGCCACCTTTCGTGATATTATCTGCTTTGCTTTACCAAGCTCGGTTAACAACTAAAGTTCAGATTTATTTTAGTTGCGTGCCAATCGCGTCTACCCCTATGGGTGTTTTTACGCTGTAGATCGAGGGGTTGCGGAGGGAGCGGAGGGTTTAATGTTCAAGCGCTGAAACAATTACCGCGTTAGCAACAGGGTGAACAGAAAGCCGGACTGCACCAAAAAAAAAAAAAAAAAAAAGGATATGTAACGATTGTTGCGGTATGAGGCGCCACTGGATATCATCACCTTCAGGAGTATAGAGTCTGTTGGCAATGGCAGCGTTTGAGAGGTAGATGATTTAAGAGAAGACAGGAAGCATGCATGTGCTCAATTAGGCGGTTTGATGTAGCAGCAGCCAAACAAGGGGCCCCCGGCTCTTGTCTTCATCCTCCCTTCTTCTCGCCGCTGCTACGGCATCCACTCTCTTTTTTCCTAATGGCCCCGCTCGCTGGCAGACCGCCCTTTGCAACCGATGAACCCGAAACTTTCTACCAGTCGAGCCCCCAGCCTCGCCCACGCCAGCCGCCCCAGCCAGCCCCCGCCAAGCGTAACTCGGCTTACGACGTGTACGCACCGTTTGCTGCCTATTAGTCTTTTTCTGACGCCAGAGACAGGTATGACAACTATCTCTCGCCAGGGGAGGCCCCGGCGAACCGCAACAGCGGGATCGACGCTCTTGGTATGGGTTTCATGAATGCCAACATGGATGACGACTCGGACGACGACGACGACGAGGAGGACTTGCGCCGTGTACGCAGCATAACAGCATCGTCCTCTCCAAGCCCATCAAAGCACGCTGCCCTTGCGGCTGCAACTGGCGCAACGACCACCTCTTCAAAAGGGCCCTTTGCGCCAGAGCGCCTCGAGACCCCCCCGCCTCAGTACAATGCCTCCTCGCAGCAGCGTGGATCCCCGACTCCGTCACCCTCCACCCCGACTCGCGCGCCCGCGTCGCCCTCAATTGCCGCGCCGCGCCCCGGATACGCAGCACCGATGGCTGCACTTAACCAGAGTGCGAACGGCGCAGTCTCCCGCCCTGCCCCGACTGCAGTGCCTGCGGGACGCGTGCCACCCTCAGGCGGCCACCCGAACCTCCGCATCGTGGCCCCCGGCTCGACTATGGGCCCCCCGTCGCCGTACGGTACCCCTTCGCCCTCCGCGTCCCCCCACCCGCTGCAGGCCCCCGTCACCCCGATCACCCCCGTCTTCGCGCGTCCCCAGCGTACCGGGACCATGTCGTCTGTCAGCTCCGTCGGCTTCTCTGACACCAAGAGCCTCATCATACGTGGCGACGGCGAGGAGACACTCCTCCCCCGCGGCCGCGGCGAGAAGGGCGAACAGTTCTGGCGCCGGTTCAGCATGGTCGCCAAGGACCCCGAGGAGAAGCGCCCGTCGTCCTGGCTCAAGAAGACCCAGGGCGGCGCGAGCCGCCTCAACCGCTGGGTCTGGATCATCGGTTTCATCCTCATCGTCTGCGCGGTGGGAGGTATCGCCATCGGTGTCTACATCTCAGAGCAAGCGTCCTCGCATTATCGCCCCGATGCCATCGGCGGGAGCGCCGACGCGGGCGGATCGTTCGTCACCTCGGCGAGCGCGACCAAGAGTGCCGTCAAGGGCGCGCTCAAGACCAGCAGTGCGCTGCACGTTGCGCCGACCAACACCGTCGCGAGGCGGGCGTCCACCGCCCTCCCGGGGCACGCCGCGCGCAACCGCCATACCGCGCACCTCGGCGCCGAGTTAGGGCTGTAGCCCCTGGACCATGGTTATTTATGGGACACTTAGATCTCACCCCGCACTAACCAACTCTGTATATACATACATACATTGGGACGCCTGCCCCGTCCGCTCTTTACCCCGGATACCCACCCGCCCCCCCACGTACCCCCACGCAGCCCCACACGCACTTCCTCGACTACTCGTTATCCGCCGCCTTCGCCCACCCACCCGCCCTGCTACATATAATGGCCGCCCACCGCCCCCTGATCCTTATAATTCCTGATCAGTGCTTTCCCAGTTTTCGGCACGCACATATTTCTGTCTTCCTAATGGGCTCCGGCCGCTCTCGTTTTTCTTTATTTCGCTTATTTAACTTGTGTCATAGTTCTCAGTTATAACTAGTAGATCGAGGTACGTATGAGTATGCTGCATGGAATCATTGGATTTTTAACAGAGGGCGATAGCCTATTTTCGAGTGGGGAGAGTGTTGGAAAGTAACACACGACGACGATCGCGATGAAAAGGTGCATGTGTATTCGTCCATCCTCGCCCCATCCTCTGTAGCTTCTATAGCTACCGTGCAGTATTAGCCTTGAGCGCAAATGTCGTGCGACACAGTGGGCCAACAGTAGGTCCAAGACCCTACGAATCGGGAACCATCTCGCGGCCGCTTTCTTGACGGTCGCCCAGAACTCGCAGACCTCCTTTGTATTGTCGCGTGGGCGCAACTCCTTGATCTTCTCGACATCTCCCCGTGACTCCATGAAATCGGAACGGCCTCTCAGTTGACGTCGGCCATTGTGTTATAATTAGAAGCCCTCCCACTCTCTTTGAGCGGCCAGTGTCCTGCAGATAAATGAGTTGCGCAATAAGATCATTTTAGCTCCAAGGACCGCGTTGTAGTTATGTGTGAGGAGACTGTCGAGGGGACGTGAGGGCCTGGCCCATGTAGTGTGGGTGCGATATCCTAGTCATGAACGACTCCGAAAGGACCGGTTCGTCGATGTTGACCTGTTATCTTCGCAGCATGATGGTGTCAAGGCTGAGGAATATTTTTCATCCACAGGGCGTAGTGGCCTGCCATAGATATCAATAATGCATACAGAGAGGGAGGGAGTAAGATCCCACATTCCACGCGCTGCAAGATGATCTTCATGACCACTTGACTTGACTTCTGCCTTGATTTTGGACTCTGTACAGCTGCTCGAATAAGATGCGGGGACGTTCTGCGCCTCGGAGGACGGGATGATCCTCAGTTTTCTGCGGAGGCGCTCCGCGTTTCGGGAGCATGAGTGAGCACCCATCTGCGGATTGCCCGGGCGTCTCAAAGGACCTTGGGTTCCATCCATCCAGTAGGTCTTGAGAAGGTTGGAGTTATGGTTCGCAGACCGGTCGGCGGGTTGCGCCTCTTGGACGGCAACAGCATACTGCTGCATCTCGTTAACCGCCTCCGCGCAGCTGCTTTAGTACAGCAATGGGAACTTCCGGACGTCGTCGAGGAGCTAGGTTTGGACATCGTTCTCTTCTATGTGCGAATTCGAGAATTTCCTCGTGTTGAATAAACCGCGAGTCCCGCCGAAGCATACTCTGGCTGTCTCTGGTTCACCGTTCAAAAACGTGGAACCTATGAGATTGTGTTGGATGGATAAAGTCAAGACTCAAGAAGTTGTTCACATTCCGCCACAGAAGCACGTCCGAATGAGGAGATCGTGTAGACCGGTAACCTGTCTCTCGTATGAAGTGGAAAACGTTCATAGAGAGACCGGTCGAACTGAGTTTGAATTGCCATAAGGCGCGAGCGATCACGTTTTCAGCACGTGAGATTCGGGAGGTGGGCCCGAAACGCGCGAGAGTTCGATTCCCGCTGTGTCGAAGCTTTTTTTACTGTTTGTGAAACATGGTCTGAGACCGTTGAAATTTGCTATAGAAATTTTTAAAACACATTAGAATTCACCTGTAGTAAAATTGAGGGACACAGCGCCCCCAAAGATGGAAAAAAATGTGAAGCCATAAAAGCTTCGACAAAGATGGGAATTGAACTCTCGCGCGTTTCGGGCCCACCTCCCGAATCTCACGTGCTGAAAACGTGATCGCTCGCGCCTTATGGCAATTCAAACTCAGTTCGACCGGTCTCTCTATGAACATTTTCCACTTCATACGAGAGACAGGTTACCGGTCTAGAGATCGTGGGGAATGGACGGCACATGGGATGGCATGCAATTATTGATGGCGGCACGCGGCGCCAAGTCAGTGACGTAGGTGAATTCTGCACTCCGGCTCGTCGAAACCATCCCCGTCAGAACGGGGGTGTGTACATTAATCTACCTTACAGCACTTTTCATAATTATGCGGAAAACGGGGTTTTTTTTCCGGTTGTTTGGTTCAGTTTTCATCAGGCACCTAAATTTTGTTGGAAGCTCTCTCTGTCCCGTCCTTGCCCACTACCACCTACATCTTGCACATAACCCCTGTTTAATCACCTATACATGATTCTGGGACATCCCTGAGCCACCGGTGCTCATCCTGGCCTGCCATATCCGCTTGAACACTCTTCGACCCCAACCTTGACGGTTGTGCCCTCGCCTTGCCTTGGTTGTGGCTGCGCCTCTCCTTTGTGGGCTCATTTGGGACTAAAATACTATTAGCATACCTGTGCCTCAGCAATTGGTGCCCTCCCCCTCGATACTGGGAATATTGGGTTGTGTTGGCGTGGTACCAAAGGCGCGGAAGCCTCAGGACAAGCTGCTGCAGGTGCAGGGTTGTAGGGGATCCCTCTCATGAGGTATTAGGGACATATGGGATAGTTTGGAAGACAGAAGTGAGTAACCCGAATGGCATGCATTGTCCACTGACACCAAGTCTCCCTTAAATGCTCAAATGTTGACACCCATGCCCTCCATGTCCAAAATCTCTCCTCCAGAACTAATACACTGGCACTATATCCTTGATAAATGTATACTTAGTTGAAATCAAACGCGAGAACTGAGTAAAAGTGCTGCAAACCACGAGATCAGAGGAGATCAGAGTGTGTTCAGGGGCTATGTAAATATGTCCAAACAGCTGGTTTTTTGCCCATTTTCCGCATAATTATGAAAAGTGCTGTAAGCACAATGATTTGAGAACAAATGGGATATGGGAAAACCGGGATCACGACTGGGATCAAGACCGGGGATGATGGAACGAGCTTCGGCACGTCACGGCAGACCGTCCCGAATAGGAGATCCAGCAACCCTCTTCCTGTTCTTATGGCGCTGCTCGCTGTCCTTCAGCTGCTGGACCAGCACCCTAGCTTATGTCACATAACAACCATTCAGCTCATTGACTTTATTCGCCTCTCATCTTTTTTTTTTTTTTTTTTTTTTTTTGGAGGTGCGTTTGTTATGACCTTCGGCAACTAATAATAGATTAGCCCCTCAGGTCCGCAAAGAATGTAGGGGACATGTGACCCTACTCCAAAAGGTGGGAATGCTTTTACGCATGAACAGCAGATGCCGAACAGTGTGGGACTCGACCAAACTAAATTGGTAATACCCACTAGAACCCTCCTAGGATGGCTTCACCGGGGTTTGAACCCTCGACCTTAGCAAGGCCCGGTGATCTCCGATTTACTCAGAGACCAGGGGTGCTGGTTACCATTATACCATGCAGCCCCCTCGCCTCACATCTCTCTTAAAGCGAGACATCGACCTTGCGCAGCCAGTGAGACAAGCTCTTGAAGAGCCACCGGATTTTATACCCCCAAGTGTGGCTCAATTCCTCGCGACTTCCACCGGCCTGGCTGTCAACGATGTCCTGTATCTATGGCCAGTTTTTAAACTCGAAGTATGGCAACTGCCATGTCAAGACAATACCTCACCCCTTGAAGAGACAACGTTCAAGGAGTATGGCTGGCATCTCAGGATTAGTAAGTGCTCCCATTGTGTTTGTACTTTTTCTCAGTGTGTCTAGCATCCCTCACTGTTTACCCACCTACGCGAATGTGCACTACACCACACTGCCCAAAGCTCGGCGCAGTTCTCCAGCGTGCCGAACAGCATCAAGTTGTTGTGTACTCTTTAGCCCATGGAGCTCGCCCAGCCTGGTCTGTTCACCTGTCATGTCCAGGTAAGCAGCTTTTTATCACCTTTGGTAAATCTAAGCATCGGCCCCGTAGGGTGTCAGATGAACTATCATGACAACTTCTCTGTGAACACCAGGATACGAACCTATTATGCAGGCATCCCTTAACTCATACAGATTGGCGAACACCAATTCACAGAGCTGAAGCTTGTTAACCTGTGGATATTGTCCATGCTCCTCGGCTGGTGAGTTCACTCTCATTGCATCTAAGTGTTAGTAACCGATTCTGGACAGGTTCTCAGCCACCAACTGCGCCAAGCTGTATGACATTGCTTTGTCCGACTGCGCGATCCTCGAAACTGGTGGATGGCAATTTGGTCTCAAACTCACGCCAAATCACATCTGGGATGCATTCGTAATCAAGTCGCTCCTTGACGACTGTGATCGCAACAAAACTCGGCTTCAAGTCGACCATGTCGGGGATCGGAGCACTCGGTTCAAGGCTGCCATGGAAGCACGCAACGAGCATATCATCCTCTTTGGCCAAGATGAGGTGCCACACTATTGTGATCGCTGTATGCGAGTCTTTGTGCAATTCATGATTATCTACACTCCATCTGTGTGATTGTTAGCTGCGATGACCCAGTTGTCCCTGGGACCAAGGCCTGTGCTATGCCCGCTCATCAGCAGATGGAGCGGCTTAAATCAGAAAGGGGCAAGGCGGCATTTACACTCAAGCACCAACTCCAACAGCAGAAGATCCGAAGCGCGATGGCCAGTGCACCACCTGAAAGACCTCCCATGGACGTTGATGACATGGATGCAGACGATGACGACGAGGTCGAAGAGAATATTGAATGGTTCAACATTGATGAAGATGGTGAGGTTCACCGTTACGAGGCAAAGAACCTATGGTCTGTCGGAGTTGCCGACAACAGCGATGTTCCCGATCCTTGCGACCCAAGTCAGAACGCGGCAACACGAAATCCAAGACCATCTTCCATCGACGACACACCCACAATGAGCAGACACTGGTCTGCCCTGCAGTGTCATCTTTGCCTGCACTACTTTCTTTGGCGCTGAGGCCGTATCTAACGTGATCGTAAGTGTCCTTTTGGTCTGTGATTTAAGTGTTCTCTAATAAACACCCCAGTTATTCGTCAAGAACACCTTCTCTGTGCCTGGTGCATACAAGCCAGACCACCTCATCTATGATACCAACTGTGACGCCAAGCAGCAGGTTATGAAGGAGCCTCGCGACCCTTGGTGGGACTCCGTCGGAATGTGCATCGATGTTTGGCACTTCCTAACCAAGCACAAGGTGTCGCACGAGTTCTGTCAGAAGTACTGCAATGTGGCAGACTATCCAGAACTCCTGAACAAAGATGGAAAGACCTGGTTCTTCAACACGTTGATCGCAGAGCAGATCAATGTCTGGCTTGGGGGCTATCATGCTATCGTCTGTGAAATGCTGCCTGTAAAGTATAATTTCTTTCTCGGCGAGATGATTCGTCTGCACAACATTGCTACAGTAGCTCAGTTGGAATGCAATGGACACCACCCCGTCACGCTCCCACACCTGAGTCCCCAGCACCCTGACTTGGATTACTTTTCGCACCCTTTTCTACACCTTCTCCCACACTGATTTCTGCTTCTTGATTCATACTGGCTTGTTGACTCACCTGTTCACTGGCTTGTTATTAATCTAATGTATTTGTTGGACTACATGTCTCCTCACAAATTTTATCGACGCGACTGACTCGGGAGGGCATTGGAAGGAGAGAAGAGCCAGAGTGCTGGCATGTTTATATCTGTTTATTTCAGATGCCGCAGCCTAGCAGGGGAAGAATGGGACCGGTCACAAGTGGTCGCAAGGCTAAATTCTATACAAATCTATACAGAGGATAGGTAACGGTGCGATGTAGAATATCATAAAGTTGTAGATATGTAAGAGTCGTAGGCAGGAAAGGAAAGGAAGGAAAAAAGAGGGATCAAGCTCATCAAAGGGGGAGCTTCTTTTGCCAGTTGGTCCAAAGACTACATAGCCATTGTTGACCCGGCTCTGATCCCTTCATCCCTCTGCTCCTGTGTCGCCTCGTGCCTCCAGCGTCGCAGGGCATCGTTGTATGTGTTTTTGACATACACCTGGCGATATACCTTCCGGAAGCGCTCCAGTATGTCAAGGTCCTTGAGCGCGACATCCTCCATCGAGCAAAAACCCGCGATAACCTCATTGACATGAAGACCGATAGGCCATCTTGTCAAATCAAGGATAGGTGAAACGGGCGTAGCCGGGGTAACCGGTGTCGACTCGCTGAAACGGTGCACCTAAGTATGGCCGTGCCTAGGACTGACTGAGATGCTGCTATGAAACAGACATCAAAACCAACCAAGACACACACACCAACAACACAACCAATACGAAGTGCTAACAAGTAAGTTCGGGTCGTCCTGAAGTATACAGGTAAGATTGAACTCCTCGAGGGCGTTGGGACAGAGATCAACTCAAAGACGTTCGAATAGAACTGTCCTAGGAGCTTCCAGTAGTTGCAAACTACCAAACTTGGGGTTCCCGGGCCACGGAATGTGGGGGTGGGAGAGGGATAAAGTGTCCTAGGACTGCCAACAATGGGGCCTAGGGGTCTGGGAACTCCGACCAACCTGCTAAACGGGGTTGATTCCAAGAGTTATCTACGACCAGCCTGCTAAACGGGGCTGATTCCAATAGATGACCATGACCAGCCTGCTAAACGGGGCTGATTTCAATGGCTCGTTTGATACACGACCAACCTGCTAAACGGGGTTGATTCCAATGCCTGACCTTGCCACTTAACAAGGGACCTTTGAGTACAAACTGGTGCAGCAGGACCACAACACAGTAGGAGGCTTAGATGACCTTAAAGCACTAAAGCAGCCAACAATCGAACTTCCTCGGACCACCAACAAAGGTGTCCTAGGGGGGTCTGTGAATTCTGACCAACCTGCTAAACGGGGTTGATTCCAAGAACAATCTACGACCAGCCTGCTAAACGGGGCTGATTCCAATAGATGACCTTGCCACTTAACAAGGAACCTTTGATACAAACTGCTGCAGCAGGGCCACGGACAGTAGGGGCTTAGATGACCTTAAAGCACAAATGTAGCCAACACTCAAACTTCCTGTTAATGGATCTACACAAGAGGATAGGTTTTATAAACGAATCTCTGCACTGATACAGAGAACACAAGGCCCTTGGACAAGCAAATGCTGTTGGCAACCGCCTAGGCAAGTACTGGAGCACGAATGAACTCCTGTAGGGCGTGTTCTACATGGTCTTTTATAGTAAATAGAGAGGTACATGACAGAGTGGAACTGAGTAATGAGAAATACGATGAGATAAGAGAAACAGACAGTCCGGGCAGGATAGGAAGGGTATACGCGGCGAGCCGCTCTAGTTTTGGGTGTCCTCGGCACCTAGTAGTCATATCCTTTGACTCCTAGGGCCTATATTGGGTATATTTCAAATGCCCTTGGACTGGCTGAACCTCTTCGTGTTCGTCCCGGCTCCTCGGACACTTGTGTCCTGCCCCAGCATGGTTGCTAATCCATCCCATTTGTCCAGCTTAGTGAGTAAGCCACGGAGTACCTCTGCCGGCCGTCTACGTTCTCGACGGCTCAGCCTCAACGTTTCAGCCTGCTGTGATCGATCATCCACCGATCACTTTGGTCTAGTTTGGTTCCTTGGGACGCGTCGTGCCTGTCACATGTTCTGATCATTCTGGAATCCACCGGAATTGTGCCCATGGAACGACTTAGAGTGGTCCCGGGACATCCGCGATGGACTCCTAGGACATCTAAGTGTTCTTGTTGTAAGCATGTGAGCGGTCAGTGAACACCCGCAAGGGCTCCTCAGACGTCAACAATGTCTCCTATTGCTCGTATGAGCGGTCTGGGGGCACCCACAAGGGTCCTTGGGACATCATAAGTATCATATTCAACATAGTCCTCGGACTGTAGTAAGTCCTCGAACATGATCATGTCCGGTCACAGTCCTTGTCCTTGGACATGACTTATAGTTCCTCGGACTGGTTCCATCCAGCCGTCTGTGTCTAACTTGGTACTTAATCTTCATCTAGGCTTTTGGTTTAACCTCCTTGGTAATACCTAGCTCTTTGTAGTGTAACCCGCCCCTAGGTATAGGTTGTGGACTACATCTAACAAACTTCCTGATACCCCTCGGACCACTATGCCGACCCCCATGGAATGGGACCAAGCCGTAGTATGCCCAGGATAGCATTACGGTTCTCTCAGCATCATTGATATATGACCAGCAGCTTCGGAGCTCAGCTCTGATCCTAATTGTATTGCACCAGGCAAGGTAGCCCTAGGACTCAGAATAGTCCTAGGACTAGCAAAATAGCGGGATTTCACGGTTAGCGCCAGACGCGCCGTATCATCGCCCGATGAGGAAGACCAAGCGAAGCCAGTCTGGGAAGTACTGGATGTCGTAGACAGAGATGCGATAGCCATATAAGCAGGAGTAGAGACAGGTGGGATAGTAATCAATAGTTTTGGGACTTTGCGACGTGGCTCGATTGTGATTCTCTCCGGAAATTCATCCTTGCTGTCAGAGCTGTTGAGCTCAATGACGAACCATTCACTTGTTGATACGGCATGTCTGGCGCTAACCATGAAATCCCGCTATTTTGCGAGTCCTAGGACTATTCCGAGTCCTAGGGCTACCTTGCCCAGTGCTATACAATTAGGATCAGAGCTGAGCTCCGAAGCTGCTGGTCATATATCAATGATGCTGAGAGAACCGTAATGTTATCCTGGGCATACTACAGCTTGGTTCCATTCCATGGGGGTCGGCATAGTAGTCCGAGGGGTATCAGGAAGTTTGTTAGATGTAGTCCACAACCTATATCTAGGGGCGGGTTACACTACAAAGAGCCAGGTATTACCAAGGAGGTTAAACCAAAAGCCTAGATGAAGATTAAGTACCAAGTTAAACACAGACGGCTGGATGGAACCAGTCCGAGGAACAATAAGTCACCGTTCAAGGACAAGGACTGTGACTGGACATGATCATGTTCAACGACTTACCACAGTCCGAGGACTATGTTGAATATGACACTTATGATGTCCCGAGGACCTTTGCGGGTGCCCCTGGACCGCTCATATGGGCAATAGGAGACATTGTTGACATCCGTGGAGCCCTTGCAGGTGTCCACGAGCTGCTCACGCACTTACAACAAGAACACTTAGATGTCCTAGGAGTCCATCGCGGATGTCCCGGGACCGCTCTAAGTCGTTCCATGGACACACTTCTGGTGGATCGCAGGAATGATCAGAACATGTGATGGACGCGACACATCCCAAGGAGCCAAACTAGACCAAAGTGATCGGTTGGAAACAGGCTCACCAGCATGAGCCAGAAAACACTATGATCAGACAGGAGAACAATAAGACCCTTTTATCAGGGTGTAGTTGCAGAGAAAAGTACAAGCAGGGATGTAGAGTAGGTGAGGGGAGACAGTGAGCTAGCACAAGGTTACGTAATGTTTGGGTCCAAAGGGATGAGTAAACATGCGTGAGTAGAGAGCGGGTTTACACCCTCCCCGTCCGTAAAAAATTGGTCCATACCACCACAATTCAACCAGAGAAAGGAAAAATAAGTAACGTACCGTAAAAATGTGTGCGCGATGCCCAAGGCCCAGTGTGGGGAGAGTCACCGGCCGCCAGAACATTGAGAAGGAAATTATCCAGATCCAGCATCCTTTCGCGCAATCCATCGGTTGAGTGCTTCAGCTTCGGCGAGCTCGCGCCCGGGGAGCCAACGTTCGTCTTCAGTCCCATGGCCGGCCCAGCGCACCAAATATTGTACACCTCATCCACGTTTACGTTTGTCTATAATATCAGCAATCTCCCATTCTTCATCGCCTGCGACGTCGGAAGTAACCAAGGGCCCGGGTTGAGGGAGTCTGTGGCTGGGGAAGAGTACTGGGTCGTTCTCGATGTAGGGTTCGACCTCGGAGGTGTGGAAGGTGGGGAAAACGCCAGGTTGGCCGGACATGACGAGGGTTACAGTTGAGGCCTCAGGGTGAACACCGGTGATATTGTAAGGGCCGTCAAATCAGGGCATAAATTTCGCAACGCGGAGGTCGTACTTGTTGCCTGCGCGCACATACTGGCCGTGCCGGTTCATTGTGGATAACTTGATGTGCTGCCCAACAGAGTAATCAGGGTCCGGGCCACGGTCCTTGTTCGCTTGTTCGGCTTGTGTGAACTTCGCAGCCAGAAGATTATCTTGGGCATCGGCGACATCACGTTCTAATTGTAGTATTATTTCGGCGGCAGAGATTTCTTCCTCGGAACGTTTCGCAGCGGAGCCGGTGACGAGAGGCGGAATAATACGTGGGGAGTGGCCCATGCGTAGTTCAAAACCAGAGTATCCAGTGGATTTGTTGACAATTATGTGGAAGCGGACACGCGGTAGAGCACATGCCCAGCCCTTCTGGTTGCGGGCAACGTGGTAGCGTATACATTGATTAACAGTCTTGTTTGTCCGTTCGCTGGCACCATCCGTCTCGGGGTGGAAAGATGAGGACATCTTAAGTTGGTACCGGTGAGTTCATTAAGAGCCTTCCAGAATTTCGAAACAAATAATTTGTCTCTATCGGATATAATTTCAAGAGGCAGCCCATTCTCGCAACACCACTTGTCAAAAAACAGTAGGGCAAAATCTTCAACGCTGATGTTTGTCCGGGTCGGTGCGATTTGGATATCGGCACCAAGTCTGTCCGTAAAGGTGACAATGCAGTTGTAATTATTATCTTCAGGTAAAGGCCCAATAAAATTGATTGCGACAGAGTCGCCCCGTTTGTCAGGGACTGGCAGAGGGTGCAGTGGACCGGCGCGTTTAGTGGTCCTCGATTTGTTCCGTTTACAGTCTGGGCACGAAGGGATATAAGCCTCTTCGAGGTCCCGGCGCATATTTGGCCAATAGTAGTTGTCACGTAGTGCCTTGTACGATTTATCGAAACCAAAGTGTCCCAGCGCGTCATGTCTGAGTTGAAACAAGGTTTCCCGAATTTTTGCAGCATGAGGTATGATGAGGCGGTCTCCGATGTACCATAGACCGCTTTCTTCACGGAGGCCGGGAATGCTTTTTGTGACGCTGGCGAACTTGGCACACCAGGGATCGGTTTCGTAGCCGGCATGAATGGAGTCGAGGAATTTGGTATCAGCTTCAATTTCCATTATCACAGCGGCCCAGGGGCGTGAGTCGCATTTGTCGCGGATGCGTGTACAAGCAAGGCAGCGTGCAGCATGGAAGGGAGAGTCAATCCTTGTCGAGATGAGAGATGCAACCATGTGCATATCCTCGACATCTTCAAACTGGGTCGTAGCATTCAATTCAGCTTCAGAGCTCTCAAGGAAGTTGGTGCGGGACAGGGCATCCGCGACCGTGTTATCCTCGCCCTTGACATAGATTATCTTGGCATCAAATTGCAACATAAATTCCATCCACTACGCCTGTCTGCGAGAGAGGTTGCGCTGGGTATTGAAATTTTCTAGAGTACAGTGGTCGGTATAGATGAAGATAGGCGAACCGATGAGGTCAGAGTGCCAGCGCCAAAGCGCGTGGATGATTCCAAGTAATTCTTTCTTGTGCATGGCGTAACTTAACTCCGCACCCTTGAAAGTCATTGAATCGAAGGCAACTGGCCGCGCAGTTTCCCAAGTTGGGCCAAAAGACAGGACAGCGCTGGAGCGCTTGTCACTCGCATCAGCAGTGACGAAGATCTTGTTAATTTCCATGTCTCCGTGGTCGATTACAGTCAAGCAGTCTGCGCTCGTTACAATATCTTTGACGCCTTGGAAGGCGAATTGGTGTGCAGACGTCCATTCGGGGAAACACTTATCCGCTGTTTTCGTTGTCAGCTGGGTGAGCACCTCTGTGTGGAACGCGAGGTTCGGCAGGAATTTAGCAACATAGCGTACAACTCCTAGAAAGGCGCGGACATTCATCGAAGACTTAGGCTGGGGCCAGTTAATAATGCGCTCAATTTTACTTCTATTGGGCTTGATCCCGTTCTGAGAGAAACGGTGACCAAGGAAGGAGATTTCGAGGCAGAAAAGCTTTGTCTTCTTCTCGTTGCAGTAGAGGTGATTGCTCTTGAGACAATAAAATATTATCTGTACGTGTTTTATGTGTTCTTCGACAGAGTTAGACCAGATTACGATATCATTGAGGTAGACATGGCAGATCTTCCCGATGTGCTCGTGGAGAGCAGCAGTGATGCGATGTTGTTGGACGGAAGGCGAGTTACGCAAGCCTTGTGGCATGACAAGCCATTCATACAAGCCCAAGGGAGTGCTCACGGCCGTCAAGTACACAGAGTCAGGGTGCAGTCGTGTTTGAAAAAAGCTATCCGTAAAGTCGATTGTGGACCATATCTTGCCTTTCGCGCAATCTGCCAGGATGTCATCAACGTGGGGCAGGGGAAAGACGTCATGTATTGTGTTTGCATTTAATTCTCGGAAATCATTGACCCAGCGTGGCAGCGCGTTCTTGTCGGATTTCGGTATCAGAAAAGCGGGGGAAGAGAATGAGGAATTAGAGGGCCGGATACGCCCAGCATCCAAATGTTTTTGGATCAAGGTCTGCCACGCTTCCTTATACTTCCGCGAGCTCTGATAAGACCGGTTAGATATGGAAGTGTAGGCAGTTTTAATTTTAATTTTGCAATTGACCTCGGTTGGTAGGTCGTTCACATGTGGGATGGGCTCGAAAATCGGGCGAAACTTCTCTTTGAGTTTATCTCCGAGTTTTTGGTATTTCTCCCATTCGGCCAAGACGTGCACTTGTTCGCGCATGGCCTCGACGACATCAACTTCCTTTACGGTTTCAAATATTTTCTCTTTCACTAGCATCTTGTGGCGTACAGCGCAGATGCTCTTAAGCTCAGCGGCCATTAGTTTGTGGTCCGCCTTCGTCTTCTTCAAACGATCACGGAGTTTGATCAGCGGAGGCTTCAGGGCAGGTGGAGGAGCGGGGTTCAAGAGGTTATAATTGTTGATCTTATCTATTACAGTGCGCTCGTGGTAATCAATGACGATGTGGTTATGCGTGAGGAAAGGGAGACCAAGAACGATGGGGGTGCAAAGGCCAGGAGCAATGAGGGCACGTACGGATCGGGATTCCCAAGGAAGATCTGTCGATATCGGGCGAAGCTTCACATATTCGGTCAAGGTAGAGGTCTTGGTTGTGTCATCGTTCATTGCGACGCCGATGACTTCAGGCTCGTGCAGTTTGAAGCGCCAATACCCGAGCTTGTCAACGAGGTCGGGGTCAATTAATACTAGGTGACAGCCATTATCAATAAGTCCTCGGACGGTAAAAGGGAGGTTCGTCATGGGCGCTTCCAAACAGAAGTCCCAGAACAGATGTGGGATACGGTGAGAGGGACTCACGCGGCTGGAAAGGTCCCCGTCAGTGGTGCCGCTGCTGTCGTTCGGGTCCTCGACGTCGGGCATGACGGCGGCAACGGCGGGAGCGGTCGTGGTCTTGGCGGGGCGTGCGACGTTGAAGCGGGTGCACTCCTCCAGGGTGAGCTTCGCTATCGCCGTGGTGATGATGGCCTGCGTGATAGCGTGGTATTTCTCACCGGAGGGGAAGTCGCACACGCCATCCGCAGAGCGGTGGGTGACGAAGGGTTTGCGGCATTTCAAACAGCCAGTGTTCGCATACAGGAGGGACTTTTCGGTTTCGGTGAGCTTCGGGCAACGTTTGGCGTCAGAGGAAGTGGAAGTGGAGGGGGCGTTCAACGATGGGGCCTTGCCATCGCGATTACGGTGCTTCTGCTGCTGCTGGTCCTGCTCCTCGCTCATAGCGTTGCGCCAGCGTGAGCCAGAAAACACTAAGATCAGACAGGAGAACAATAAGACCCTTTTATCGGGGTGTAGTTGCAGAGAAAAGTACAAGCAGGGATGTAGAGTAGGTGAGGGGAGACGGTGAGCTAGCACAAGGTTATGTAATGTTTGGGTCCGAAGGTATGAGTAAACATGCGTGAGTAGAGAGCGGGTTTACATCGGTGGATGATCGATCACAGCAGGCTAAAACGTTGAGGCTGAGCCGTCAAGGAACGTAGACGGCTGGCAGAGGTACTCCGTGGCTTACTCACTAAGCTGGACAAATGGGATGGATTAGCAACCATGCCGGGGCAGGACGCAAGTGTCTAAGGAGCCGGGACAAACACGAATAGGTTCAGCCAGTCCGAGGGCATTTGAAATATACCCAATATAGGCCCTAGGAGTCAAAGGATATGACTACTAGGTGCCGAGGACACCCAAAACTAGAGCGGCTCGCCGCGTATACCCTTCCTATCCCACCCGGACTGTCTGTTTCTCTTATCTCATCGTATTTCTCATTACTCAGTTCCACTCTGTCATGTACCTCTCTATTTACTTTCATTATAATGAACAGTGAAAGGGCAGTCCAATTGGCACAGATACAGTCAATAACAGTAACCATTTCGTGATTGCCGTCTATCAAATGATCATTTCCCTGGCACGGCTTGCATATCGAAACAAACCCTGAGGAACTGTGGGGCCATTTGGGCGCCTGCCCAGGTCCCGGTCCAACTCAGAACACCGAAATAACACGACATGCTCGTGGGATGAAACACCCATCATGAAACCTTTCTTATCAACATTATATAAATTCTCAGGCTTGATATTGTATGGGCAGCATATGCGCATGCAAGCTGTTCAGCTTCTCAGAATAATAGTACAGGTACAGGAGGGAAAGACATGCTCACCTTGGAATAGAACCCTGCAACCTGCAATTTGGACGGGATCGTGTTCCGCCTTGCTGCGGGCGATGTCCTTCCTCTTGCTGAGCGCTGTATGCAGATCAGGATGCCGCTTCAAAAAGTGGGTGAACCAATTGACACCAATGTAAGGTGAGCTAGCAAGCTCACGTTCTGCAGCCTTCGCCGTTAAAATAGTCCCTACATGGCTGATAACTAGGCTCTAGCACAGATGCAGGCCTCAATCATCCAGCTGAGCCACTCGACAAGCTCATCCTCTTCCGCAGCAGACAAACTCTGCTCAGCCTCATATGCTGCCCAGCGGTTCTTACGCCCATGGTTCTGGTGGCCAACCGTGGCAGGAGCAAGCGCGAATTTCTGTGCAGCGACTCGGATGGGGCAACCCGCACCTTGATTCACCAAATTGAGGGCCTGAGAAATGCGGGATTCGTGGTCCAGCTCGCGTCAAGCCTTTTTCTGGCCCTCGGATCCTGCTGGACAAGGCATAGGCGGGTTCAGGGAGTCAATAGAGCAAGTGGCTCAAGTTTACACGACGAAATGGATCAAAATACGCAAAGTTTGCGCATGTCTAGCTTCCACGTGAATCACATCAAACAAGGGTCTGGGCAAGATTGCACCTGTTCTCTGTCAGAACAGCATAGAATTACATGAAACTTTGTATGGGCAGGTAGCCTGCATCCAGTACTATAGGATAGGCAACAGAAATCGAGAGAATCGGCCCATCTATTGCCGCAAAATTGCGAAATCGCTTAAGTGTCTCGCTTCACGGTTAAATACTGTAGGTGCAGAAAAGGTTAGAGAGTCACTAAAACAGGCTAGGGAGCTATCCTGAGGTCAAAAGACCTCGAATACATGTTAAATGGTGCAGAACACGCCAAAAACGCATAAAATAAATAAGTTGTGTGGTCGTGCATTGACCATCATTACATAATAAGATCGGACACCGCTTATTTGACGCGGTAACTAACAGACTACAATGAGCGAGGAACGAGGGTGTTTACGTTGTAGCGTCTGTCTAGAGAGACTAGGCAATGTGTGATCCCGAGGATTTCGCCGTAAGCAAAATGCTCTGATTGGCTCGGGAGAAGGCGGATCAATGGGTGGGGACAAGATCAATTACGAGTTTGGACAGACCTTCACTAGCAAGGTAATTTAATTTAGTCTTAGTCTAATTTAGATGGGCAGACCCTCGCGATCGCGCGCGCTACAATTTGGCGTGCGCCTAAATTTATTATTTGTACAAACGAACCGTCATAAGTAGAAGCAAGCTTCCTACTTGGCCCGGGACGGATTGTGTCATGACGCGGACTGAGTTGGGGTGCGGGACATTCTGATGTTAGGGCCGTTTTCCTTCCTGCCGCCTTTCGATGCGACTCGGCGAGCGCCCACACATCGGGTGCCACATGAGGGCATCGGGCAAGGTGGGACAACATCCTTTCCAGTTTGCCGGCCACCGGAGGAACATCTTGACTGTCATCGAGTCAGTGAGTCATCATTGGGTAACAGTCCCTGCAATTCATCCTGTGGCCAGATGTATTCTCTAAGTCTCGAGTTCACATCCCTTTCGTCTACCTCCATGAGGTGCAAGACCTGTCAAGCGATGCAGCCGTGGCAGCGATGTTCTTTGTGCGACTTGTTGTTCTTGTAATTTTGATCTCCCTTTTTTAAGTAGTCCCGGCACCATGGCGGGCCTGATGCCATGGTGCACAGAATGAGTTCAAGATAGTATAGAGCAAGCTAGAGAGGTTGTACGATGTAGGGCACCGTAAAAAAACGATTTGTGGGTCCACGGTCAAAATACGGTCAAAACCGGGCCAAGCCGGCGGTCAAGGTCAAATCCGGTCAACCTCCTTTGACCTTTGACCCGGCTGTCGAAAAGTACGTCCGACCAAACTTGGACTTCTTAAGTCCTTCAAACGGCGTCTTGAACGGCGTCTTGTTGACGCGCGTTGACGTCTTGTCTCCGATTCGCCTCTCTCATTGTGATGCGTTGATTTACTTCTCCTAGGAAATCCCTGCTTTCTCAAGATCACCGTTCCCACGCGCCAAGTTTAACCAACTGCCCCGGGCCTTTTATTTGTCTACGTTCCTGATCCACTGGCGGTGACGACGGGGAACCTTGTCTAGCCTGTTCTCGGTCTATTGCTTACAATGTTTACAATTTTGGAAACCGCCTCCGCATACAAGTATACTAAGGATAACCGAAGCCACCTCAGGCTCATGAACTCCGGTCGTGAACACTGAGCCGTCGTGGCAAGTTGGGAGCGACTCGCACACGCGCGGCGACATCACAAATCCGAGTTGAAGTCCACTGTTCCAGAACTCCTGTGCTGATTTTGTAACTAGGTCGGCCAATAAGTAAACCCTCTATTTAGACCTGCGATCCGTGCTCGATGTCAAGTCAGGATAATATTAATTCAGGGACATCATACATCATACGACATTGACCCTCACAGCGGCTCATGATCATTTGAATCAGATTCACATTCAGACATAGCCATTGAAATGAACTATCCGCCTCCGCAACAAGGAAGCTTGCCGTCATATCTGGAATCACCGCGGCCACTGAGACATATAAGATCCATCTCCCCACCCGAGCGCTGAGCGCTCAAGCACCCCGCCACCATATTCCACGCAACAATGTCTGACAACTTCGTCGGTCCAGAAATTGCGTAGGTCTTACTGAATCTCTGTTCCTTGCTGGTAATCTCACTCATCGGGACAGTGTCGGACCCACGGCACGTCATTTGACAGGTTGTAAAGCAGATTGGCTTATTCTTCTTTAGTTCGTAGGCAACATCCTTAATTGGATGCTAATGTATGAAGTCTGCGTCACTTTATTGCCTCGTCACTCATTCGTGTTCATTCTAGGGGCACTCTGATCATGCAAGTCTGTCCGTACTTTCCAAATTTATCCGAGGACCGCGGTGCCTAACAAACAATATCTAGACGGATACTATCGGAAATTTCGAGTCGATCCTCTGGCGATCCGGATTCTCGGTGGGTGCAGATTTATTACGCGTGGCGCGTGGCTCAAGAGTACTCGTCTAGTTTACGGCGTCTTCTGCCTTGACCTCGCACAGACCATCATGCTCACCTTTCACGGCTGGTGGGCGCTGGTGGCGTCTTGGGGACGGCCGGACTTGTTGGAGCATTCTCCTTGGACTGCCGCGATGGTGCCGTTCATGTGTGGGCTGAGTAAGTAGCCACCGTTCTGTTCCAGCAAACAATAATTAATGGGTTGTAGTTTCCGCGATCGTGCAGATATTCTATGCACGGTAAGCCAAGTCGGTGCAAATAATTAATTGTTACCAAACTCACCTCCTGTTCAGTCGGATTTGGGCGCTCTCCTCGAATAACTTCATCCGTGGTGTTTCTGTCTTCATCGTTTTGGCAAGTCAGAGCTATTGGGGCTTCAGTGCACAGATCCTAATTATGAGGCAGACGGCGCTCGCGCAGGGCCTGAGCGCGATGAGCGGGGCGATCGTGGTGAGCGACTGAAGCCCCCGCGCACTTCCTCCAGCCAGCTCACCCAAGGTTTAGGCGATGACGTATAAGCACGGGTACAGCCAGCCAACAATAAAAGAAATGCATACCACATTCGAGGCGGGTCCTCAAAATACATGCTTCACTACCTAGCCCGCTTACGCCATATCATCAGATCTGGCTAGCGGGCTCATTGGCGACCGACGCCATGATCGCCGCGTGCATGGCATACACTGTGAGCGCCGTGTGCTAGTGTACGCCCATGCATTCTGACACTCTCGACTCCCGCAGCTGTCCCAGGCGAAGGCGCGCACATCCTGGAGCAATTCCCAGACGCTACTGACGAACCTAATAAATCGCGCCGTGCAAACCGGCGCGGTCACCGCCCTCTGCGCCTCCGTCGAGTTCGCCGTGTTCGTTCAATTTCCGGAATATACGTACCACTATGCCGCGTGAGCAAAGTCATATTCAAGTATTTTCCTACGCCTGACGCCGCCTCCGTGGCAGGGGCTACACGCTCGGGAAATTGTGCGTACACGCACACGGTTCCGCGCCTCGCTCGTGATTTCTCATCGAGTATAACGCAGGTACTCGAATAGCCTGATGCTCAACATAAACATGCGGCGCCAGCTGCAAGAGGCGGACCCCTCGCGGCCCATCAGCTTGGACGCCCGCAGCGGGACGACCGTCTACGTCGAGCAGCACACCGTCCGAAGCCACGATACCGCATTCTCTCCCCATACCGTCGACGACTTCAGTACCTGGACCGGCGCGAAGGTAGGATAAACCACGCATCCTTCCGTCATATGGGAATTCACCCTGGCTATATAGGATGCGAAGTGACGTCCCTTCCTTTAGTAATGCATGTACAGTATCCGAATTCGGACAGAAATTTGATCATTAGACCGGTTTTTTCAGATTGGAAGTACAGCGGCTTGCGATGACGCGCTGCACACTGCGCATTGGTATTCAATTTGTTCGCTTGCACGCCTGTCGCAGTTGCCACTAATATTATTTCCGTTCTCGCTCCGTTGCGCTGGCGAAAGCACGCAAGAAGTATATTCGGATTCTGCCCGGCGCCCACAAATGGCCGAAGCGGCGGTAATGAATAGCCTGAGACTCAGGCGCCTAAAAAAGCTCCGCAGCCGTAAGATGCGCGCTGCGCGCAGATCACCCACCATGACCACGGCGGAGATGCGAGCGCTCGCAGAAGTACAATACGAATACGATTTGCAAGATATCAGGATAGCGCGAGTGATGTATGTCGATAGACGTTAGTGCTACAAGTAAGTAAATGAGTGCAGTCCGAAATGCGGGTGGGGTACTAAACGAATGTGGGTATGTGGGATGCACGGTGGGTGACAATAAATCGAAATAGATAGCGCGTATTAGGTCGGGGCATCATCGTCGTGGTCTATGGGTGGGCAGGCAGCCAGTGCGGTGCTTATGGGACGGTGTTTGTCGGGCTGACGTGGAGGCTCGACGTCGTGGCCACTGCGCCGGCGCCGAGGGTGCCCGTGGCGACGGGAGTTGCGCCGGCCCCGGCGGCACCCGAGGTGACGTCCGCAGCCCCGCCGATTGGGGTGGGACGCGTGTTGTCGGAATTGTTGTGGAACGAGAGGAATATGCCGATACCAATGCCGCCCGCTGCGAGCTGTACGTGGCGAAGGTTAGTTAATATTGTTGTAGCGGGGCACTGGAAGCGCGCGGGAGTGACGCACGAGGATGATAATGAAGCTAGCAATCCATATATTCCGGCGGGATTTCGAGGATTTTCCTTCGTGTTTTTCGAGCCATGCGCTGTAAAATCACGATCAGTGGGGGAGGGGTGAAAAGGTCGGGCGTAACGCACTTCTTCTCGGCGTCAGGCAGTTGTTGGTGGTGGACGGCGCTGGCGTTAAACCGGCGCCAAAAGACGTCCGATTTATCGAGCTCGTCGTCGGAGTTGCCGCGGATGAGCATGTTTTCGGCGTATGGTCGTGTGGGTGCGGCGAGGGTTGACTGGGAATCGGAGTAGGGTGCGGAAGGTGCGCGCACGAAGGCAGGCTGCACGGGCTGCACGGGCAGCGCCTTGTAGTTGTACGGGTCGGCCATCGGCTGGCTCTGGAGTGGTGATTGTTCTGGGGAGTATTGGTCGGGTCGGGAGGGGTGGGGCTGCTGCAGCCGTGGGGGTGGTGGCTGCTGTTGATATGGCTGGTCAGGCCGGGAGCGCTGGCGCTGGAGCACTGGTTGTTGCTGCTCCTGGTACTGTTGGTCCGGTCTGGAGAGCTGGCGCTGAAGAGCCGGATGGGGCTGTGGCTCCCGCATACTAGGCCGGCTATCTTGATGTTGGGGCCCAGCGCGGGCTTGGGGGGGGACGGAGGGATGGGGATAGCCCTGCTGAAGAGGCCGCTCCATATCCTGCCGAGGAGTTTCAGCGAGATCAATGGTGAAATAAGGGCGTGAAAACGACTGACCCTTGGTGGGCGAGATAGTTGTCTGTTCATTGCGGACACTGGAAGGACTGCGGTCCTTTAGAAGGGATGCTACGTTGCATGAAACCTCCGAGTGAGAGTAATTGGACTTTGAACCACTGCCGCAGTGTGCCCGATCGCGAGCGTGTGCTACGTAACAGTCACACCGGCTACCCGCAAATTGGTATATAGACACTTCGAGTGCCTATTTCACACTGTCCTTGTCCAGAAACGACCAGCGAAAGCCGAAGAAAAGGGAACGGAGAATGAAGACGAAGACGAAGACGAAGGGAAAAGATGAGATAGCGAGACGACTATCAATGATCAGAAGATATCCTTTAGGACCAAGTCTGCAGACTGGCATCGTCAAGGCACCATAGCTCGCGAGTGCTACCACTCTTAGACCCTCTCAGACCCAGACGGGCTTGCGCTATTGTTTTACCAGCGGCTCAAAACGAGATCTATTGTTTATCTCAAGTCCGTGTTCCCATCTCGGTGTTCGACGGTCTACAGCTCTCCATCTGCGCCCGCCATGCCCGACGCATCCACATGGCCCAAAG
This sequence comes from Mycena rosella, assembly GCA_029378255.1. NCBI lineage: Eukaryota > Fungi > Basidiomycota > Agaricomycetes > Agaricales > Mycenaceae > Mycena > Mycena rosella. The sequence continues at coordinate 40,803 of JARKIE010000138.1, read as the reverse complement.
TAGTCGGTTTTCGCACGATTATCCTCTGACTCCGCAATTGTTCCCGCCGACGACAACGCCCAAAATTTATACTCCCGCCGACCTCGGTACTTTTTCCCGCATGACACGCTTTCATTTCTCACTCTGATCCGCCGCTCAAGGCGTCTTGCTGGGAGGTCTCGCTTTTATCATCGGAGCCATCAGATCCCATAGCATTCCGTGTGTCGGCGGGATCTGTCAGACATTGACAGGTAGGTAGGTAGGTAGGTGGAATAAAGGTCTGCAAGTCGGATATCTGCCCGAGGCAGCTGTTATTGGATAGACGCCCACTATCTTCTCAACAGGCCTCAACCGTCTCCACCCTGTCGTAAAATAATTCAGCCAGGTGGAATTACTGCTTTTTTTCGACTCCACCTCCAAACGCGTTCACCTCATACAGCGCGAACGCGGCGAAGACCTGTCTAGCTGGATCCGGATACAACATTATTACACTTCCGTTGGTTCCAAATTGTTCGTTCGTGGCGATGACCTGGCACTTGAAGCGGCTCGATTTGCTGAATTCGTGCACAGTATAATTAATATCTGGCTGGCTCATTTCCGAAATCCGCCAGCGAACTACGGGGTTTCTCCTTCCTAGTTCTTATCTTTCCTGCTCCTTTCTACAGCCGCTGGGACGTGGCGTCGCCCGATAATATTTCCACTGTTTCCTTCAAATATGCCCCATAAGGTTACCTCGGCATTAATGGTTATTGCCTGTTGCCGAATTATTCAACGCTCGATCTGCCGGTTTCGTGCATATGGCCAGCTCATTCGGACTTGGATGCATGACTCTTGGTAGCTTCCGTCTTTTCGGTTTCTTTACAGCCGCCCCTCACAACTCTGCCGCACGGCCGAAAATCTTTCCGCTGCTTTCCACACATTTCTGGCCCGGGCGCTGCAAAAAAAACGCGATTTCGAAGGCCCCGAGACAATACATTGTTCGGCAAAGCTTTCTTGGGAGACCGAAAATATGCGATTCCTTGTCTAAATAACGCCCTTTGACGCCAATAATTTGACCAGCGCTGTCTGCAACCTGGCTTTATGAGGGTTTTCGACCAAAGACACCGGATTCAGCCAGATTCAACTCGGTGATGCACCTCGACTCTTCGGACGAAGAAAGCCAGATTATTTTGAGAAGTTCAGGAGTCGCCGATCCGACCGCCCCCTTGTCAGACAGTGCCGTTTTTGAACTCAAATTGGGGCCGACGAGTGGCTTTTTGAGGCCGGACTCGAGGGATCTTTGCTCCTCTGGCTTAGGGAGGAAGTGTTTGCCTCCGCACTCGCGATCGAGTCAAGTTGCGATTACATAATGTTCCCATGGTTGAAAAGTTCAAACAATCCAACCTGTTGCAGACGAATATGGGACCAAGAGGTCGCAGATCGTTGGATCTGACATACCCATCAACTCGCGTGGCTACTTCCCTCTTGGGACGAGTTTCCAGCGAGTTTCAGCAAGAAAGCGTCGTCCCACCAAACAATACTCCAGGATATCCAACCTAGCTCAACCAAGAGCTTTCCAGAGGGTGCCCCATACCATATGAAGACTATAAAAACCTACAAAAGCCCTACCGGAGTGAAAAATATGAGCAGCGGGCAAGCCGCAGGTGGCCGCGCTTTCCGCATTTGGGGAGAGGGAGGGTCTCGCGCGTGCTTTGATGGGCGTCTTAGATCCGACCTCTTGTATGGGATACACAATTACTCCTTGATGAATGATCAAACAAGGAGTCGTCAATCATTCGGGACATTGTGGGTCCAATCTCGGGTTTCAAACGGCCGGGCCGCCCCGGGGTTGTGTGGCTTGATGTTTCACTCCATGTCAACCGATATCAATTCCGAAAGTGATTTTCCGGACCTCGACCCCGGGGTTTACGACGAGGCGTCCTTGCCAGATATTGATTTTGAAGGTCATTTTCCGCAGTTCGACCTCGGTTTTTACGCCGGGGAGTCTGGTGAGCTTGCCACTGAGATTTGGGAACCTTTAATCCGCTTATTCGTCCCTCAAGCATAGGCACCTGGCGAAAACCAACCTCACCACACGAAGAGGCGGCCTATAAAGCAATCGCCACGCATCCCCGGATTCTCGCCTTCCTTGCTCTCGTAGACTGATGAATATCTCGAACTGGAGTATCAACCAAACGGTGATTTGTGTTGATGTTGTGGGAGTATCTTTTAAACGCACGACCGCCATTGCGAGACAAAATCCCATTGGCAACGCGCATCAACTGGGCGGTCGAAATTGCCGAAGGCCTCGCTCACCTTCATTCCAAGTCTGTCATTTGGGCCGACGCCCATTTCCGGAATGTTCTGGTCACTGCATTTCCTGACCACCTACACTTACTTTGATGAGTCTGTGTATATCCAGCCTAGGTGAGCATAGGTGCCTACACAGACCCTGTGTAACTCAACTATAAAGAGCTACGCTGAGCTATGTTCACCTAGGCTGGATATACACACACTTGAGCAAATTAAGTGTAGGTGGTCAGTAAATGCAGTGGGTCACGGACGATCTCCATATCGTTCTTGCTGATTTCGCCTACTCCATCAAAGATCCCGATCGTTTTCATTTCTTCACGACAATGGCTCCGCCCGTCTTTGCCTACCCAGAAAACTATTCCGGGAGGCCGCCCACGCATGTTGATATATTCGGATTCGGGTTCATGCTCTTTGGAGTTTTGGCGGATCGATTTCCGTGGACTGAGAATCTTATGTCAGGCCTACTGGAGGCGGTCGAAACGATGAACAAATACGCGAAACGTCAGTTCGATGAACTCGATGATCCTAAACTGAAGGAAATGTTGGGACCCATTCAAGTTTTGGCCAAGTGTTCATAGTCTCAAATCAAGAACGTCCACGCGTTGTGTGAGTGGGGTTTATTATGAACCTAATCGTATGAGCCGCAATGCCTGACGGAAGTGTCCCTCTAGCATTTTTCAATCAATCATTTCTGATTATCCGTAGGTATATATACGCGGTGGGCGGGAAGTTGCTGCCAGCCTTCTTCCCGGTCTTTTGCGGTTATTGGCCCAACTTAGTCCCATGCCCCGACACGGGACGCCACAGTTATCTCTTTTTGAAAGGAGGTCCTCGAAGGATTCTGAATCAGGGGGGTAAGAATGGCCAGGGGCGCTTGCCGATACAGGAAGATAAATCCACCAAAGTCAACCTATAATACATTCAAGACTCGGTACTCGAGGCTCGGAACGTTACAAATACAAGTGGTCGTGTCAGTCATACATATCCGTCGTGAATACATCGTCCATATCGATGCCATTGGTGTTACGCGTCCTCCGCGATCAGCACCAGCTCCAGCTCGTCCTCCTCGCTCGACTCGTCGCTGGCGTACCCGGATCCAGCGCGCCCCGTGCTCATGGAGAGCGTCCACTTGAGGTGCATATGCCGCAGGACCTGGACGCGCAGCGGGTGGCGCGGGCAGCGGTGTACGTTCGAGACGACACGCTTCTGCAGTGCGCGGCGGTCCTCGGGGCTGAGCTCAGGGACGGGGGCAGGGTGCGTGGGTGAGCGCTGTGGGCGGCGTCAGGCGGGAGTGGGAAGAAAAAGAGGGGAACGAACTAGGGCACCCAGCGCGTGGCAGATGACGGTGGAGACGGCGGTGAAGTAGAGGCCGTTGGGTGTAGCCTCGGGATCGCGGTCGAGCGCGACGCGGGCTGCGGCGAAGATGTCCATCGGCCAGATGGAGCCTCGCGGGGCGAGGAGGGCTTGTACGCTGTGATATGGGTCAGTACTGAATTTAGGAAGATGTAATGGGGGCTCACTGTTCAGATTTTATCGCCCGTTCAACGACGTCTTCAATCTTGTCCCGGTACGTTGCGTCCGGGAGAGCGTCATAGTCGTCAAGCGTGATGTTGCGGGCGTTCGTTACAAAGCCATACTTGTGCGAAGTAGACATGGTGGGCGGGCGGGTATTAGGTGGGTGGGTGGGTGAGTGGGACCTCACAGGAGCCAGATATTTCCAGTGGCCTTATATGTGGCGGCTGCCAATGTCTGATTGCAATCGAGGATCTATCCGGTAAATTAATGCAGGGGTTTGATTCCGTCCAGAGACAGGGGACGACGCCTGGATAGGGCCCGGGCCGTTCCAGGAGCATCTTGAAGCAAGATAGCTGGTATTTTTTTCCGAACAGGGGCAGGTGAGCAGTCGAGCGCAGATTTGAGGCTGAATTGCTAAACCTCTCGCCTTTTAGCCTATTAAGGCTTCATACCAAGTACTTTGCAGATTAATTCAGAGCCTACTCTTGACTGCGATTCAGAATGAGCAGCGCCTCGGGAGTCGGTATCGCCGAGCACTCGACAGGGCCATCCTTCCGCTGCATTCCGCGCGTCACCGCAATGGAAGGACGGAATGTGGCGCACATGGGTCAGACAGGGCGCATCGTAGTCTATCGTAGTTCGATTGAATCCCCAAATGGATATGTTTCTGCCGTTTGGGGAAAGGCACGTGCCAGAGCCACCTTTTTCGCGCACCACCTTGCGCACCACCGTCACGACGAGGACGTCGCGCAAACGCCGCTGCCCATGGGGAAGAGCGCCAAACTCCACAAGCGGGTGAGCATTAGCTATAGCCTCTGCGCAGCGCCCCGGCCTGACTGGCTCCCGGGCAGCCTAAAAACCTAAAGAAAGCGTCCACCGGGTCCGGCGCCGCTGCGCCCTTGGGGGGCGCACAGGCGCAGGCGCAGAGCGCGAAGAAAAAGGCGGGGTTGAAACAAAAGTCGGCGGCGGGCAAGGGGGCCTCGGCGGCGAGCGGGGGCCATGTTCTGGGCGGCGTGGACTACGTAGGTCTCATGATGGGCAGCAGGAAGCAAGCACGGGAAGAGGCCGCGAAGCTCCCGCGGGATGCGTGATCAACAGATTGTTCGTCCATGAGTTAAATTTTGAATTCGAGGATCCTTGAGTCGCAGTCGCTCGCGAAAAGGGTCTAATATCTTACAGCGGATGATGATACAGGATATTTAAGCAAAGTATACTTTGAAGGGTTTAATCCGAACGAATTGAATTACAAGGCGTCAAGCCAACGCGCCGTTATGGCGCGGCAAAATGTAGCACCACAATATAGAGTAAGCAAACCTCCGACCCAACCCAATAGAATGGTATGAAAATTTCAGCGCACGACGACGTTGCCCCAGCTCTCCGACGTGTCGCGCGGATTGCTTGGCAGCGCGAACGCGGGCACCGGGAACCCGCCGATCCCCTGGTCCATCGAGTGCCCGTCGTCGGTGTAGGTGTCCCCCATGGTCATGTACGACGCTTGGCCGTACGAGGAGGGGCCGTAGCCAGATGGGAGGGCCGCCGCGGCCACGGCGCGCGCGGAGTCGCCCCGGGATAGCGCAGTGACGGGCATGTCCGGCGGGCCGCTCGCCATGTACGACGCTTGGCCGTACGAGGAGGGGCCATAGCCAGACGGAAGGGCCGCCGCGGCTACGGCGCGCGCGGAGTCGTCCCGGGACAGCGCAGTGACGGGCATGTCCGCCGGGTCACTCATCCGCCGGCGCAGCGGGACGAGGCGCGCGACGGCGGGCTTGGCGACGTTGAACGTCGTCGCGGTGGCCCCCGCCATCGACGGCTGCGGCAGCTGGCGGGGCGTGGCTGATGAGTCGCCGCTCGTGCGGTCGCGATGCACGGTCGCCATCTGCAGGATGTCCTGGACGTCGAGCGTGTCCATCGAGAGGCGGCTCGACCCGCTGGCCGGCCGCGAGCGTGGGGACTGCTCGCTGCGCTGATCGGCGGGTACAAACTGGACCCACGACCCCATGCTCGTGCGCACGTCGGACATGACGGATGTAGCGTATTTTTCGCGGGTGTAAATTGGGTCGTGCACGAAGCCGCCGCCGGCGCTGAACGGCGGGGGCGCGATGAAGGACGGCATGGGTTCCTTCTCCGAGGGCCGGTTGAGCAGTGTAGGGTTGAATTCCATGTCCGAAATAAGCCGCCGGCGCCGGCGTTCGCGCAGAAAATACAGCAGGAGGAGAATGGCCACCAGGCCAATGATGGTCGCGGCGACCGCGATGCCAATTGCAGCAGCCCTGCAGCAGACGTGTCAGTTCTGTCTCGCGTGCCGGACATACGATCTTACTGGGGCAGCGGCTTGCTCTTCGTCTTTGTACTAGCCGCTTTCGAACTCCCGGACGACTTTGGGAAACAAGAGTTGGGGCTGCTAGAATCGCCACCGACTACCGACGAGTCAGGAACAGGACCTGCGAAACGCGGGGGTACATACCGGTGATGAGCCCGGTGGTCTGAACATGACCCTGCCCGTCATCGAACAGCATCGCAACCTCCTCCTCACGAATCACGGACATCGTATACGTCGCCGTCCCCGGGCCCGGACCCGTGCTATTGACGAGAGTGAGGTTGGTCGACCCAAGACGCGGGAGAAACGCGCGGATGGTGGGTGCACTGATGTTATATGCGACGGTGAAGGTCTCGCATTGGCTGGGTGTATCGACGAGTTGATAAAAGTTGACGAACGGCGTGGCATTGCCGAAGCAAGTCGCCGCCGCGGTCGGGTCGGTCGGGGGGGCGACCTTGGTGACGTCGGACACGGTTGCCAGCGGGCCTTCAATGTCGTCGAAGGACGCTATGAAGAGGGTGTTCTTGGGCAGGGGGATGAAGGTAAGCTGGATGCCCGTTGAGTTGGAGGCGGCGTTCGGGATGGCGATCTTGATGGGGAGTGCATTATCGACGAGGGGAAGGATAGTAAGGGTAGTTGGAACCGAATGATTGTTGGCGTTGCCTCCGGCGAAGGTGATGTTTACAGGCTCGCACTGGACCACTGGGGAGAGGTTGAATTTGAAGGAGCCGAGGACGACCTGCGGCCCGAGAGCGACGACGGCCAGCACCGAGAAAACAGCGGGCAGGAACATGAGTAGGCGATGAACGGCCTAGGTCATGTAAATTGAAAAGCCCGCAGTGGACTTGCCACGGAGGAGAAGAAGGGAAGGGAAAGAGAAAGCTAACGCCGTCGGTGTCTTTCGTATTCATCAAATATTCCCTGGTGACTGATCAAGGCCTAGAGGACTACTTACGACGGTCGTGTAAATCCTACGTCAAATAGTTCCGAGTGCTGGAGCGACCAAGAGCATGTTGAAGAGAGTAAATATGCTAAAATAAATTCCTGTATCCCGCCCGCCATGACCTTGGGAGGCTTGCTTGTGTTTGGTTTCCGGACGGATCTCGCGTTATGCTCACCGCCATCCCTCGCCGTGCGCGCGCCATCCACCTCGGCCACCTCCCCAACTCTCACTCCCCCATCGTCCCCACCCTCTCCTTCTTCAATTCTGTTACACCACCAGGACAAAAGATCCCCACCTTCCGCGTTCTCGATGGCGTCGGCAAGCCCGTCGACGGTGCGAAGCTCCCCGACATAGATGAGCCCTATGCGCGCAAGCTCTACGAGCACATGCAGCTTCTCCCTACCCTTGACAATGTGCTCTACAATATACAACGCCAAGGTGGGTTGGGCTCTGTCTGGCTCGCTTGAGGCTAACGTCCAGCGCCCAGGCAAAATCAGCTTCCATGTCCGTTTCGTTTCTTGTCATCCAAGTGTCTACATGCGCTGATGTCTGTGAAGTAGATGACATCGGTAAGCGGTTCCCCCACTCGGAGTCCGCCCATTATTGAGGAGAAGAATAGCATGGTGAGGAGGCGACCATCATTGGCAGCGCGGCGGCGCTCGAACCGGATGACGAGTGAGTACCCCGCGATCCCCGCGCGCGCCCGCTGATTTGGGTAGAGTGCTAGGTCAGTAGCGCGTTAGCGGCGGCGGCTGCGCCCTGACACCACTCCCACGCAGGACAGTACCGCGAGATGGGCGTCCTCCTCTGGCGCGGCTTCGGCGTCAACAACGTCTTTGCCCAGTGCTTTGGCAACCACGAGGACACATCAGGCAAGGGCCGCCAGATGCCCGTCGTAAGCGCGCCTACTATCCCTATGCAACCCCTAACCGCGACCGGCCCAGCATTTTGGCTCGCCCGCGCACCACTTCCACACCATCTCGTCCCCGCTCGCGACGCAGATCCCGCAGGCGGCGGGGGTGGGCTACGCGCTGCGCCGCGCCCGCGCGCGCTCCATCGCCGCGTGCTTCTTCGGCGAAGGCGCCGCGTCCGAGGGCGGTGCGTGCTCCCCTCCATTTACTTCGTCCACTACTGACAAAAGCGCGTAGACTTCCACGCGGGGCTCCTCCTCGCGTCGACGATCCCCGCGCCGACGCTCTTCATTGCGCGCAACAACGGCTTCGCGATTAGCACGCCCAGCACGGAGCAGTTCTACGGCGACGGCATCGCCGCACGGGGGCCCGGGTACGGGATTGACACCGTTTGTTTCCTGTATACTCTCCTCGGAACGGCTTTATTTACGCGTCAGTAGGTCCGCGTGGACGGGAACGACGTGCTCGCCGTCCTCGCCGCCGTGCGCGCCGCGCGCAAGCGCACGCAGGAGCAGGGCCGCGCAGTCCTCGTCGAGGCCATGTCCTACCGGTTCGCTCTCTGCGCACTTGAATAAATAACACGCCCTGACCACTTGCGAATAGCGTCGGGCACCACAGCACCTCGGACGACTCGTTCGCATACCGTCAACGCGCGGAGGTCGAGGACCGCAAGCGCATCGACAACCCCCTCGCGCGCTTCCGGCTCTTCCTTGAGGCGCAGGGGTGGTGGTCCGCGGACGACGAGGCGGCGCTCAAGGCGCGCCTGACCGCGGAGGTGATGAAGGCGTTCCGGCACGCGGAGGCGGCGCCGAAGGGCGAGCTCGGGGAGCTGTTCACGGACGTGTACGGCGGGGAGGAGCCGTGGAATATCGTAAGTATTGTGGCTTGCTTCATGGGCGTGAGGACGGCTGATTGACTGATTTTTGACAGACGGAGCAGCGGAAGGAGCTGACGGGCCTGCTTAAGAAGTACGGCGATACCTGGGAGCCGTGGCGGAATGAGCTTGCGCGGTTCAAGAACAAGGGACAGGATTTGACGGGCGACGCTTGAGGGGGTCGGGGACTCGCAGTTGGTTGTATAAGTAGTGTACCATTTTCGATGCAAAATAATAGCAAGTTTGTACATTACGAGCTAGCGCATTTCATGAAGCCGCCGCGATGTAGCCAGTCCCATCCCCGGACGATATCTAAAACCTTCGATGCTCAAGGTCATACATGCATTGCGCAAAAGCGCGGAATAATTATACAAAAGTCCTTCCTAAAGTACGTTAGCTCCATGGCCCCTCCTACAACCCCCAAACCCCCAGAACTCTAATGCTGCAACACAGAAACATTAATGCACGTCGGGCAGCACGACATGGCTGATCAAGTACGGCAGGAACATCCCCAGCGCAACCAGCCCCACGCGCACCGGCGGCTTGTCCGCGCCCGCGTCCCCCGCGTCCGGCGCGTGCGACACGTCCTGCAGCACCGTCGCGACGTACAAGAACGTCCCGCCCTGCGCGTTCGTTAGCCAAAAGAAGTCAACCGAGGGAGGAGGGAGACGCACGGATACGAGGAGCGCGACACCAGTCCAGCCGCCGTCTGCGCCGGCGCCGAAGAAGGTGAGCAGCGCGTAGGACGCGATCGCGCCGACGGGCGTCGAGGAGGCGAAGACTGCGAGGTGCCTCCGGCACTCGCGCGGTGGGAGGGACGTGTTTAGGAGGGAGGTGGTGAGCGCGAGGGACGTCGGGGCTGTGGGCATTTGCATTCAGCCTCGTCAATATGCGCGGAATTTAGAGAAACGCGCACCCTTGTGGATGATGAGCGCGAGGAAGACGATGAGGGAGAGGTCGCTGTGCGCGGGGTCGGAGGAGAGGGAGGAGACGCCGAGGGCGAGGCCGTCTGCGAGCCCGTGCGTTATGAGCCCGAAGGTCAGCGGGTACGCGCGCGCCCTGCTCGCGCGCATCTCGTCCATGTCGACCTGCATGAAGCCGAGCGTCTGCCCGCCGGAGCGCGGCGCGCCGTCGGGCTGCTCCGCGTCGCCCATCTCCGCGTCGAACTCGACCGTCGCGCCGACCGCGTGCAGCGGCAGCTCGTTCGACGCGCTCGGGTGCGCGTGCGAGCCGTGCGAGTGGGAGTTCCCGGGCGCGTGCGGCGCGACGAGCTGCTCGACGACCATCATGAACGTGAAGCCCGCGATGAGCGAGAGCGCGATCGTCGAGGTCGGGAGCTTGTCTGCCGCGTGGGCGGACGCGAGCGTTTCGATGCCCTCTGGGATGATGACGCCGAGCGCGGTGCCGATTAGGATACCTAGACACGTTAGCCTGGGCCTGTCGGCGGCGGCGCTATGCGTACCTGAGCCGAGGGTGGAGAAACGCGCGACGTGGTGTTCTGGGGAGAATAAATGCAGCGTTTAGCCTACCTAAGTGCGACGGGGGAAGTTGGAAGATAATACTTGACAGTGCAAAGGACAAGGGCAGGATTCCGGACAGAAAGGAAGAGCTGAATTACAGGACAAGATGAGCGACTCGCCAGGAGGACCAGGCGCGCTACTCTACTCACACACCAAGAAGCGCGGACATGACGAGGAGCGTGAACATCGTGGTTTAGGTCGAGCAGCTAGTCTCTCGAGGTAGCCAGAGGTTATATCGTCGCCGCCCTCCTTCGTCGAGGTTAAGAAGGATCCACGCAATTTCCTGAAGTGCGGGGAAGGAAGGAAGCAGGAAGCGCGTGTCGATCCCGCTTGTACGTGTTGTTCGGGCGCTTCTTCTCTCACATATTTTCGGATTCTGCTTCTACAATTTCAGGAAATATTTATGCTGTACATTCCAATCCAAGTGCACCAGGCCTAAAAGATAAAACTGCCGCTCGCAGCGTAGCACCCTCTCCTATTCGTCCAAGCCTGAATCCGAGTCCGAGTCCGAGTCTGTGTTCGAGTCAAAGTCTTGGGTACGCCAATAACCATAGAACAGCCTCTCGAACTCGAGAAGAAGCCTTTCGGCGGCCTTTGTTCCACCAATTATAGCTACCAGGCGTGAATAATCAGCATCGACAAAAGAATGTGTTTGAGGGACGCACTGCTATGCTCTCCGTCAGGCATTTTGGCCCACACATACACAAATCCAGGACAGTGGATCCAGAGGGTTTTGAGCGTGGGGCGTTGGGACACGATATCATCCTTCAATTCGGGTAGGCTAGGGACAAGCACCTCGGCGAATTGCCATTTGATCGCGAGCTTGATGATGTTCGGGGGCAGGGAGGAGGGGAGGTCGTCCAAGAGGAGGTGCGCCTGCGGGGGTGTTAGTCCATTATAAACCACGAGCGTTATATGGCTTACCACCGAAAGGTAGGGGTAATGGACGATGGTCAACAGAAGCTCCTTGAGGTCAGGTAAAAGGTCGCGCAAGCTTCCGAGGGACGGAACAGAGTTATTGAGGGTTATGTCTAGAAGTTCAATGTTGTTGGGCTTGGAGATTGAACAGATCGTCTCTAGAAAATTCCCCAGATTGCATATGTCGATGGTGAGGCAACGCAAGTTGGAGAAATGGAGGAGAGGCAGTATGTGGTAGGGACCAGTGTAGTCGACGAGCAACGGGCAGTAACCGGGGCCGTCAAGCTCGGGAAAGGCGGGTAAGTAGCCACGGATGTATACTCCAGTCAGATCTAGGCACTGCACTGCGGGGAATTTCGACAGCGGGATGAGATGCAAAGGCGCTGCCAGTCTTCCCAGTTCAATAGACAGGGTGTGCACATTCGGAAAACAAGGGATGCTGGAGTGTATCCCAGAAAAGAAGATTTGGTAGAATCGCGTCGACATCTCGAGCTTCAGCAAGTGCAGTGTATCCGGACACAAGGCGCGGAACCACCATGTTTCTTGACTCTCCTCGTTGTTGTAGAATTGGAAAACATCCAGCTTCAAAGATTGGGGAGCTACCTCGAGCCCGAGTTCCCCTGCGGACACGGTGCCCGTGCCCTCTGCGATTGTAACACTCCGGAGGTTCGGCAAAACGCACAAGTTCGCCATGGCGGCCCGGGTAAAATGGACGTGGATCCCGACAAAACACTGAAGTTTGGTAAAGCGGGGGAGGCACTGGAAAAAGGCCGCCAGTAATATGTACGGGTCTTCTTCGGCAGAAAGGCGGGGCCCGATTTCCTCGAATGTGAGAGGTGCGACATCGCAGACGAGCACATGCGGTGCGATCATCTCGGAAGCCCAGAACTCCAGGCGTTGGCGCGCGCGGTCGAGCTCTGAAGCTAGTAGGATTGGGAGCAAGTTAGACAAGCCTGGCATGTCGTATCCCATCGAATACGGGTGGAACTTGAAGCTGCGAAAGAGCACCGGGCGGGAAAGAAGGTGGAAGTATCGCGTGGTGAGGGCGAGTTGTTGGAGAGTTTCGTGGTCCGAGTCGCGGGAGAAATAAGTGACTATCTCGCCCAACAGCTCCGCAGGAACGCGGGCGGCGAAGCTCATTGTGGTTCAGTTTGGGAGGATTCGGATCAGCCGTCGGCCGATGGTGTAACGACAGCGTGAAAATTCTATGAGTCGTTTCTTTGGCTATATTTAGCGATCAACGCGACTAATCAACAAACGCGCTCCTTACCACAAGCGACGATGCCCAAACGCCGCGCGAACGTTGACAGCGACGACGAGAACCCATCCGTTCACGGCACCCCTGCCTCCAAGCGTGCTCGTACAGCCGACAGCGACGATGAACGCGCGCCACCCGCCTCGGCGAAACGCGCCTCCAAAGGCAAAGGCAAAGCGCGTCGCAGAGACGACGACGACGACGACGACGATGAGGAATCAGGGAACGATAACGAAGCTCAGGATGCCGAGGATGAGGACCGCAAATTTGAAGAAGAGTACGAGGAACCCATCCGCGCAGCGATCGAAGCCAGGCGTAAAGTTCACGGTGTAAGCATTTTTTCGCGATAGCATTGAAGGGTCCGACTCAAAATTCGCAGGGTATTGCCGACCATGGCATTATTGAGGGCATCGAGATGCACCAGTTCATGTGCCACAAGTACCTGACTTTCTCTTTCGGGCCACAGATCAACTTTATCATCGGTGCGCACGCGTCTCTCTGCCCCATTATCATGTACAGATGGGACTCCTGCCCTTCCTCTCGGCTCTTCGCATATATATCCTCAACTGACAATTCAATTCCTTCATGTGCTAACTTGTATTCAGGACACAACGGGAGTACGTCGTACGCCTGGACTTTGCTACCGCTGAGCTTATTTTCCTTTTGCAGGTGGGAAGAGCGCCGTGCTCTCGGCTATAACTGTTGCTTTGGGCGGTAAAGCCAATTCCACCGGTCGTGGAAACGGCCTCAAGTCTTTTATACGCGAGGGACAGGCGTACGTTTCCCACAGCTCCAACCTTCCCTTTTCGTTGAGCCGATCTATAGAGCCGCCGAGGTCACAATTACCATAAAGAACCAAGGAGAGGAGGCGTTCAAGCCCAAGGAATACGGGAAATCTATCATGATCACTCGCAAGTTTACCAAGGAAGGCAACAGTTCTTGGAAAATCAAGAGCAAAGACGGCAAAGTAGTTAGCACGAAGAAAGACGAGCTCGCTGCCATTTGCGACCACATGAATATTCAGGTCGACAATCCCATGAACGTCCTCACGCAAGGTATGTTTCGGTTTCTTCGGGTTGTTGCGTGGATCTGACATTTCCTTGCCAGACGCTGCTCGACAGTTCCTCAGTGCGTCTCTGCCCGCGGACAAGTACAAGGTATACCCAAGTCCCTAGTTCCGACAACCATACTGATTCGACCAGTTCTTCTTGCGCGGGACTCAACTTTCCCAACTCTCCGAAGAATACGACACTTGCTTTTCCAACATAACCGCCACCACGAAAGTCCTTACACAGAAGAAAGAAGCCATTCCTGATCTCCGGACGGCATTCCGCGAAGCGAGTACTCGGTTTGAAGAGGCATCTAAGGCTAGGGAGCAAAAGAAGAAGGTCGATGAGTTGAAGAAAGAGTTGGCATGGGCGCACGTCAACGCCAAGGAGAAGGAAATGGAGAGCAAGATCGAGGACGCTGCCAAGCTGAGCCGGCGGCTGCCCAGGATTAAGGACACCCTCAACGAAGCAGAGGCGAGTTCAAAATATGTGGGAATGATAAACAGTGTACTTACCCTTCCTAGGAAGCCTTGACCGTTGCCGACCAAGAAGTGGTGGCATTGGAGCAAGAATACGATGCTATCGGGGACAAGAATACTCTCGTTGAAAAGAAGACCGCAGTATCAGACGAGTTACGCCTTAACAAGAACCAGATAAGCTTACTGAATGTATGTATCTCATGTTGCCGCCATTGGATACTCGCAACTGATCGTGCTCTAGAATGACCTCAAGGACATGAACGTTTCGCTCAAGGCGACGAACAACCAGATTCAGGAGTATCAGGCCCTCATTGACAAGGAAACCAAGCGGATGGAGAAAGATTCCGAGTCGAAGCGGAAGGAGACCCAGCAGAAGCTGAATAGTGCCCGCGACGCTGTCACAGCGGCAGAGGCGGCCTTGAAGGCCATCCAGGACCAGAAGGCTTCGATCGAAGCGGACCTCGGTCGCTTCAAGGACGAGGGCACTGCTGCCGAGAACAGAATCAACGACTTGCGGAGCCAAGTCACCAATTGCGAGCAAGCGATAAACGGCTGCCTCAAAGCTGACCAGGATCGATACGCTGCGTATGGATCCAACATCCAGAGGGTTGTTGAACGGATCGGCACGACAAACTGGCACGGTCAAAAGCCCCTCGGACCTTTTGGCATCTATGTCACGGTCCGGGACAACCAGTGGGCCGACTTGTTGCGGACCCAGCTCAGCCAACTGCTGAGTTCGTTCGCCGTCACGGACGCGCGGGATATTGGGCCCTTGAAGAAAATCCTTGCGGATCAGGGCAAGTGAGTATAACCTCTCTGTTGTCGCACCTCGGGACTTACGATGAACTAGCCCGCGGACTCTTATCCATTATTTCCAGCCGGATCTGTTCGACTACAGTGGCGGGGAACCGCCGGCCGATGTTCTTACTGTTCTGCGTGCCCTCGAGGTAAGTCTCGCAACGCATTAGCTGCTCCGGGTTTCTAATGCGTTGGCGCGCTGGTAGATCTCGGACCCCCACGTCCTGCGGATCATGATCAACAAGGGCAACATCGAAGCGCGCGTTCTTGCTGCTAAACGTGCCGAGGCGGAGCGTATTTTGACCAACTTGCGAGCCGGGACTGGCTGGACCCTCGATATGTTCACCGTGACGCGCTACCCGTGCGTCCCCTTCCCTTCGCAACCTTGGACTGCGCTGACGTGCCCCGCACTGTAGTGAAGGGGGAGGGTCCTCTGTTCCTATCAACCAGCGACGGGGGGTGCACCCGATGCTCCTCGTTGGAAGCGCTGCGAGCGAGCTGCAGTACGCCATCCGTTACGCTTCCCGTGCTTGCGATCACTCAGCAACGGTATCTGTTCTAGGCGATGGCGCGAGAAGAAAGTTCTCGTCGAGCGCGAGCTTCAGGACGCTAATGCACCCTTCAAGGAGGCAAATGCCAAATGGAGCGTCGCTAGAAAGCAGCTCGAGAACCTGAAGGTAAGCTCTGAAAAAATGCGCCTTGTTGTTTATGCTGACGGCAACTGCAGACCCAGGAGCGAGCTGCAGCCAATAACATCCATCGAGCGAAATCATTCCTGCACCAGCTCCAGGAAGAGATCAACGAGGAGCTGCCGGCGGAAATCACGTCAATTCAAAGCGCCTTGGATGCAAGTACATTTCAGTGCCGCACGTTTACACATCCTCATCGTTTATGGTTTCGTTCTGTAGGAGGCGGAAAACGCGAAGAAGATTGTCCTCGATCAATTCGCGGAGATTTCGACGCAGAAGGCGTCCCTTGATGAGGTCCAGTTGAACCTTCTGAAGAAGAGGGACCAATTCCAACAAGAGATCAACGAATTTACGGCTCTCAAGAATACTGCAAAGGTGCGTGTAACGCCGTTTGGCCGTCGCGGTGAAATAATCTTCCTTTCTGGGCGCAGGAGAAGATCGATCGCGCGGTCGACAAGCGGACGAAGCTTGCGAACGACATTAACCACTGGAAAAAGAAGCTCGAGGAGGAACAGGCCAAGGTCACTGCGGCCGAGGAGACTGCGACGCTCGTCCAGGATGAGTTCAAGGTGCTTTATGATTCCACGGTTGTTTCATCTTGGAAGTGACCGTCCCTGCTCAGGAATGGACTGCAAAGGCCGAAGAGTACTGCGAGCGTGTGGTAACTAAGCGCTCGCCGGAAGTTGTTGACCGGGCTTTAAAGTCCACGCAACTGGCGTTGCAGGAGCGCGAGAAGAGGTGCGTGTGTAGCTTATCGTGAGGATGCATTAATCCTGATTTATGCCATTCTAGGCACGGGGCCTCCGTGGAGGAGATGACCGTCGAGGTCAACAAGGCACAGGCCAAACTGCAGAATGCAGAAACCGATCTGAAGCAGATGACCAGCTTGAACAAGGTTCGTGCCCTGCATCCCCGCGTTCTTCATCCCTGATTGTTCTGTCTGCAGGCTCTCAAGGCGTCGCTGATCATCCGGCTTTCGCGGTGGCAAGAGTTCCGCCGCCACATTGCGCTTCGTTGCAAGCTCGTGTTCGGATATCATCTTTCGCAGCGAGGGTACTATGGGAAGGTCCTGTTTGACCACGATAAAGGCACCCTACAGCTCAAGGTGCGGCGGTTCATCGCTGCAGCATTTTGGCCCGTCTGATGCGGGGTACAGGTTCAAACGGACGATCAGGCGGCGACTCAAGGCGGGCGCGACAAAGACCCTCGCTCCCTGAGCGGAGGCGAAAAGTCGTTTTCCACCATCTGTCTCCTCCTATCGCTCTGGGAGTCTATCGGGTGCCCTCTCAGATGTCTCGGTGAGTTTCAGGCGTTCGCGTTTGAACTGGTGCTGGTGCTGACACACGTACGCCTACTAGACGAGTTCGACGTGTTCATGGATGCCGTCAATCGTCGTATCAGCATGAAGATGATGGTACGTCGCTCGCTGGCTGTGCACCCTGGTGACGCTAACAGCTTGCCTAGATCGATACGGCCAACCAGTCGGACAAGAAGCAGTATGTGCTCATCACGCCGCAGGACATGAACAATGTTGCGCCCGGGCCGACTGTGCGTGTGCATCGGATGACTGACCCCGAGCGGGGGCAGGGCCGTCTTGGGTTCGCTAATTGAGAACGGGTGCCTGCGCATATGATAATCCGTTTCCTAATTTCTAAAGTATGAATATGAATTTATTGTGTCCTCGACTTGGACTTGCAGCTTGAACTCTGGACGCGATGGGGGCCAAATGACGTAATGTAATAATTTGCGATCTCTGGACGCGCTTGCCTACGCGCTTTTGCACCTGTACCACCACCTGCACCTGGCTCTCTTCCGCTTTCATGGCCTCGTCCCTCCGGAAAACATGGGGAACGATGCGCATCGTCGCCCTTCCCCTCACGCGTGCTCAGCCTCCCCAGCGTATAATAACCTACTACAGCTTCAAGATCGTCCCTCCGCCGCCGCCGCCGCCGCCTCCAATTTCAAACGATCCCCCGCCGTCGCCGGGATGGCTACCACCGGAGGGCGTGGCCAAGTGGGCTACACTCAAGGTCGACGCGACTTGGTCCGGCTGGGGCAAAGCCAAGGCCGGCTCGTGGCGGGTGCGTCGCCCTCCCTCCAGGTTGCCGCTTCACAGGCCTGACTCTCGCGGCTAGTTTCGCGTGTTCGAGTTTGGGGAGCGCTTCTTGGACAGGCTCGATTTTGAGGAGTCGGCGCTCAAGCGGATCGACGTGACAAGCGCGCCGCCGGCGAAAGTACCCGCGGACTTGACGGGAGAGGAACGCGCGGAGGCGGAGGCGGCGTGGGGAAGCCTGAAGGTTTGCTGAATTGGCCAAATACTGCTGGGTTTGCCTCTTAATACCGTGCAGGTCCCATTGTTATACCCGCCGAGCGTCTCTTCGGCCCCTGCAGCGCTCTCCGACCTGCAAGCCCTCCTCCAGCGGCGCATCCCGCTGCACAACAGGGTAAGTTCTTCTGTACATCCGATTCCACACAAGGTCTCTGAACAACTCCAGGGATTCTACACTTACTTGATCATCGCGCCCCTCACCGCTCCCTTCATGATCGTCCCGGTGATCCCCAATTTGCCATTTTTCTTCTGCGCCTGGCGCGCGTGGTCTCATTACCAAGGTGCGCCTTCAATATTCTCAGCAGTGATACGCCTGTTAAACAATATGTCTGCATCTTCCAGCGCTCCGCGGCGCGCGGCATGTCGATGCTCTCCTGCAGGCCGGCAAGATTGTCCCCGAGGCAGACGCGGCCCTCGACGCGGTGTACCCGAACGGCGACGCGCCACCGCCCACACCCGACGCGGAGCCGACGCAGACGCTGATCGTGACGCGCGACTCGCTTGGGAACGCGATGCGCGGGCTCGCGATGCAGGACGATGAGGCGAAGGACGTGCTGCGCGCATATGAGCAGGCCATCAATCGTGGGCGGTAGTGTCTGTCCTCGCGTTGCTGCGTCTCGGCAGCAAGTGGAAATACGAGTGGGTCATTCCGACTGGGTCTCCGAGTCCATTTTATAGACGGCCAAGATCTCGCGGGCATCGTTATAATTCTAGTACGCCCGGTGATGGCTGCATGTAATATAATATTAATGTCCCGCCCACGCAGAGCCCACCGGCATCATATTCGGCGCATCAGGGGCAGTGCTCGCGCATCACGGATTTTAACTCCGCATAAGTTCAACCCATCTCTGGCTCAACCCTCCACGCTCGTGTTCGCGTTATTCTAAGCCCGCTCACGGAGTGCTTGAAGAACTGCAATACCACCGTCACACGAGCTACAGATCCTAACTCTGTCGGAAGGCGACCTCGACGAACTGCCAAAAGAAGATAAACTGTATTGCACCTCTGGTTATCCCCTCGTCAAACATAGCCAGCCTTTGCACACCCTTGCTCCAAGATAACGGCAAGCTCACCTCCGCGGCGTGCGCGCCTTGTTCTCCAGCTTACAAGCATTGCTATCACCGTGGCATGACGTGAATCCGGGCAGTTCCAGGCTCCCGCTCGTCGGCCAGCGATCTCCATCACACGCTCCACGTCGCAGTCGCGTCGATTTGGATTTTGCAGCTCCCTCCGTGCGTTTCATGGAGATCGCGCCGCCGCGGGCTCGGAGTCGAAGAAGCGCGTGGTAAGTACGTGGTTATTAGCCTATTACCTAAATAGCGTCAAGGTTGGGCATCCGGCGTATCCGGTCGGGGGCGGGGGCGTCAATCGCACTGAGAAGCGTGGGTGGTGCCTGGAGAGAGGGGTTTGCGACCGGTGTTGTGGGCGAGGGGACTGCCCGTTTGGCGGAAGAGTTGCACGCGGAGGGAGAGAAACGGTATGTCGATGTGGCGGGTGCTTCACGCGGTGCTTAATATTTCGTGATGCAGGTCATCTGGGCGATCTGGACGGTGTACGGCAGCACTCACGCGTGCGGAGCCAGCAAGGTGAGTGCTTGCATACGCTGCGAGAGGAGTGGAATTGGCGACGGAGTCGGGGCTGGGGAGGTAGAGCGCGAGAAGGGGCAGCTGGCGTGACAGGTGTGTGGAGGAGACTGATCGATTTTTATTCCGTGGTTGCCTGGGGCGCAGGCCGGCGTGGGCGGGTGGTGGTTGGAGATGAAGGAGCTAAAAGAAGGTTGCGAGCCTAATGTTTTTGAAGGTGGCCACGGATCACGACATGGAGGTTGATTCTGTGCAGAATATTGGACGGGGGTAGGCCGGCGGGCCTGTCCAACGAGGTGGGCCCTCGGGAAAATGAGCTTTGACTGTGCCAGATTGGGCCGCGATCGAGCAGGGGATCGCATGCCCTTACTCTTAAGTAACTAGAAGAAGAATCCATCCCCCGAACACGCCCCAATGCCTCTCTCTGCTGTCTACACCCTCCCCGTCGAGTTGCTCTCTCGTGTATTCGTCCTGGGCGCAGCAGAGCCACAGTCCGACTCGCCATTTCTTCTCCGGCCGGACGACGACCATGACCCTGTCGCATCTGCCGACTTTCAGCTGCTCGTTTCCCATGTGTGCCGCCACTGGCGCGAGGTGGCACTGCGTATCTCTTGTCTCTGGACGTCCCTGCACTTCCGGGAGCCCGCGCACATCGCGCGCGCAGAGGCTTTCCTAGGACGCGTATCGACAAAGTGAGCCAGTCTTTGTGGAAACAGCACACGGTCCGTGATGCTTTTCATGTAGTCATTCGCTCGATATTTTGGTCGATACGGTTTCGCTTGATGACCATATACCGGGGTGGGTATGCAACTAAGCTATGTTCGTTTTTTTCATCGATTTGCAGGGTCACCCTCTGCCGCGATGAGATGCGGACCATATTCGCGCTCATCCTACCGCATGTCGCTCGATGGCGAGCTTTCCACCTGAAGGTATGTTCTTTTATTCTGGCCGGACGCCAACACGTAATTTTTTCGGCGAAAAAATGGGGCCGGCGACCAACTTCTAAATTCCTTTTACAGGTTCGTGCCAATGAATGCAAGCTCGTCGCCCGCCAGGCTCTGTCAACATGTGGACCCGCACCGCGCCTGGAGACTCTGCAGCTGTACCACTTCGAGGATTATCGCACCGCGCAGAATCTTTACCTCGCCACCTACCGCGCGCCCGTGGTCATCTTCGACAACGTCCTGCCCGCGCTCAAGAACGTGTCTCTGATCGGCGTGAACCTCCCCTGGGCCCACGCACCGTACCTCCAACAGCTTCACGCGCTCGAGCTCGCGCTGCACCCCGACAGCATCCGGCCCCCGTACGACGCGTGGGACGCGATGCTACGGCGCTCGCCCCGACTGCGGCGGCTACGGCTGCATTATTCGGGGCCCCGCGCAGCCGACGAGGACGGCACGCGGATATGCGTGCCCGCACTCGAGGAGCTCTCTCTGACCGACCTCGATCCGGACCACCTTTCGCGCCTGCTGCGCACGCTGGAACTCCCGCGGCTCGCCACGCTCGCGCTGGACCTCCCCGAGCAGGACTTCACGGGCGTCGTGGAGATGATCGCAGGCGTGGGGACCCCGGTCGCGTCCCCCGCCCCGCCGCTCCCAATCGCGGCCCTCCACACCCTCCGCATCACGGCCCTCGAGTGCGACCCCGCTGCGCTCGCCGCGCTCCTCCGCGCGCTCGCCACGCTGTGCGTCCTCGAGCTCGATTTTGCCCGCGTGCGCGACCCAGACGCGATCTGCGACGTGCTGCTGGAGTGCGTCGCGCTCCGGCTCGACGCGGCGCCCGCCGAGGAGCCGTGCGAGTGCGCGGGGGCACGGCGCGCGCCTGTCCTCCCCCGGCTCGAGGAGGCGCGCCTGTTCGGGCTGGGTGGCGCGCGCGTCCGCGTGCTCATGGCGTTTCGCGCGCGTTTTGCGGAGGGGTGCGCGTGCGCCGGGGCGGAGTACCCGCCCTCCTCTGCGTCGTCGTGCTCGTCGCCCTCGTCGTCCGAGTCCGCCCCTGCGGAGTGCGCGGCCAGACCCGCCTCCCGTCTTGCGATCCCCTCTGAGGGCGGAGGCTTTGACCCCGGGGCGGGGCGCCCGGCGATGCCGCGCTTCACCGTGCGCTGGAGTGCGCGCCGGCGGGGGTGCGATGCGGTGCTTGATCAGCTGGTGAGGGACGGGCGGGTAGGGTGGGTGGATGAGGACTCTGACGAGGTGGACGACGACGATGTCAACGAGGGGGATTCCAGTGGGGATGAAGATGGGGGTCCCGGGCCAGGAGATCTGGAGGAGAGCGATGGGGAGTAGGGTAGCTCATGTATTTCGCGGACACTGCTCGTTTACGACGTTTACTGCATACTACTTTACTCTACTTACATTATTTTGGGTACGTATTTACTTTCGCTCTGTGGATGGATCTTGCCATGCCTCCAATTTCACGTTCGCTACTGTCCAGAACAAATCCATGCGTTCCGCAAAATGAACTTAAGTAGGAAGTGATCAGACTCGGAACCCGGATCGCCCCGGAACCGTGAGACCTTGGGTCAACAATCACACTTGCGATGTACCTTGTTTCTTCGCCACCATGATGAGTACCGACCCCCGCGTTCCTGCGGAATTGTTGGACGAGATCGTCGCCCATTTTTCGCCCGACTCGGACCACGCGACGCTCAAAGATCTTTCGCTCACCAGTCGGCGCTTCGATGACCTCTCCCGCCCGCTGGTCTTTACCAGCTTCAATTTCTACCCATATTCCGTCGTCACCGGCTCATATGGCTTGTGTGCTGGGGACTTCGTCCTCCCGCCGGCACCAGATCTCAACCGCGCGCGTGAGCGCCTGGAGTTCTGGGCTTCCGCACGAATCGCGCCCTATGTGCTCGAGTGCAACGTCGAACCTCTTGAATTCGAGAACTCCGGTCGCCTGCCTCCTCCCGGCGAAGATCCGTACATGCTACTGGCCGCGTTTTTCCAGTTCCTGCCCCGATTCACCAGACTCCGGGGGTTTTCCGGGTTTCACGTCCACTTCACGCAGATCACAGTGGCGAATTTGTGCCAAATTGTATTTGATCGGCTCTTCTCTTTTTATTCATCGCTGGCGTACATGTACTTCATATATGTTGGCTTTCTACGCGCATCCGAGTTGAAGAAACAAGAATCTCGAACATTTACAGCGAGTGTTTGACATTTGCTACAAGAATGTTGAACCGGTCCTTTTAGCCAACCCTAGTTAAGATGCGCCTTGATAAACGCAAGCGACGTATCGAATGCTCCCTGTTTGGCCGCAACCTGCACAGGGTCCGACTTCGCGATATCCCGTCAGCGGAGATCGCCACACTGATAATTGCACTTACCACGTTAGCGCGAACCTGTATTTGTTTCGGGGACGCTTAGTCTTCGAGTAGTTTGAATTATGTGCACAACTGACCGCGAATCCATGGCCAACCCCGTCGAACTGGCGCCTAAAATAACCCGGGAGATACTGTCCGTCGCCGAGCACCGTGTCCGTCTCGAGCGCGAGGGCAGGCGTGAATCCCGTGTCCAGCTCGGCGTTGTTGATTTCGATAGCAACGTGCGACTGCGCCTTCACGAGCTCAAAGTCCGTTGGAACATTGAGCGACGACGGGTGTGCCATCGTCCCGACAGTGACTTGTGTCCACGTGTTAATTATTGTTATGTGCGGGTAGAAATGCTATTCATACTTGTGTTGTTTTGAACCAGGCGGGTCGTGTAGAGACCTGTGTATTTTCAGTAATATTCTTGCAAAAATAGAGGGAGTCTTCACCGCCGAAGCAGTAACCTGTAGCCGCAAGTTTTTTGACGCCGTGCGACTTCAGCGCGCTGATGACGGCCAGGAGCGGAGGGGTCGTCTGCGCCTCGCCGTGGTTGACCGCCCATGTAGTTACATTGCCGTCCGTCGGAAGGGCGTCGCCGTTGAGATAGTCAGGAGCATATGTCTGATTATCAAGTCATTTAATTGAGAGAACAAAGCATCCAACTATGACTTGCCGCAAATCCTGCCGCAGCCCATTGGTCCGCCTAGGATACGGACGATGAGTTCTTGACTCTACACGATGGAAGGCTCGGGCCCACCAATATCTAGAAAATTGGATGTCAATTTAAATGGGTCAAGGAATCTGGGAACAACCCACGAGATTATCAGGCGAGGGTAAACCGAATACATCTACGTGAACAGCCTTCAAAATCAAAATGAAAGTGTTAAAGGGTCAGCTCGCCTGTAAGAAGTACTACGGCGGTGGTGGGGTCGAAATTTCCCTTGGGCAAGGAAACATAGGTCAAAACACCATTGATCGTGATATTCTTGCCCTGAGGAACTGCATCGGCTGGAACCGGGGAATGAAAGTGCCCGGAAGAGTCGACCTGGGGCACTACGATGGCTCGGGCAGTAGCCAAGACAGAGAGGAGGACGACAAGTTGCATCGGTCGGTCTCTTGTGCGGAAAGCGGAGGTAGAGGACACACGAAGGATCGAGGAAAGTCAGAATTCGCATGGGATTTATATGTCGGCGAAACCTGCTTCGCGGTGACAGTATTTTGACTGCCGAAGGGTGTATGAGAGAGGATGTTCACAAATAGGGCCAAGACCACGGAAATGCATGCGATGGTTGGTAACATGACCGCGTTCCCTGAGAAGGAAAGGATTCACGTACAAACGTTTTCACAGGTAGCAAAGAAGTTCCTTCTAGTGGTTTGCCTAGTAGCACAGGCGTCGAACTCGACGCCACGCACAGATTCTAGCGTCATGGGTTTGTGCTCGTCCAACTTGGCGGGGTTGAGTTGTACTCAACGATGAGGTCAGTAGACGACTTAGAATTGCCAGAGGAGAGACAGAGTAGTTATTTTTCACGCCCAGGAAGTGAATTTGATCTTAGAAGGGTCGAGAAAAACTCGCGTTCGATTGCGCGATTGTGGTTCGATTCCAAGACCAGTGACGGTAAATTGAAGCGGAGTTTTAAATTATGCGGAATTTCTTCTTTCCGCTCCTCCATGTTGAGTTTCTGACGAAATCTCCACCGCTGGCGCCAGGCTTAGTTCCTCTGAGATCTGAGCCTCACATGGTCCTTATGTCAAGGCTCATATTTCTGGGCGACATTTGAAACCCATTTCTCGGCCCGTCCAGCTAAGTCGCTGAGAAACTGTAGTTCTCGCACCTCTGCTGGCAGGACGTCTCCGGATCCAAAGGCTCAGACTCCGCAGGAAATTTCTTTTGATAGTAGCTCTCCACCCCGGATTGAACGTCCTCCTGTCCGAACCCGCGCCTTTAGCAGCCTAGATATCAGCTCGCCATTGTTGAACTCTGGGTGTCGTGCGCGGTCTCCCATTCTTGTCTTGCTCATGTCTTGGACTTTCAGATCTCAGGATCAAGGCCTTCTCGGTTAGTCGCATCTTCAGAGTCTACCATATACTATACCACTGCCTCGTGCTCTGCTCCATCCTGAACTGATAGAAGAAGCACAACAGTCGCGCCCAACCACGGGTTATTTCGCCGCTACCCATGGACCGAAACCGTAAGCTATTTCGCCGTCCATGTCCCGTCACTCTATCAAAGCGGTTCTACATTGACATGTTCTTTGTTCACTATGTACATCGATGCGTGTATCGTACCACAAACTTGTACATATCTTCTGATAGAAACAACTGGCGTCCGTACATGTATTGTTTAGGGTCTGCTTCCCTTTCGTTCGTTACACCTACAACGCACTCAGATTCGGTGTCGAATAAGACGCAAATTGTGGCGAACCAGTTCATAGCTCATCGCCTCCGCGCTTCGCCCGCTGTTTTGGCTCCTGGATATCCACCCTCCCGACAGCCTTGAAAGCCGCCAAGATCTCTGCGCGAACAGTCTCCGAGACGTCCCATTCCTGCTTAGGAACGCTGACCAGCTGCACATCAGGCATTTCACCAACCTGGCCGACGTGCGCAACCGCAGGGTGGACGTGCCCCAGAGATGCCGGGGCCTGCAGATACGACGAGGCGGCGGGTAGCGTCACAGCGAGGTACGTGTTTGCGGCGTAGTTGAGATTGAGAGCCATCGTGGTGCGATGTGAGCTGCGTGCTTGGCAATCTCGTCTAAATTTCTGTCACACTACGATGTCCTCGGCGAGCCCCGCGGCGCACGCACTCGCGTCCCAGGTCGGTGGCCATGCGAACGGCGTCCTCACCACAGAGGACGACACGCTCCTCATCAAACAGGCCCTCCCTTTGGAGCTTCAGTTCTACCAAACCGTGGCTGCGGCGGCAGAGCCCGAACTCGACGCCCTGCGGCCCTTCCTCCCGAAGTTCTTGGGCACGCTGGCGCTAGAGGGCGAGCTCGATACAGACAAACCCCCGAGCGAAACGAGCATCCATGTGAAACCCCTCTCGGGCCCACGGAGAGATGAGTGGTGGCGTTGCGGCTCGTAGACCTGCAAGGAGTGCTTATTCGTCGCGCACAGTCCATTGTGTTGGAAAATCTATCGCATGCATTCCTGAAACCCAACATCCTTGACATCAAGCTCGGTACAGTGCTCTACGATGAATCTGCGCCGCCAGAAAAGGTCGAGCGCATGTTGAAGGCCGCGGAGGCCACGACGTCGCTCAAGACGGGCATCCGTTTGACGGGCTTCCAGGTCTGCTGCTACTTAATACCAACGCGATATGGATGCTCACGCGAAGATAGGTTTACGATAATACTACAGGCGAGCCGGATACCACGCCGAAGGCCTACGGCAAGTCCATTTCGGCGGCCCAGCTCCCCGAAGGCATCGCGCGCTTCTTCCCAGTCGCTACCGCGGACGCGCCCGCGCAGGGTCTGCCCACGCCTCTCCTGTTACAGATCCTGGAGCTGCTGCGCGAGGACGTGCAGGATATCCGCGACGCATTCGCGGCGATTGAGATGCGCATGGTCGGCGCGAGCCTGCTCTTCCTATACGAGAGCGACGCGACTCGTGCAGAGGAGGGGCTGAAGTGGATGCTCACGGACGACGACGAGGAGGAGGACGAGGAGGACGAGGACGATGATGATGATGATGATGAGGATAATAGCAGCAAGAAGCCGAGCCCGCCGTGCGATGTGCGCTTGATTGACTTTGCGCATACGCGCTTTGTCCCGGAGCAGGGTCCGGACGAGGGTGTCTTGCTAGGGCTTCAGACGGTTCTTCGGCTGTTGGACGAGCGGATCGCGGCGGTAAAGAAATGTCGTTAACACGCACTGATTATCGGCAACCCCAAGGGCCAAACACCCTTTGTATTATTCTTCCCATCTGCCTCCGCATGGCAAGGGAGCTCCGCATGGCAAGGGACCTCAGCCGACGCGCAGCGAATGGTTCTGGACGCCACCTCACATGGTTCGCGATATGAGGCGAACACAAAGCAGGATTGAAGATTAAGTGAACTTTAGTGCTCCCTACGAATGCCATCTAGTTCCACATAAAGATTAAGTGAACTCGAATTATTTACTGTGCCGACAGGCGCGGTTTTTGCGTTTGATTCCCAATCAGGCGTGCGTACCTTTCGGCCGTCCCGCTCCCCACATCGCCTAACTATACCTATCGCACAGACCGGACTGCGCATTGAACAAGGGTTTGGGGTTTGACTCGGAGATCTTGGAGGCTTGGAGCCCCACAATGATACTTCGCGAATAGAGAACAAGCGGGGTTTTTTCATTATCATTATCGTACAACAAATACTCCATCCCTCCGAGCCATTAAGCAAGTGGCAGCGACAGTTAGCCCGTCCCCCATTACCCCAATTACCCGAAATCGTAGAAGTAAAAAGGCTCATATAAATAAGAATCGTCAGAGCTCAGACCTGATCATCGGCACCGGGGCCTGCGGGCATGTTCCTGCGCATGGCGTGTGCGGCGTGCTCGTGGCGCGCACGAGCGGCAGCATTACTGCTTGTACAGTTGAGTACACTATATCAGAGAGCAGAAGGACGATACACACGGCTTGTTGAAGGGGCTCTCGTCGCCGAGGTAGATGAAGGCATCATAGAAGATGGCTCCAGCCTGGGCGCCCAGGATGGGCGAGATAACCGGACACCAGAGCCTGTGCGGGGTTAGCTATGACGCGTGACGACTTAGAGCGGGGATATTGACCAGTATTGGCTGCGATAACGGATCAGCTTGCGAAGAGCGGGCAAAGAGGGGTCACTGACTTTCTGAAGGTGAACACCTGTGATCCATACCCGACCATGGCGGTCAGGATGCGGGGCCCGAGGTCCCGAGCAGGGTTGATCGCGTACCCAGTCTCCATTCCGAGACAGGCTCCGATTCCTAGGATAAGGACGAAGAGCACCAGGGGAGCGAGGCCGGCTGGGGGCGGGCAATTTTTCCGGTCACCGATGGCGAGCACGACGACCACGAGAACGGCAGTAGCCAGAAACTCGGAGAAGAAGGCAGAGACAGCAGTCATGTAGTCCAGCTGCAAAAGAGATGTTAGCCCTAAGTGGATGAGGGTCGAGAAATAACAAACAGCATAGGTGGAGAAGAGCCCGGCAGTGGCAAGGGTCCGCACATCATCTCCGCCCTCGAAGATGCTCTACACATAAATTAGCGTCAGTTTCTGAGATGATGGACAAATAACCGAACGGACGATAGCGTGATAGTAGTTAGCATAGACCAGAGCAGCCCCAACTAATCCACCCAGTACCTGAGCAGCGATGTAGCCCTAAATGCGGAATAAGACATAGGAGAAGGGGAAACACGAATAATCTTACAGGCACTTTCTTCCACGGGAATCCTCGATAAGTTGCAAGGGCAATAGTTACCTGGAGAAATTATATAGGCGCGGACCAAAGGACGAGAACGGAAACATACAGCAGGATTAATGTGACCACCTTTGAGCAAAAAATATCAATAGACTGAACATCCTAATTGTGCCAGAAAATCTTACCTGAAATGCCGCCCGAGACCCAAACACCCATTGCCGTGCCGACGGCCCATCCAATATTTATAGAGAGGTAGCTCTGGAACAGAAATTCAGTAAATCATCGATGAACACTTGGGCGTACACCACTTACACCTTTTTGACTGGACGCGACACCCGTGACCGAGGAAAGCACAACTTGACAGTCAACACCAGTCCCAAATATAATCAGGATGCAGACGCCCAAGAACTCGGCCACATATTCCCTCATCATCAAACTAGTAGAAAGTTAGGAACCGAACCAAGCGGTGTGGGGAACAGAGTTACCGATATTTCGACCAGGCATTGGGGTGAATCGTGATGTGGTCATGGCCAGCGTAATCGTCGATGTGCTCGGTGATGTGCTCCTCCTTGTTCGACGCCGAATCGTGCGACATTCCGTCAGGGATCTTAGACATAGACATGCTGGGAACGAGGAACGCGGAGTGGGGAAGAGTTGGGGAAGAGTTTAGGGGAGAAAAAAAGCAGGCGTCATTTATATCCCGCGCCGGGGGCGAGAAGTATACCCGTGTGATTGTCTGTGATAAGCAAAAAAAGTAATGATGAAAAAGGGGGCCGAACCCCATGATACGCCATTATGCATTTCAAACGGCATTTTGCAGATGAGGACCATGCACAGAAGATGGCTCAAGGCGGGAAGCGAGGCGCCCAGGCGCTGTCAAAACAGTTCGGCTACAGTGAACGATACATGTAAACTTGAGCCTTGGTGGTCGCCAGCTTCGTGCGGGCGTTCGTCGATGCGGGCGCTGCACACCGCCTGCTGGAGCAGCCCTCTTCCGACTCCAGTGGATGCGCGGAAAGAAACGTCCTAATGGGGACCGAATGCGGGGTAAAATGTCGATCAGATAGTGTAAGGAGATGTAAGGTCCGATCTCCGAGACAGTTAATACAATTGATCGGCTGGTTGATCGGCTGGGCAGCATTAAGTAGCCCACATATAGCCCCGTGAATAAAAATTGAGGGACCCGTTATAATTTATTAAAATGGATTATGGAACCGCAACATCCTTCCGGTTTCAATGATTATTTATAATGCGCCGTAAATATGTTGACCCGCTGCTTGCCTCGCGCAATCTATGCTCCGGCCACCGGCTTCAGTTTAGCCGGAGGTGCGGACGCAACAATCTCCCGCGCCTAGATTCGCATGCCATCAGTTGATCGTGCGGCATTGTCCAAAATTGAGACGAAAGTGAGACGAACCTGTTCAATGAACATCTGACCACCATCCCATCCATCCCGCGCAATCCCACAAATGCTCCCATCCACAAGTCTGCTGATGCTCTCCCCAATACCGAATCGGTCACCGGTATACTTCCTCCATTTGATGATATTCCGAAGGAGCTTCATCCTGCGGTTCAGGAACCGCGTCCGAGCGGGAATGGAGGCGGGGTCGAAGCCACCTGCTGACGCTGACAGTTTGTATTTTTCCACCAGCTTTTCGGTGTCGGCTATCGCGGTCTGGAACGCGATCAGCACCGACTTCAAAAGCAGCTAAGGAATCTGTCAGCGGGCTCTGAAGAATGAGAGATGGGGGACGAACCAGGAATTTGGTGTTCCCTGGCTCAACGCTTGCTTCTATCTCTTCTGACAGATTCACAACCCGCCGAACATTGACATCAGAATACGCGTCGAACGCGCCCCCTTCCACGAGTTTACAAATCCGTGGAATGATGGCGGTAGAGATCATGGACGCCACGAGGTCCCCGTCGGGGCCCAGCTCGTCGTCCGACGGGCGGGAATACTCGTATAGGCCCTGATACCACTTGAAACTATCCAGGGATTTAGGTTCCTGAAAATCAATTAGATGGCGGTTCAACGTTCAGGAATTTAGCAATAACCAACCTCGATGAAATCCCAGCCGACTATCTCCAATCGGACCCAAAATTCCCAAACACTAACGACCCCGAGGCCGCCCCACGCGCCCACATAGCTGTCAGCATACTGTTCGCGCCAGGCGTTCCACCTCCCTTTGCGCGGATCGCGGAACTCCTCAGCGCGTACATCGGAGAGGACCAGTCCCGTACGTTCCGCGAGTGACGCCATTGCGCTGCGGTACGCTGACGAATCCGAGGGAGGCAAGCTCGAGTCAGTCGAGTAGCCCTCGTCCTCTTCTTGGAGCTGCTTCTGTGTCATTTGACTTTGATATCGCCGCTGGCGACGCGCGAGGCGCGCCGCTCGACGGAGAGCGGGGGTCGGTTTCGGGACGGCGCGGCCGAGTTCGTCCGTCTCTTCCTCTTGTGGAGGTCGAGCTATGCCCATAAACGTGCACAGGTCGTCCTCGTCCTCGGCCGTCCGGCGTTCTCTGATCATGTCAAACCGCTCCTGGAGAAGAGAAGCATGCTCCTCTTCCAGCTTTTCGAGCAGTGGATACTGGGTGACGCAAAGTAAGAAGTCGAGCGTGGAGGTGGAGTAAAAATATGTATACCTTTTCGTCTAGGAAGCCGGCAACTCCCTCGACCCACTCTTTGAACTGTCCAAACCACGCGCGCTTCGCCTCTGCTCGTTCGACCATCTGTCGCATTTCTTTCTCTCTGTCGTCAACTTCCGTGCGCTCCTGAGCAATGTTGTTGAGCGCGGTGGTGTTCGAGGCATGGGAGGTCGTCAGCTGCGCCAGCTGCTGCGTTAACCGGGTGATCGCTGGCCCAAGAGAAGGCAACGGGGTTGCAGGGGGTACTGCGTATCATTTAAGCAAAACGGATAAGGTGCTTGAGACGGCACGTACTCGGTGCAGGTTTATAGATTTCTTTGGCTTTCGGAGCAGGAGACGCGTCTATAGGCGCCTGTGCGCCGCGCCGAATTTGTTCCTGCTCCCACTCCTCGGTCTCTTCGTCGGTTTCCTCCCTGTGCACACGTCAGACAGTCAGTGGTATAAAATTCATAACCTACGCGTCAGCAATCATCTCCTTCATGGCGTCTCTGCGCTTGCTCGCCTCTACTTTGCGCGATTTGTTTCCCAACGCGATTCGCTCCTGCGCACTTGTATATTCCGCAAACTCTGCGCAAGAATGAGAATACATCGATGAAAATTGAAAGAGAGCGCACCGTCGTCGCCTTCTCCGAGCTCATCCTCTTCTCTTACTAACCGACTCTCTGGATGCGGGCCCTGCGACTCGTCCGGCCGTTTCACGACAGATAAAGAGATAAAGTCGTCTTCCCCAGAGGCGACGGTGTGCCGGAGGCGCTCCCGCCGCTCCTTCGCGACTTTTATCGACGACTCCGATGGAATGGATGTGGCTAGACGCGACTCTGTGAGCACGCGTCGCGCTTGAGGCGGCATGGAGACGCACCGAACGCATCCGAGGTGTCTATATCCTGCATTGATACGTCGACAGACATGTCCCCAACATCCATAGACATATCTGCATCGTAGGGGTCGGGGGCGCGCGAGGACGGCGTGCTGGCTTTAAGCTGGTTCAAATACGCTTGATCATATGTCGGACCGCGGTGAGGTGATATCGAGGCTTGGTCCAAGTTCGTGGGTACGATATTCCTGCGAAGAGACGCGTTTTGTGAGGTGTTCCGAAGACAGAATCGAATTCGACGCACGACGGGTGTGCTCCCAGCGTAAGCCTCTGGCTGAGGTTAGATTTTTTTACCTTGAACACCTCGCCTCCCTCCTCCTGTCCCACAATTAGTAGAGTTCTTACGGGCAATTAGAACGCAAACCTCGTCGTCGTCGCCACCGAAACTGAGCCTCGACTTCGGTTTTGCTCGTTTGGCCTTATTCTTGAGTCTGGAAGCCAGGGTGCTGGGCGAATCATTCGCGATATCATTGCTCTCTGGTTCCGGGGACGACTGTCTGGCTCGCGCGGGCTTGACCTTGCGTTTGAAGAACAGTGGTGGAGGCGTTGATTCGGACATTGAATCTTACGTCAGCTCGCCTTTCGGGTTCGTCCCAAACCGGAAAAGGGGAGGAGCTCAATGCGAGCCCGGTATTATTCTTCACCGAGTACTATAGTAGTAACTAACATCCGCCCAGAATATTTTACAAAATTACATAACGTTTAAACGTAGCGAGGTGGGTTTCTTCTCCTTTCCTCTTCGATGCGTCTCTCCTCTTCTCGGAACGCACGGTGCTCCGCCATTTTCTGCAGCAAAAGAAATGAGCCACAGAAACATCAACCACAAAATTCATACCGCTTTCAAAGCTTCAGTCGCTTGCAGAATGGTGTTCAGCGTTGCCTCTGACAATTCAGCAACCTAAAGTCGAAGCGGTGAGACTCGAGGGAAGTAAAATGAAGGAAAAACGCTTACGGTGTCTCCCGCCGTCTGGCTGAATTGACGGACACGGTCTCTTTCCTGCTCCCAGTCGCGGTTGTACGACATTTGATGGTTCCGCATCTCTTGCACGGCCTCAGAGGTTATAGTGGGGCTCTGCTGAGCAGGGGCCGAGGACAAGGGTGGTTGAGCGATGCGGTGGAACTGGTAATCGACGTGGATTTTCTTGTGTGTTGCCCACCAGGTGCCAACCCCAGCGCCGACAAAAAACCAGATAAGGCGGGACATGAATATTGGCGGGGGTAGTTGCAATTGGGTGAGTTATTGGATGGGAGATGGCTCCACGAGATTCAGCCATTTTTATAACTCTGCGAGTCGGCGGCGGGTGAGGAATCCGCTCGGCCGCAGTCGAGGTCGACGTCAAAGCGGGCGATCCCGGGATGGACGCGTTCCCTCGGCAAGGCGGTACTGACACGTGACCGTCATATGGCTTCTCGTCCGCGTCCTCGCCCGGTTCCACGCGCAAAGGTTTCAGGGGAGGCCTCCTCCTCAAAGACAAATGGGCCTTCCCCCGTCCTCCCCGTCGTCGTCGACGACGACGCCATGTTCATGCGTAACCAGGGGCGCAGCTCATCCGCGTGGAAGAAGCTCGAAAAAATAAACAAGCGTGTGTCCGGTCTCCGTCCAGGGCGCGCGATAACCAATCCAGGGATGTAGCTACCAAAGCCAAACCTGTGCGCTCCGATAGCGAGGGCGACAGCGACTCGCCGCGTCCCCGGAAACAAACGAAAGGGACGGGCAACGCGCAAGCCAAGATTGCCCGGTACGTGCCACTCCCCTTTTTTGACGCGTCTCGGTCTCATTCCAGACCAGTCTGTTGTCGCAAGAGTTGTCAGAAGAATCAGACTCTGACGAAGTGCAAATCACCGACGCGTTTGGTACCCCTGTCAAGAACAAGCGCAAGAGACGCAGCCGCTCGAGGTCGTTAACACCCCCTCCCGCCTTGGGCCGCCAACAGTTCCAGCAGGCTCGCGAGGTCGTTCGGTACGCATCTAGTAACAATGCTAGATGCTCCCAAGCTCATCACTTTCAGCCGAGCACTTGGGCAACCTTCTCGGAGTCCGTCACCGGTACTCTACGAGGCGGACGAGTCCACGGACACGATAATATTCGATCCCGAGCTTGAAAAAATCGCACGCGCCGCGCAAGCAAACCGGTCACATTCTGAGTCCGCCGCCGAATTCGAATCCACGGACACTGTAGAGATTACTGTCAAGTGGCAGCCGCACCCTCTGAACGAGTCCGGAAAGGAGTGGAAAGCCGCCTTCAAGCTGAACCGCGTATGTAACACCATTCCTCTGCTGCCTGGCCTCTACTTATCAACCCTCTGACAGACCGATAACTTCCGCCAACTATTCGAGGCGGCCGCGGAAGACGCGTCCATTCTCGTTGACAACCTAGTAATGAGTTACAACGGGGCGCGCCTCTTTCCTTCAGTAACACCAGCCACACTTAAATTATGGGACGAAGGAGAGCTAGGTCCGTCTCAATCATCTCTTGTCTGCAGTATAGGCTACGACATGTCCACATAGTTGCATGCGACAAAAGCACATGGGACTACCTGCGAGCCAACCCCGGCGCTACTACCGCCGCCCCAGCAATAGAACTCGACCTTTCGGACACGGACGCGCCGTCCCCGGTGTACTCAAATACCCAAGAGTCCGACGCCGAGTCGGACGCTGGCGGGGAGACGTTCAAGCTCGTCCTGCGCTCGGCGCTCACGACGAAGGACATCACGGTGACCGTGCGCCCTACGACGACGTGCGGGGCGATCGTCCAGGCGTTCCTGAAAAAGGCGGGCCTCGCCGACAAGTACGGCAAGGAGCCGAGGAAGAGCATCGGCGGGGCAAGTAAGAAGGGGAAAGGGAAGAAGGCCGTTCCCGAGCCGGAGAAGGATCCCCAGCTGATGGTAGATGGCGATAAAGTGGCACATCATGTTCCGATTGGCGATATGGACCTCGACGACGGGGATATGGTGGACGTGGTAGGGCTGTAAGTAGTCTACGTTTCCGTCTTTGTTTATTTTCATGTCTGTAGTTGTTGTAC
This sequence comes from Mycena rosella, assembly GCA_029378255.1. Lineage (NCBI taxonomy): Eukaryota > Fungi > Basidiomycota > Agaricomycetes > Agaricales > Mycenaceae > Mycena > Mycena rosella. The sequence continues at coordinate 6,131 of JARKIE010000138.1, read as the reverse complement.
ATTGGGTTTTCAGCATATGCATGTTTGGGACTGTGAATTGGGGCTTCAGGCAGCAGGAATGTCCTTCTCCGCAACACGTATTGAAAATAATTTCGACAGTCTGGATTTCTTCTTGGTCGACACAGGGGAAGAGAAAATCGGATGCAGGGCATCGCGAATGGCGCGGCTCCACTTGAACAGCGTCGGCGGGCGATGGGCATCTTGCATATCCCATGCATCCCAGATGCACCACAGGACGAGAACCGCCAAGACGGCGGTAGCGACGCCGATGATCGACCGCGTCACAGGGTCCGGTACACGCAGACACTCCGTCGCGAAGGCCACGAAGAAGAAAATCATCGACCACATCAGGAGCGAGTACGGCAGCGCCCAAATCAAGGCCAGCAATTCGAGACCGTACTTTTTACTGCTCCGACGGCTGACGGACGCCGACTGAAGTCTGGGTCAGATTGTTTGTTCTTGAAAAGAACAGGGACGCGTACGATGTCGCTGGCCGATTCGTGGAATTTTGTACGATTTTGACGGACGAGGAGCTGCCCGAGGCTAAACGAGCCGATGCTAGTGACGATAGAGAGGTAACTCGCGATTTGTACGAGGGGGTGGCGGCCGTTGTCGGTGAGCGTATCGACGCTCGTGATTGAGAGAAACGCGACGTTCGCATTCAGGATAACCGTGGTCTGCTCTCTCAATTAGGTGACTCGAGAGGGGGAAAAACCGGTGCTCACAAAAAGGATAAAGTCCATCCATTCCGTATTGAGCTTGTGTATGAGTGGCTTCCATAACCTTAACAGGACTGTCCTGTCCACGTATGATTTCTCCAGCGACTGAAGATACACCTCCGGCGCAAAGAAGAGGATCGGAGAGAAGCAGATGATCCAATACGAGCGCCTGGGCGTCACGCCGGGCGGGTCGTACACAGATTGGTCCTGGTTCAGGCGAGCGTGTGGCAGACCATGGAAGTTGTCAAAGCGATCCTTAGCTGTGGTGCAATCCGGGGTCAGCGATATTTAGTCTATCTAGACCGCGGAGACACACCGAACTGGTCCATCAGTCTTGCTGCGGAATTAGTTAGTATTCACCCGAGACGGGCCGAACAATCAACCTCACCGAAGGTAAACCCATAACCCAAGCCTTCATCTGAGTCATGCGTGCATTCCAGATGTTTCACCAAAGAGAGCCAAGTTTTCAGATCTTCAACGGGACGAGACACAGTTGATGTCAGCGAAGTTGATACGTCTGGTGAAAAACAGTAAGCCAGTCAATTCACGGATTAGGAAACAGAATACGATACCTGCAATGGCATACACGATGGAGTCCTGTAGTTCATTGATTAACCTCTGAGTTAGGGGCAGGGCGTTAGGAAACATATTGCAGTGTTGCCTGCGCTTCATTAGCAAAGGTGCGTGAAACTGGCGAAGGACCGCTACCAGTATTGGTACTCCATCAGATGCCCTACCATCATGGATGAGTTTAATTTCTGGGCGTCGGGGGAAAGACGACTCACGGAGCTGTTCGCCTTGTATGGGGCCTTCAATACTGTACCAAAGATCGAGGTCATCCGCTGGAAGATCCTCCAACCAGAAGGGGCATCTTTCCGCATGATTGACAAAGTAGTAGTCTCCGGTCGTCGGGTGCGAGTCCCACGGCGCCAGATCAATGACCAGATCAACAAGGAAGTGCGGATTGGGGGCGCCTGTGGACAGCGCAGCGTAACAGGAGGGTATTTCATTGCCAGCGACGCAAATATTATCCAGAACGCGTTGCACAACCTGATTAACATTGGCGAGATTTTGAGGCTCACAGACATTGACATCGGTAAATATGCGCTGCCGACGCAGTCAGGACGTGAAGTTGAAGAAGAAAGTTGACGTACTCGGTCAGGATGAGAGAAATAGCGAGCTCCTTCGGGGTGGAGAAGGGTAACCCATCCATTGGGAAGTTTATCTGTCCTGTAAACTATCGTATCCAGGGTGAGAAATCTCTGGATAAATGAGCTTACGATGCAAAGCTCCAAGTTTGGGCCGATACTAAATGCTGAACTGATTCTCGCGGTCTGTAAAAGTTGATATATGCTCCGATTTTATAAAAACAATAGGACTGACATAATCTTCCGGCCGTCATACCTTCTGAATTTTTCTGGGAGGATGGCGCGTATATTCGATATACCTTGGGCACAGCCAGTGTGCGGCCCATCCACTGATGTAGATGCCCGCTTGAAGGTAGCCGTAGAGGAGCTAGACGCGGGAGAAACCGGGGGTTGGCCCACTTGTGAACTGTCCAGGGTTTGTATTTCCAAGGTTGGGTCGTCCGGAACGGGGGAATTTAGATCTCTTTGCGCCGGTTGCCTGGAAGGCAGGATCTGCATGTTTTGATCCGTTACCCCGTCCCTAGGGTGATAAGGTGAGAATCCAGAATGATCTTCGTAAATGCCATTTCCTCCGCCACGGTCGTGTGGGTAGGATAGAAGCGCTCGTAGCTTTTGGGCGCCAATCCGCAGGCGCCAGACCACACCTGACGGCAGCTTTCGCAGGTTTTGCCAGATTCGCCTTAACAGGGCGTACAGCCAACGAAGGGTGGTTATCCATGCGTTCTGAGCTAGTGGAGATCGGGGCATGGAGGTCAAATGGAGGTACGCGAAAGGAAAGGCCAATCTTCAAAGCTGTAGTAGAACTTGGTAAGAACTTGGGCACGCCATCACACATGGTCCGTGCTCTAGCGCCGGGTGCTGCGGCGCTGATAACGGAGACTTGCAAGAAGCGCCGTGGGTGCAGGATCCTCCACTGAACCACCCACATCCCAGCATATACTGTGACCACCATTCATCTCTGCCTCTACTCAAGCTAACCCGTCCGGGACCAGGCATGCCCGATTCAAAGGATACTATGACTGCGGCGCCCGAATCCAAAGGCACTACCCAGGCCAGCCAGTGAGTCACCTCGAAATTGGGTGACAGGAAGCTAAAGATGGACACAGGCAACCTGGGAGCGCAAGGCAACCCGGGAGCGCACCCAGCTCACAGCCGGGTCAGACACAGCCTGATAAACGACCAACGTATGAAGTCCTACAGGATGGCCGTGGCAAGACGAGCCATGGTTCAAGCTCCAAACCGGCAAATACCGGAAGCACGAAGAAATAAAGGGAGTGGTCGTCTGGTCCGGCGGTTGTCCGGCGGCGATGAATCCAAAGTCTCGAGGAAATAGTCAAGTGTAAAAAGTCCAAGGCCGATGTTTAGTGTGTATTCCGTTGTTAAATAATCTCTTCTTGCGTGGGAGGTGGGCGCGAGAGGACTGGCGTTTAGCAGTTGGGAAGAAAAGTTACAGACACCCCCCCTATTTGAATTTTACTACCAATGTCTCCGACCTTTTCAGGGTTACTGCCAATCTACGATATACTCGTACATATACAAGGAGGCCGCAAAATAAGGCAACTAAGGGTGTATGAAGCATAGAAAGAGCGTGTGCTACATACGTACTGCAATCAAATACATTTTAGGAATTAAAGGTCCAAATCAGCCATCCAGCGAAGGTAACTCGCGTCGATGGTCTATCCATCCTAACCATAACCGATATCTGTGAGTAAGATCTACGCACTACCACTTGCCCGCAAGTCGCCCGGCGCCCCACACGAAACCGCCGCCGCCGACGGGCAGCAGCAATACCCATACACCCACGTCCCAGACAACACGCTTGCGGAACTGGTGCTTCTGCAGTGCGCGCTCCTTGCGCTGCAGAAGTTCGTCGGCCGCGGAGGTCAAAGGCTCTTGCGCGTACGGGTTTGGCGTCGCGGGGATTTGCGGCATGATGATGGACAGCGGCCGCTTGAAGAAGTGCGTTGTGATGTGGATGAGGGCGGGTAGGAAGAACGTGCTTGCGCATGCGCACGCGATTAGAACGTCGCTCAGGATGCGCGCGATGCGCGTGGGCACGAGGGAGAGGGCGATGACAAGGGCGAAGGTGAGGTACTTCGAAAAGGGGATAGTAGTGGCGCGGCGGACGCGCTCCGGGATGGGGAGAGGGGGTGTGGTGACGAGGACGGACGGAACGGCCAGCAGCAGGGTCAGAGAATTGAGAACGGCTATGATTGGCTGGAGGCGCAGAGGCGGAGGGTCCTGCAACTGCGTAAATAAGACTTGAATAAGCCAAGGAAGCGGTCGGCCAAATAGACTTACAATAACGACATCCATGTGAGCGGTGAAAAAAACAAGGGGTAGGGTGAAGCACACGGCAACAGCCACCGACAAGGTGGAGAGAGTTCTGAAGGAACGGGTCGCTGAGCCCTTCGAGAGAGCAGCAGGAGATCCGGCTTTCAGCGAAGCGTAGAGAGGGAGTGTGGACGACGACGTAAAAGCAAACGCGGTGGTAGCTGCCGGTCTCGTCAACGGGGCTCATCCCCAGAATAAATATAGAGAACTCACTTATGCCTTGCCAGAAGGCACCCATTCTAAGCCAGCCGGGGTTGATCTCGAGGGTACGGTTCGCGTGGGCAACGGCCACGCAACAGAACCATATTATATAAGTAGCAATGGAGGTCCACGTCGCATAGGCGATGCGTTTAGAGGCCAGGGATTGGCCTGTGACCAGTGGAAGCAGTACAAGTGCAAACACGGCGGTCAGAAGTGGTCGCGGTGGAAGGGGCAGGTCCTCCGGGAGGAGAGGGAGGATAATATGGACGGATTCTTTGATACCCAAATGAGCAGACGTTGGCAAGAGTACGACTGGCTTACCGCGGAGGTAGATGACGGACAAGAGGACCCGTAGCATTCCAGTTCCGCCACGGACAATGGTCCGGAGCCAGCTGCGTTGGCTTTCCTTTCCGCGGCCCCGCGCAAAGGCGTCTAAGACAATGTCCTCCAGGTCGGCCTTGCGCATGTAACGGGCCAGCATGTACCATATCTGCCTTGAAAAGGCGGAAAGGACCGCAAAAATGATCAGCGGCGGTATGCCGTACTTGAGCGGCAGCTGGGTATTTGGCAAGAACAATGCGCCGAGCTTGAGATATGGCGAAAGCAGGTAAAGAAAGACGAGTGACGGGGCCATGGGAGGGCTGAAAGGCCGGCGGATTTCGAATTCAGGGCTTTCGGGGACCTCCCCATCTTCGTCGGGAACGTCGAAGGGGGACGAAGGCTCGTCATCGTCGTGCACGAGGATGAGGGAAGTCGACGAGTTGAAGTTGGAGAGAATTGGTGAAGACTCTCCAGATGAGCTCTCCGTGGAGAGACGGCGGGAGTCCATGGCGGGCGGAGGGGAGGGGGAGGGGAGGCGGGGAGACAAGGAGGTAGGGGACAGAGGAACGCTGGAATTGCATTTCCTTATTCGGCCGCGTGAATCCGCAGCGATCGGCGCCACCGGCGATCACAAACGGCATTCTCGGCGATCAGTGATCGTTCCGTCTGATCGGCCCGCTCCACTCTCAACTCCCTATGCCAACCTCCAATTATTCGCTATTCTCTGTCTGTGTCTGTCTTAGTCTAGACCAAGCTAGACTCGGCTATCCTCCCCTTTCTCGGTGCTGCTATGTATCTCACTGCATTAGTGCATCCTTGGATTTGGCCACTAGCAATGTGGCACGATAGCTGCGCCGGACGACAAACTCCTGAGGCTTTTTCCAATTTGGTACTACTTGACTCTCGTTACCGACGAGCATTAGGGAGAATTTGGAATCAGGTTTGATTTCATCCAGAGTTATCAACTGGCTTTACTTAAGCTCCATGGTGAGGGGGAAGACCACCATTGTAACGGAACTATCCGGGCAAATCAAGCCAAGGTTTCGTAACGTTACCCCGGTCCGCGGACTGCACTGTACAAAATTACAGAACCTCCATTGTCAGACCCAGTGGCGGACTTCCAGTGGCGTTAGACTAAGTATGGTTGGTCGGCCTATTGTAATTTCCGGTTTGAATGTCCCTCAAATTTGCGCATCTCAAGATTTCCATACTCGTCGCTCCGCTCGGATAGGCCCCGGGAAGCTCCACTAAGGGGTTGTCCGAAAATTTGGGTTTTTGAGGGCAAAATTTGGCCATTTCCTTGTCCGATTTTTGGGTTTTTGAGGCCCCGAAGTCGTCCAACCCTGTCCGGAATTTGGGTTTTCGAGGCTCGGCGGGGAATCAGAAATTTCGACTCAAGGCAGCCAAG